>JACSYO010001905.1:1337500-1650000 GCA_016806645.1 Ophiodon elongatus
GTTTCTCTAACTTCCGGGAGGAACATCTTATTGAGGAAGCAAACTCAGTTGTTCTCCTAAAATGAGAATTTTCTCCACTGACATGAGTAGGAACTTTTAACAACGCAGTTTCCACCATGTAAACTCAGCCTACAGCCTAAAAAAGTGTGTGATAGAAAATCAGCAGCATATACTCGAGAGGAAAAAATGATGGGACTGCAGATTTGAATCAGAGAGCGAGTTAAAGGTTTTATGAGGTCTGGCCTTCTTTTATGGTTCTTTCTGACACATAATTGTAACTATAGTGGGGTTGTACTGACACGGTGGGGCTTTGCAGAAAACATCAAATAACTTGCACCATCATGTCTGACGAGGTATGGATGTTAGGGAATTATAACCCTCATTTTGCATGAAGTTGAAACACATTAAATATGATGTGCCAGCGTGTGCACATGCAAAAGCACTTTCCCAACTTGCACCATGTCAGCATTAACAAAGCATTTATTGAGCGCTTCCTTTTCACATCTCTCACTCTCTTAGCCTACATGGCTAAACTCTTTAAAAAAGTATCTGTTTATTAAGACAAATATGGGAAAGTTGATATTTGCAACAAATAAAAGAAGGGTAAAAAAAAAAGCGATGCAGTTTCTTTATTAAACTGTACAATGTCTTTAGTTTTAAATTGAGACACGGTATGATATTTTTGCACATTTGTTTCGTTCGAAATTAAATATTCCAATAACTATAAAGCCAAGAATAGCAACAATTGTAACGAAAATGTATTTGTCTTCTCGGATTTCTCTGAGTGTATTCCTGCAGTCAAACGATCTCTATTACGATCAACTCTTTATTTCTCTCCTTTCACAGTACGAACTGGTGGCATTTAACATGAAGAATGTCTCTCAATTAACTATCCTAAATAAGCCCAAATGATAGATCTGACAGCATCCTGCCGGTGTAGCCCGCGTGACAACGGATTCATATGAAGCTTGAGGGAAAACACGAAGATGCTTCATTTGGAGCTTTTTTTTCTAAATATCGGCCTGCATGCGTTATGAAAGTCCGGATATTGGGGGTGTGTGACTCCTGCCCCTTGGCAAGTGGACCCATATAATTAAGCGCTATTTTAATTCACAGTATCATCGCGACAGATACCAATCTGTGAGTTTTAATCCCTTGTTAAACTCTCGGTAACCTCTCTTTCTTCTGCCACCTCTCCCCCTCCGGGCACTTGTCATTTCTCTCTGGTCCACTTTACAGAGGACTGTCTCTGTTTCCATCTCAGGTTATGATTCCCTTTAGTCCTCCTGACGCTTTTATTTATTTAAAAACAGTCGTCCCATTGTCCCGCAGAGGCACCGAGCTTTTTAAAGACACGCGATGACGGACTTCAATCACAGGCTGACGCGATAAGGACTGAAGTTGCATTTTGGTTCCCCTTCTTCTTCCTCTTGTAAACCTGTCGTTAATAAACCGAATAAATGTGTATAAAACTGTTATTTAATCCTCGCGGATCAGCCGTTACTCCGATATAAATAATTTACTTCAGTGTGCCTCATTTTCTCTCCTGACAACTCCTCCCAACAGACGCTCCATATGGCTGAAGAAAGCTGCTTTTCCATCAGACGACGCGGTGCCACGGACGGCTGTCATTAGAGGTGTTGTGTTGGTTTTACAGGCTCGTGAGAGACAACATTTACAGCGTTTTAACTCGGGGGGATCCTGGCATGCTGGTGTGACATCACGCGTGTGCGAGCCCTGTTCCACGCGGGGTGCAGAAAGTAAAATCCACTCACTTCCCTGGAGCTTCAAGTCGTTTCCGCGCATGCATGCAGCACAGGAAGCTTCACAGCGACCTTGAGGTACAGCGTCACCTCGGTTGCACGTTTGAAATGTGCATTTTAATACTCGTTTTATTTGGGAAAATAGATGCAGAGGGACTCTGTTGTGCTTTGATCTCATTTATTTCCAGATGGATTTCAGGAGAAGAGCACGATGAGCTCTGAGACGGCCCAATCAAATGTGATCCATGGACTTATGTTGTTATTTCGCTTCACTGTCACATTGCCATTCGATTCCAAACTAATCTTAATTAGGATGCAATTAAACCCACGTTGGACCAAAAAAAGATGCCTCTGTGGAAGAACAATCAACTGACTTGAGATTGAGTTGTTTCATGCTTTCAGATGTTTTTTTATTTATTTGAGTAAATAAAATAAAAACAAATGTGTATGTTCATTTTTACAGGACAAATAAATGCACGGATGGCATATGATATAAAGAGATTTACTAGTGAAATTCCTCATTTATTGAAAAACCTACATCACTGTGAAAGCTTGAAAAGGAGCAACTGGCGATAATAATCACAATATTGTTTTATATTATGAATTGAAGGTCAATGGTTTGGACCGAAATCTGCTTTTAAATCTTTCTACTTCCATTTTCTTGTACGAAATAGTCCCTAACGGGTGTTCAAGGAGGAGTTTTGAAATCGATTTGGGGTCAAAGAGCCGGTCTGTTCCTCAGTCAAGTGCAGTTTACCTGTCAGGAACAATCTGTGACTGATTGCAGAAAATCAGGCACTAAATTGTGTGTGAAAGATGCCCGTACAGTCTAATTAAAGCGGCGCTGTCGCTGGAGGTGAATGGAAAACAAGCCGTCTCCTTGACAAGTGTTCCCGTACAGTCACTCAGTGGGTGTAATGCCATCAAAACACAGGGTCAGTCATCCCGTCTTTTTTTCTTCTTTTTTTTTTTTTAGGGTGGGAGCTCCTCACTTTTCCATAAAACCACGCCTCCACCTTCCTCTTCCCTCCTCTTCCTCCTCCAATGGCTGCAGGGCTCCGTCCTGTGCGCGGCCCCGGTTGGATAAAAACCTGGCTGAGTGTCGGCTGCACACACACAACACAACAGCAGCCCTGCCTCCTCCAGCACAGCCCGGACACACACCGTCGTCTCTGTTACACCACCGGAGTCCTCATCATTTTGGATAATATCAGAATATCTGCCTGGGGGGGGGGGATATTTTTTACTTTGAGCTGCGTCGTAGAAAGGTAAGCTCCCACTTCAATGTGTCACTATCTAGTTGCGTTATGGGATGTGTCTGGATGCTGGATCCGTCCGCAGTCCCGACAACACAGCGAGATGTAAAACGGAACAGAGGATGCTTCAGTTATCCCCCCAAAAAATGCACGAGACACTGTAGACTTACTGTCGCTCTGCTTTGGGAGAATAATATGAGGCATTCCTATTAAGACCAGTTTATTTGATGAGCGGAAAGTTTTTAAAGAGCACAATTCCTGATTCCCCTCATATGCGCTGTCGTTACTGCACAAAAGAGCCGAACAATTGTGGTGAATCTTCAGGAGTGAATCGCTGCTTGTGTTTTCATTTTCTCCGGTAGCTTCATGCAAACATCCTCAAAGAAAAATAACCGTGGGCTCAAGTTAGAAGCTATAAGGGCTACAGTCCTAATCTTATTTCTGTCATCTGTTGCAGGAGAGTTAAACTATGTAATAAAACGGAAAAGAAAAAAATATAAGTGTAAATCAGAGAATCTGATAATATTTCTTAACAGAAACTGTTAATTAATTAATTAATTAATTAATTAATTAATGCAAGTGTAAATAATTCACAGAAACTCTCAAATAGAAAACACAAAAAAATGAGCTAGACATATGTTAAAATGCAAAAAGTCACTTAATAAGATAAAATGACATGAGGTATTAACTGTTATAAAATAAAGGAAGTCATTGTTAAAATATTTATGTTCTTACAGGCTAAAAGCGATTAATTATGATTGTTAACAGGAACAATTAATAACAGTTGTTATGTACCAGTATTAACAGTATTAAGGCTACATAGTTACTTCAAGAGCCACACAGTTACATTTAGTTGTTTCCAATTTTTCCGTGTTTTTTATATCCCCAAAACTGATTCCATGAATTGATAATTTATTAATTAAAAAAGATTTATATTGTTTTGTCATAATGATTTTGCTAAATTTTTATTTCAGACAATCAAAAATGTAAATCATTACATACCTCACATTTTAAATAATGTGCAATTTTTAAATATGATACCAATCAGCTGCTTTTATTTTTGTATTTTACCGATGAAGTTTGGAATTATTTTTAGACTTTTGGGAGATTTACTTCAACTCACAACCTGCATGCTGAATTAAAAAAAAAAAAAAAACACGAACAAAAAGTTAAACTTAATTTTCAAATACTTTCAAATAAACCTATTATTATCAAAAGACATAAACTAATCAAACATGGCAACGCACGGCAGAAAACCAAAATAAGTTTGACTTAACTCACTGATGTCGTCAATCATCACATCGACTCTAACAGCGTGTGACAGTCTGCTAATTATTTGGTTAATTTTAAAGTGTCCACCCAGCAGGACATGACAACACCTGACACGTTTAAATGGCATTAAAACTGTTCCTCACAGCAACATTAACAATCATTTTCACGTGATTATTTTCCACTTGTGTCCTCACTTTTTTTAATCATGTTATTCCAATAATTGCAGTTGATGTAACTCAACAGCAGTCTGAGTATTAAAGAAGGCTGGTATGTCACCCTTCTTTTCTTTCGTTGTTTTTTTTTACTGTGGAGCTGGAAGTTGGTTGAGCAGAGTGGAGAGGTGTGCAGCAGCTGAGCAGATGGAGCCTGTAAACAAGGCTCACATATGGGCAAAAACTACTGCCAGCTACCACATTTACAGCACATTTAGCATCTTTTAGTTAAGAGCTGAGTTCCTAAAAAAAATTCACATTTCTGAAGTCCATCTGTGTTGCTTCCTAATTGCTTTTTATGAACAAATTAGAGACGAAGCAGCCACTTGATATCTTTAAGAAAAGCTTTTTAATTTATGTTCACTTCATCATTGTGATTTGATTGAGGTTAATTTAATTTTAGTAGTATTTTTCTTCTTCAAAAGGTTAAATAATCAGTAATTTGAACAGAGTACTGCAGCGAGTCTTTCTCCTCAAACTTTAGTTGTTTTTCACTTACACCTCCACATCATTATACATATATTACCCGAAATAAAATGCACTCTCTGGTGCTAATAAGCTGATTAATGCAACCAGTCACTGCTGATTACGAAGCTGTTAATGAAGGGACATTTTATGTATAACAGGAGCAGCCGTCATGGGTTGGCCGAGGGGGGAGAGGGTTACAAAATACTGGTTATTGAAATGTAGTATTTTTACACAAATGCAGATACACAGGCCTGTTATAGCCTGAAAGTGAAATATACAGGAAGACACATGCAGATGATCTGAATACAAAGAATCTTAGCTGTATTTCTTTTTAGAGACACACAGAGTGCCACCAGCTGAGTATTTGAGCTCAGAGGCATCACACATGACAAACAGCCAGTTTGATAAACCACTGTCCTCCTGCAGCGTGTGGTCGACAGTGCGCTCAGGAGCACACTCATGCCAGACGAGGCAGGACGGGGAGTAAAAACACTTTAACTGGGACAGCGTGGAGCCGACCGTCACGTTCAGCTGGTGGAGCAAGGACCAAAAACTCAGGGATATGTGCAACAACGCTGGAAGAGGTAAATACACAACACAAGTTGGCCTCTCGGACTCCTGTGAACAGTTTAGCTGAACACATTTGGCATTTGCTCGCATGACTTTCCCCTTTTATTTCCCCTTATATGCAACTTGAAGTTTGGAAAGAAAGAAATCACCTAAATCCCCTTTTCACATACAAAAATAGTAAATGGTTCATATCCCACCCACTCATACATAATGTAGTTGTAAGCAGCTATACGTGTGTATTTATGTATTTGTCAACAACTTGAACTCCTTCTGTGGGTATCCATAAGTTGAGGCTGCTGAATCGACAGATAATACAGGACAATAGTCAAAAGTCTTCATAAGATAATCGTTGACAAATACTGAACATAAATAAACACTGTGACTTAACGTCCTTACATCTGCTTACAACTGCATTCGAGTGTGTTGTTAGATAAACCATTTATTAAATGTTTACGTAAATGCTAAATAGGGGGACTTAAAGTCACCAAATCAGCTTGTTCCAGCTCTTTATTGAACCTATATGATGTTTACATGTAGGTTGTGCATCATTTTTTACATTTATCCGATATCCGGCTTGACATTTGGTATCCTTGGGATCTCCACTAGAGTTTAAAGTAAAGTCATGTGGGTTTGAACCCTGTTTGGCTGTATAGCATGACTTCAACAGTCACACTCAATATGAAGCTTTTTTGTAGAATGTAAGCCTACAATGGGATTCAGATAGGTGTCTCGTCTGCTCACTGTCATCTCCTGTGGTCATTGTGCAGGATATTGAGGTCGTTAATTGGTTGGCACTTAATGCTGTATCTATATCTATCTATATATTCATCTATCTTTATCCATCTATCTATTTATCTATTTATCTATTTATCTATCTATCTATCTATCTATCTATCTATCTATCTATCTATCTATCTATCTATCTATTTATCTATTTATCTATTTATCTATTTATCTATCTATCTATCTATATCTATCTATATATTCATGGATTTATCTATCTTTATCCATCTATCTTTATCCATCTATCTTTATCCATCTATCTATCTATCTATAGCTATCTATCTATCTATCTATCTATCTATCTATCTATCTATCTATCTGTAGCTATCTATCTATCTATCTATTTATCTATTTATCTATCTATCTATCTATCTATCTATCTATCTATCTATCTATCTATAGCTACCTATCTATCTATCTATCTATCTATCTATAGCTACCTATCTATCTATCTATCTATCTATCTATCTATCTATCTCTCTAAGTTTTCTCGTAATGAATACACGCTTTGTTTTTTGGTGTGCTCGCGGTGTCCGTGCACCGTGCGCGTGCACGCGTGCGTGCTCGCCGCCCCCCCGGGTCTGCTCGGCTTTAATATCCTGCAGGTTGATGAAGCTTGGCGGGGAGATTTTTTTCCACACTCCGCTGGCAGCGTTAATAGAGGCTCCCTCCCTCCCTCCTTCCCTCCCTCCTTCCCTTCCCTCTCTCCCTCCCTCTCTCCCTCCCTCTCTCCCTCCCTCCCCTCCCTCGGCCTCGTCCGGACGCCGTTTGATGTGGAAATGAAAGCTGGGAAAAGGCTGAGAGAAAAAAGGAGCGTTTCAATGGGTTAAATTAAAAGCAATGGTGTTCTTGCAGAGTCACCACCGTGCAGTCTATAGAGAAGATAGTGGAGGCTGCTGGTTGAACGCAGCGAGCGCTTTGTCTGATGTTTACCGGGGAAACCGGTTCTGGTGTTGTACGGTATTTTGCAGGAGACACATTTGACAGGTCTGTTTGGTTTATTTAGATCAATGCACGTGCAATATATTTTATATTTATGTGTCAGTTTTTTTTTGTTTTTTTGTTGTTGCTGCAGTAATTCACTGATCTTACTGATCTTACAATATATTCAGCATTTGCACAAATCAATACAGTGGTATCAAAACGACACGACAAAATAAGAAAGTACCAGCTTGACATGCATAAAAATGTAATTGATAATATGAATCTAAAATAGAAACTATAATATCTTATATTTTGAAAAAGCATATATGTGAACACAAATAAAAAAAGAAGTAATATACCACAGTTATCTTATACATTCCAGAGGAAAGATCAAGAATAATAATGATTATTATTCTTTATAATTATAGACTGAATTCTTTACTAAATCTCCTGTTTCCTGATCATTTTCAAACACAGTCAACCTCACTGTCGCCCACCAAGCCTCATGTTACAGCCCTCAAAACAAATTAGTGGCCATATAAATGAGAGTTGTGAGAATAAGCCTGAAGGTATTATTATTTATAAGGAGGTGATTAACCTGCAATTAACCAAACAATAGTCCATTTAAAAGTATAGCTTTGCTGCTGGGTAAAATTAAATAGGAGCATAGAATAATAATCGGAAGCACTAATAATATTCCCATAATTCACATTTGATTTAACGGTTTTTATAGACCAAATAAAAAAAAGTCTCAAAGTGTTGAAAATAGACTTCTCAAAACTTAAACTAGATCCAACTTTATTGATCAATTCCCCTTAAATCTCTCCTTTTAAAATCTAAGTGAATGAATCAACCCTGAAACATGAACGTCTCCCATTACTCACAGCCGCCTTGTTTGCTCACTGCAGTGAAGGTTTGTTTCTCCTCGCTGCCTTCATCTCCTCCTGTGTCCTCCACTTTTTTATTACAAAACTTCATTATGCACTTGACAACGTCGGCACTGTTACAGTTATTTATGACACGTCTAATCTTCTGCTTGTTAAAGAATGATTGATAAATGTTGCAGGTCATTGCAAAGGAGGGACAACATAATATTCTGTTTGAGAAAAAAAGACTAAAAAAAGAAGTCTATATATTTGAATTATTTTACTGTTTTTGATCAAATTCTTGAAGCTACAACATCAAGATTTCCTCCGCTTTTTTCATTTAATGCTTTTTTTTTTACTTCTCTTACATTATCACTTGCAACATTTAATTAGTTGATGACTTGAACTTGCATCTCAAATAGACAGAAGCTTCTGTGTGTTTGTGTATTTGAGCAGTGCAGGAGTATCTGTGTAATGTGTGTGTTTTGGTGATTTATTCATCGTCAATGAATGTGGAGATGATTGTGACCATGGGGACAGCTTTGAGGGATCTAAATTGTAATTAATGAATTGCTAAAAAAAAATCTTCGGTTAGTGTTGGTCAGAAGTATGTGCGTGTGCGTGTGTGTGTGTTTGTGTGTGTGTGTGTGACTTTGCAGTGCGGCGACATTAGCGTTTCTCAGATCTCAGGTTCCATGACATTTATGAGTGCTCATCCCCCCTCCTCCCCCAGGTCATGGGGGTCTTAACCAACTAGGTGGAATGTTTGTTAATGGACGTCCACTTCCGGAGGTGATCCGGCAACGCATCGTGGACATGGCCCACCAGGGGGTTCGGCCCTGTGACATCTCCCGGCAGCTCCGAGTCAGCCACGGCTGCGTGAGCAAGATCCTGGGACGGTAAGCGAGCACCGTGCTCAACTTCCTGTGACTGTGAAACCGCCTGGTTGTGTTCTTTAAAGCTATGAGAGTCTGTTTACTGATCAGAAACACTCAAGTAGTGACTGAAAACCTCAACCTTCTTCCAGTTACTACGAGACGGGCAGCATCAAACCCGGGGTCATTGGCGGCTCCAAGCCCAAGGTGGCCACCCCAAAGGTTGTGGATAAAATAGCAGAGTACAAGAGGCAGAATCCCACCATGTTCGCCTGGGAAATCAGGGACAGACTGCTGGCGGAGGGAGTGTGTGACAGCGACACGGTGCCCAGCGTGAGCTCCATTAACAGGTGACATACTGAATTATGAATGAAATCATGTCAGAGGTACAGATATGCCACTGCGTCTCGGAGGCTTGTATATATCCAGAAGAACTAGTGCATTAGTGCAGCTATGAAATCAACATCTACTGAAGGTCTCCTTTCAACCATTATATGCTGTCATTTATGGCAACGCTTACACCCACCAAACAACATTTACACACAGTGTTAAATGTGAAATTATTGCTCACTTAGTTGTGTTTCTTCTTTGTGTTTCAGAATAATTCGAACAAAGGTCCAACAGCCGTTCAATCTGCCTCTGGATGGAAAAGGCTTGAGTCCAGGACACACCTTAAGTAAGTATTTCCCATTTACAAACACACACATGCACATTGGAGGTGGTATCACCGTCCATATCACCAAGCATTATCACGTGACGGTGAAGGATTAAGGTTAAAGAGTACGCTCATTGTTGTGTAGGATTAAGCTGGTGACCTTTGTGGCTATACAGGACCGGTGAGATGTACAGTATCATTTCTGCTGTCCGTCTCAAATCTGTCCATCCTTGTTTTTCTCTCTGTCAGTCCCGAGTTCAGCAGTCACCCCTCCCGAGTCTCCACATTCAGACTCTTTGGGCTCCACCTACTCCATCAGTGGCTTGTTGGGTATCCCCCAACCCAGCGCCGAGGGCAAGAGGAGCCACGATGACAGTAAGAATTAGATCAAATGAAGGAGAGACCACACAATTGGCATCATTTTGCCGTCCTCTGTGTATTAGTGTGAAGGATGGAAAGGGGTTTTGCTTTATTTTCTTGACGAAAACAACAATTATCTGACAGTTTTGGAGCAACATACTGGAGTCATTTCCAAATACAAACACTTATATTCACCAAACTTTTTCAGTTTGTGACTAGATCTGCTGCATACAGTGTATTAGCATTCTGCCTGAAGTCATTCACTCTGAAATATCATGTCTCAATAAGCTGAGAAACACCCTTCACTCTTCAAATTGCTTTATTCAATAACTAATTTGACCTTTATTTTACCTGAAATTCATTAAGAACAAGTTTGTTTCTGTCACATGAGAGAATGTTCCAAGAGGCACAAAACAAAGAGCGATGAAGTGTTTAATACAAATTCTTTTAGATTGAAATCAAAATACTCTGTTCGTCCCTTAAAGGGCAATTTGAGGCGTGCTCGGGTTGCAAGAAAGAAAGAAAAACACATGAACAATTTATTCACACACTTAAAAGATAAACCTCATCTTCTATATTATCTTCTTACAGTTAAATGGTTCAGTCATTTTAACATTTGAACAATTCAATTGTTAAATTTTAACAAAGAATTCCTTGTATTTTTTTATATCTTGCCAGAATAATTTTAGATAGCACAGATGTGTGAATGGAAACCTTTAAACAAACCACACACATCACATGTCAACATCTTTTTCCCACCCTCTTCTTCTCCGTCTTCTCCGTCCTCCTCGGTGTCTCTCAGGTGATCAGGAGAGTTGTCGGCACAGCGTGGACTCTCAGGGTAGCGGAGGCGTCCCGAGGAAACAAATGAGAGTGGATCACTTCTCTGCCGCCACGCAACATCTGGACTGTGGGTTTGATCGTCACCACTATCCCCCGGACTCATTCGGCTCCGCCTCCAGCAGCAAGACAGAGCAGGTAAAAAGCCTGACGTTCATTATGCACACATGTTTCTAAGTGATTCATGTTGAAGTGCAGCTCCAAAGGGAACACAGTCATTTCTAGATATACTTTTCTTATATTCTTTTCATTTCAGATTTATTTGGAACTGCAATGTGAAAATATTAAATCCTGCCTTTATTGTTTTACTTATCATTTGGGTCAATATTTGCATATTTGCTCCTACTCATACGTAAGCACACTTTACACCAATAGCTAATCCCTGTTCATCCTCCTCAGACTTTGTACCCGCTGTCGCTCATCAATGGCAGCCTAGACGAGGCCAAGACCAGCCTCTCAACATCCGGCTCCGCCATTGGACGGAATCTGACAGCACATCAGAGCTACACCATGGTGACCGGTGAGACGCTTAATGTTAGATGATGACCTTTGACCCGCGTCGAGCGCCCAAGTTGAAGCCCTCAACACGCTGACTCTTACCAATCCGCATCTGCTAGGCTGTTGCACCACGGCGTCCTGAAACCACTCACTCTTCGTTTGTTTTTGACATTTCACTCTAAGTTTGTGTTTCCACTCATGTTCACCATTCGTTTTCATTTTCTCACCCACCTGCACACTGGCTGTCACCACCTCAGAATCCCTACAGCCCCTGCCGCTCTGTCTAAAACAGGAAATGTCCCCAGAAGTGACGAGCACAAGCCCCTCCCCAAACATGGCATTGTCCAACCTGGCGTTTGTGGAGCTGCAGGCGCTGCAGAAGCCCGTATCTGTCAGCAGCAGCAGCAGCTGCAGCAATTCCAACCATTTCCCCAACGCCTTCAACTCATTCTCCCATCATGCACCAGTGTACGGGCAGTTCAGCAGTCAGTCTATCATCTCAGGTAATGAAAGCATCCATCTCATTCATGTTCACACTCATCTGGTCTGTACAACAAGGGGCAATTAGTGCACGTTTATTTTCATTATCGATTAATCTGCCAATTATTTTATGCTGTTAATAATTTGGTCTATGAACTGCAGAAAATAGGGGAAAATGCTGAACAGTTTGCTAAATCCTTCCTCTTCAAATATCTTGTTTTGTCTAGAACTCTAAAACACTCAATAAACTTTCATACAAGACAAAGAAAACTAGCAAATACTGACATAAAAAATGTTTAAACCAGTTCATTTGGAGCATTTTTTCCTTAAAGAAATAACTTACATGATTAACCGTTTTTTACCATCTTGTAGCTTTAACAAATAGAAAATTAATAACTTGGCTTTATGTTAAAGGTGTGTGTTTTGGTGTGTGTTTTAGGGCGTGACATGGTGAGCTCCACCCTGCCAGGCTACCCACCACACATCCCCTCCCCGGCGCAGTCAGGATACTCCTCCTCCGCCATCACGGGAATGGTAGCAGGTAATGAAATAAAAAAATTAAGCTTGTTTTTCCCTTTTCCTACAATTAAAAAGTCACAGAATAAGGGGAAAAGTAAAAAGCACCAAATGAGAAAGACAGGTAGAAAGAAAGGAAAGGAAAGGTGATGAAGGCAGAACAAGAAGGAGGGAATGGAGGCTTGCAGATTAACAGGAAGACAGGCTGAGTCAATGAGTAGTCTTGCCAGTGAGGTGAACTGTGTTGTGTGTGTGCGTGTGTGTGCGTGTGTGTGTGTGTGTGTGTGTGTGTGTGTGCGTGTGCATGTGGGCCCAGGGGGTATACAGGGAACAGGCTGGGGGTTCCACCCTGCTGCCCACACCCCCCACCCAGACACCTCTGACCACACATCGCCATGGGAACCAGGGGGCCCAGGAGGGAGATGCAGGGTGGGCGGGGGGAGGTGGGGGGTGTAAAGTCTGGGCATGAGCGAAGAGGAGGAGGTCTTTGTGGTGTGTGTGTGTGTGTGTGTGTGTGTGTGTGTGTGTGTGTGTGTGTGCGTGCGTGCGTGTACGTTTGTGTGTGTCTACGTCGGGATGCCTGCATACGACCAGAGTGTGTGTGTGTGTGTGTGTGTGATGTGCCTTTTTTATTTGAAGTCTGCCCTCCGAAGCGCGAAATGAGAGGGTCTGATTTATTATTTTTCTGGTGGGCTCGCTGTGAGGAAGCGTTGATACACAATTACTGAGTGAAAGGGGGGTGTGAGGGGGGGTTAGGGCAGGAGGAGGTGGAGAGAGGGGGGGGGGGGTGCAGGGATTCATTCCAGCCAACATAATTACCAATTAGATATTAAAAAAGAGAAAAGAAAGAAAGAGGAGTGCCAGAGAGGCTAAAGCAGGAAGTGTAGGACGGAGAGAGGAGGAGGAGCGATGCAAAGGGCCGAGTGCTGAGCAGAGAGGGCGTCAAGGCGAGCTGCATGCACCACTGGGTCGAGGGATTTTACCCTCAGCCATCCACCTGCACCACAGATTAATGGTTTACAGGCTGCACTAACTGTTGGTGAATTATGAGCTAAGCCTGAGCAGACTCTGGCACACACACACAAACAACCCGACCCTGCAGAGCCCTCGGCGACATCTTAGCTTTGCCCCTTTAATAACGATCTTTGTTGTATTGATGTGTTTTATCTGGTGTTTGATGAAGTTTTGTTTGTCTCGCAGCAGGCACAGACTATTCGGGTCAGACCTACAGCCATTCGCCCTACACCTACAGTGAAGCCTGGAGGTTCACCAACTCCAGCATACTGGGTATGTATGTTTACTGCTGACAAGCTTATGCACCCAGCACATTACCTTGAAATTAATTTAGTTTTGCTATAAGGTAGTCATTTTGGCCTCCACAATAAAAGACAAACTATTAGTTAACTTGTAAACGTCCCCTGAGAACAAACATTTCTCATGACTAGAATTTTTAGGCCGTAGGAAAGAGGAGAGACTAACCAGGAAGTGATGTTCAAACTGCCACTATAAGGCTAACTATCTACATTGTTGTGTTATTTCCCTTATTCAGACCACATTTAAAAAGAGAAGTTCCATTAAGTTTGGAGACCTCTTTTCCAGCCGGCAGGCAGAAATCAGGCAAAAGATAAAAAAAAAAAAAAGAAAAGGCTCAAATGAACAGAGACAGGAGTCATTTACCAAATTCACAATCAGGCACTCCATTTTAATTCCTTTTATATGTCTATTTCAGAAAATATGAGCGTCACTACATTGACATTTATTCATTTGGCAGACCCTTTTGTCCAAAACAACGTACCAATGAGGTACAATCATAATGGGACTTCTTCAAGGATACGTGTCACAACAATCAGATGTTTCTCCTGACTTTGGGGACACAAAGCGGATATGGTGTCTTGTTTTATGTCATTAGCAGAGCTGTAATGGCAACATTAAAAGCTGGGTTTAAAAAGAGATGGTATATCACCCTGTTTTTGCTCTGATAATGTAGACTATAATGAATTGGCATCAGACTGCTGTAAATGAGCCTAGGAGCTCTTTTTCAGAAGTACAGAGGTATGTCAGCCGAGGTTTTGGGGGAAATCTCCTCCACTGCATCACCAATCAACCTGGTAAGAAAAGGGAAGTGCTGCATCTCTCTTATCTCTTTGATTATTCCTCAAGAGTCATGAAAGGGTTTAGGAGTAAGTCCAGTCTCGCAGGACAAACAGTCCAAGCAGCTCAGACTTTCAGCTCAACCATCTGCTGTAAAACCTCAGATAAGATGGATAAAGAAAGTCTGATCGACCAACACCAGCGCCTCCCAGTTGTGAAGGCCTCCATCTGTGTCTCCCCCCGCAGGTTCACCCTATTATTACAGCACCGCCTCCCGCACCGCTCCACCGTCTTCAGCCGCCTACGACCACCTCTAGTCCCTCGCTGCATGGGACGTGACTCCACCCGGACCAAGACTGGAGAGCTCAACATCAGCTGACACTTGTGATTACGGACCAAGGCATGAAAGTCATAGCAGGACGTGGACTTGAGACTCTGCTGATGAACCAGCAACACGTGTTATTTTACCACACCTACTCATATGTTATTTATTTGTCATTGTTGATGCCGTTGCCCAGGGTGACTCTAACTCATGCACGTTTACACATTGCCCAAACTCCTCCCATGCAGGGCCTGTTTCTAGAGACTCGGCCTGCCGTCTCACATCGAGGTGCATATTTTCAGTTTAGAGCTCTTTAATGCTGTTTTGGCCAAAGACTTTCTTTCCTCGCACATCTGCAACCTGACACCACTGATCCAGTGAATACGGATATGCAACTTCTTTATACTGAACTATGCCTGCTTTTGTTTACAATGCTTTCTGTCCTATTTTTCACAAATTGATTCCTTTTCTTGATCTGCGTCTGCTTGCAAATTAAATTTTATGACTTGTTTTCACCGTCAATTCAGATCTCAAGAGCTTTTCCTGTAGTGAAAATAGACTAAAGGGTGACACATTAAATCACAATTACAACAAAATGCCCACATATGCCCCTGACAGACAATTAATATATTTGTCTAGCAATATGTACATATTGTAAATGATGAATTACTCACGGGGAAGTGATGCAATTTTACTCAGAGAATGACTGATGAGGGAGGAGGATGATGGTGATTTGGCTACAAAAACCAACAAGGCTTGAAATACATTTGTTTTGCTTCGAATACATTTAGTTTGTTGTCATGCTGATGTTCTGATGTTTGGTAAGAACTGTGACTATTTTTTCTTATACTGTTATTAATATTATTGCAGATGTAAATAATGAATTTCTAAAGAATTATTTTAATTAAAGCATGACAAATTTACTGTGTTTTTTACTGTGGTCTTTTTTTAGGATGGCTTTGATTTGACAAACTATACGATGATAATAAACAAATGATATGTTCTGAAATGAATACTTTGCAGGTGTAGAGCTAACAGTACTGAGGTTGTTTAGTGCGCTGAAGTTTACTTTACTTACAAGAGCATTTGATTCTAAATATCAGATTTTTATTATTCTTATTCTTATACTTATTCTTATTATTCTTATTATTATTTGTAGTAATAGACTTGTATACTTACACGCTAAAAGCCGCCTAAAAATGTTGCTTTTTTTTTTTTTGCACCTCTCAGCATTTTAAAAGGACGAAAGCAACGATCCTGAAAACACGCGCATCTGTTTAATTTCTTTTTTTATTTTCTGCATCATGTAGTTTTATTTGCAATTATTTCGTCCCTCTTTGCGGCCTCATAATTGCGGCGCGTTAACGACGCCACGGTTCGGCGGTGCCGCGGCCCACCTGGTGCCGCCGCGTGGGACGGCGCGAGGATGATGGAGAGGGAGAGGCCGCGCGCGCGCTCCATCTCCGAGACCTGCGGCACGTGAAACTGGGTGTTTAGGCGCGCGCTCAGACAGTAAGCGTTACACACTGCAGATATTGTATCAATTGTAATGATTGGAGTGTATTACCAGATATGAGTTTAGAGTTTATTATTATTTCTATTGTTAAAATCAAATGAATTAGCCTTTGTGAAAACAGCGATGATTAATGTGCGAGAAAACAAACCTAAACCCGTTTGTTTACTCTACTTAAATAATATACTGCAGCATTCAGACTGTCTAAGAGCAGTCTATATTTTACTATGATTTAGTTTATCACTTGGTTTCATATGAATAGTGGACAAACAATCAAAGACCATTCTGTCTGGCGGTTCTGGAGCTTTCCATCACAGCACAGTCTTCCTCATTGAGATGCAGTTTTCATGGCATTGTAAATATGTCACATGATGTAATAATAACAAATCTGATGTGTACGTAATACTAAATGTAGACAAAGTTTGAATTATATAAAATATATTTATATATGTGAAAATATACATGTTTTAGCACAGTTGTGTTTTTCTACCAAGAATTTACCGATATAACAAATATATAATTTACCAATGTAAAGTCAAGTATTTATTTACTTTACTATGTGTTTGTTTTAGATTACGTTTTCTTTTTTTCTTTAGTTGGTTACTTATCGGGTAGCTTAAAAAACAAACATTGGTTTTAATCGGTTTATTTTCTGTTCATTTTAAAATAAGTAACTTCAGGATTTCCATCAGGGGGGAAACGAGCGCTTGAACTTGCTCCAGTTTCAGTGCCTGGGTTTTATTCAGTTTAGTCTCATTAGACCACTGCAACATCTACCGTAGTTCTCAGTTCAAGAACTTCTGTCTGGTTCATGGCCTAATTCATCATTAAAGAAACCCTCAAGCCTAATTACATAACTCTTGAATGACGTTTTTTGTCTGACTTCTGAGACAATCACTTAAAGTCCTCAATATCAGTTCAGTGGGAGCGGTGTCTGTCCGCTGATGAAGATCGGCCCTGACGTCTTTCTGTTTACAGTATGCACTTCTCTTTCTCTGTGCCCCTCCAAGCCTCCCCTCTCCTCACATTTCACCATTTTCCCGACTCACCTCTTGACACCCCTCTCTTTGTATCCCTCTCCTGCAGCCGCACTACTGTACACACCCTGTAAACTTTAAACAATGGCTGCACTTCATCCCATTGTTGTCCAAGTGGCCTGCCCCACTCCAGTCAGCCCATCAACTGACTGGACACTCTTTCATTCTTTCCAGTTCCCTGCTCAGGCATGCAGAAACACACGCACATCCATATACACTCATACATACAGAGGCGCTTTCAAGTTGATGCCCCTCACAGGGACGAAGGTAAACCTTTTCACCGAACCCAATTTCAAATTCCTCATCCAGCTGATGGCCGGCCGGAGAAATAACAGCCGTTAACATTAAACATTAACAGTCTCACTGCCAGAGGAGTAAAAAACAAAACATCACACTTCTACACACGAGCCACGGCCGAAATAACTCTTCTCTGTCTCTCTCTGGGCCTATTAGCAATGAGGTTTCGGGCCACAGTGCTTCTGGTAATGAGCCCGGCAGCACAATACAGGCACCGGGCCGGAACAGCTGAGGGCAGACAAAGCTGGCAGGACGGGGACTTACTACATTTAACACAGAGCCATACTAACACTGTGTCCGTGTGTGTGTGTGTGTGTGTGTGTGTGTGTGTGTGTGTGTGTGTGTGTGTGTGTGTGTGTGTGTGTGTGTGTGTGTAGGATGGAGGAGAAGGCATGTGTCCCATCACCATTATGGGGACAAACTCAAAGACAGAATGGGGGCCCCTGGAGAAATTGCTGCCAAAAAGGCAGCAGAGGAGTGTGTGGCAATCAGTGGGCTGACGGGTTGGGGTTGTCCTGCGCCAGTCATCTGGAAAGTTCTCCACTTATCTCTGGGCTAGAGACACTGGGCCAACCAACTCAGCCTGGCAAATAAGCATTATGTAGGCTGACAGAATTTGTCCGTCCAAATGAGCTGCAGAACACGCTGTTGTTTTAAACTTTGAATGGCAGTGCTGCTGTGCGGGCCCCGCCCGGTTCAGGCTTCTTTGTGGCCCTCCAGAAAACCCAAATTGTGTGAGTGAACCCATCACCTTGTCTGCTAATTGTTTAGCCGAAGCCTGGCTGATTGTTTTGAACCCTTTGTCATCTTTTTTTTTGCATTAAACCACCCTCTTTGTCTCTGAATATTTAGCAGGCCTTTCAGAGTGTGAGATTCTCATTTTGTTGTGTTGACTCTGCCAACACCGGCGTCTCATTCTCCTTTGGTTTCATACACTTAACAGGACTAGCAGTGTCAGTAGTTCTCTTTTATGACTGCTGGTCCGAGCTGTGTTTTTTCAGCTTTCCGAAACCAACGATCTGATAATCTCAGCCCACTTTACGATTAGCCAGCATGCAGCCAGGGGAGTGGAGGCAGAATGTTACCTTCTCTCTCAAGCTCTCTTTGTTCATTTTTCACACTTGAAACTACTCTTACTTTTCTTCCGTAGAGCCATGTATGTACAAAAAGGCATAAAGATAAACATAAAGGTAATGTTGGGGCTGAAGGGAATGCCTTAGTTGTGCAGGTATTTGTCATTAAAACAAACAACAAAGCATTGGACACAGTTTTTGACCTGATAATGGCTCTTGATGAAAAGTTAAGGAATCACCAAAGACGTTACAATTCATTCTCATATGAATATCTGCCAAATTTATTTGCGTAAAATCCTTGTTGTTGAAAGCATCGTCAACACTCATCCTTTTTTCTGTTTTCGAGTAATATTAACCTCCAAAGTAATATTAATATTAACCTCCAAACTAAACAATGAATAGCTGTCACGACAACCAAAGTGTTTTCCTCATAGTGGTGTGAGAGGAAAAGTGAGATCACTAAAGTCAAAGAGATTCATCCTCTGGGAACCATTATTGACTAAAGAAAAGTTTGTGCTTATCCATCCAGGAAGTGTGGGGATATTTCACTGGGTAATTGAAACATTTAACTTCATGGTGGTGCTAGATGGAAAGTCAAAGGTTAAAGAAATTCATAAGGATTCATCCTTTGGGGAATACAAATGTCCGTGAAAAATGTCTTCAAAAATCCATCAAACGCTTGTTGAGATATTTCAGTCCGGACCAAAGTGGTTGACCGACCGAACGCTGGTACAAGAGACAAAGGGCCTCCGAACACCTGAGCGGACTTCAAATGACAACATCTTCCTCAAATTTCAAGAAGCTATCTAATCTCCTCCACCTTTAACCATAATGCACCTGGAACAAATGTGCCAGTCAAACAGAGCAAAGTGGTGAAACAGAGGGTGTTTCTGTTTGGGAGCAGGCGGAGAGAGGAAACACAGGTGCCCTGTGTCCGACCAGCCTATTAAACAACACACAGGGCCTGAAGGCAGGAAGCTGCTATTGACTGGAAGACATCAAGAAAAACGCACCTTTCAAGGCACACACACATCCAACACTATACACACACATGGCGGTGGATAAAATCTGCCAGGTATCAGGTACTGCCCTGGGGGAGAGGGCTGACCTGTGGAGGCCGGGGGAGTCAAACACAGCTCATTCAACGTCACAAACATCCCGATAATGCTGTTTTAGCCTCGGATTAAACCCTAGGTTCAAGATCATGAATCAGGGAAAGAATGAATGCAAATATTAATTAGATTAAAGTTAAAAACGGATTCCTGTTTCGAGTTGAAAGATGAAATGAGATAAGATGGAGGAGATAACTTCACTAACATTCTTGCTCTGCTCTATATACGTCGCATTAACCTATGGAGCGGTGTGTTTGTCCTGTATCTTAAAAGCCAGAGTCTGTGCCCGAGGAGTGTTGTCAGAGGCAGGAGAGTGTGTGTGTGTGTGTGTGTGTGCGGAAGAGGAGAGGGCAAAAAGAGGTCATGCGTTGCAATGCCCTTAAGCAAGGCACTTGCCTTAACTCTCTCAATGAGAGGCTACGTTGCTACAAAAAGCCAGCATTTGTATAAGAGGTATGGAGGGTCGGCTCTGATGAAATCTAAAGAGTGATTCATGTTTGGGTCTGATAGGCAAATAAAATGAAAATGTCTGGCCATGGGAGAAGCAATACTAATGAGTGCAGTCTGCGGGGGGAAAAGGCAGGGGAGATGTTTTTCTTCAGTGCCTCCCATTTCTTTCAAATCAAGTTACAGCGATAAAAGAATATCACTTCCCACTGGAAATTACACTCACATGGAAGCCAAATATATTGACTGCGTTTGCACAAAAGTACAAGAGATGTCTGGTACAAGTGGAGGCTTCGAGAGAATGAGAAGAGCGTTATTAGTTAATGTCTCGGTGAAAGAGGCGAGTAGCGTCTGAGAGGGAAAAACAAAACCCCTGAAAGGACCGCAGAGAGGCTTCGAGGGCTCTAGACGAGGAAATCACAACAACAGCAGTGAAGAGCGAAGGATGAAGGGGGGGGGGTACACCAAGAGTGAGACAAAAAAAAGACGTTTTTTTTTTTTTTCCAATAACCACAGTGGAAGAAATCAAGTGTTGGTGCAGATAAGAGATCAAGAGTAACAAGTAGAGCGTGCGAGGCGTCGGCAGCAGATGGAGAATGTGCGTCAGGAGGAGCATTGAGGGCAGGAAAAAAAAATCCCAGGGATGAATGTGAGTGTTTACACCACAGTTTATGTTTGCTGGCAGTGTTTGCAGGTGTTAATATTTACGGAGCATTTCAGATTCATTGAGGATGTTGAGCAATGTTCAAAGCAATGTTGTGTGTGTGAGTGTGTGAGTGGGGGCGCTGGGGGTGGGTGTGGAATGGAAAAAGAGGGTGACCTTACGTGTCGGGGTCTTTTTTTGGAGCACAAGCCCCTAATGATCACAACTTGAGCTCTTGCCTTTTTAATTACCCACCCAGGCCTGACTGAGTCGCACAAAGCTTGAGAATGGAGTGGCGCAGATGGAACAAAAACAGGCCAATTCCTTGGGAAGGATGCCCTCTGAACCCAGCAGCTAATGCAGCCCCTGCTGCTGCAGCCGGTCATTATTGTTGTTAGAGAGGAGAAGAGAGATGGCACTCCAAAACAAGGCCACCACCGCCGCTGAAGTCATGGTCCACAGGCCATGTGAGAAGAAGCTTTTGGTCGAGAGCTCCTGTGTGACGCCAGCACACAACGAGAAACCTCCAGCGCAGACGGCGTGTCCCGGTCGGAGCATAACAGATTATTAAACATTTCAATTTGATCTGAAGAACAACGGGCACTAATGGCTGCCTCTTGCTGTAACACTTGGTCACAGGCCCGAGAGCATTTAGGTTAGCCAAGATGGCGTCGCCTTGCAGCGTCGCCTCCCGCCCCTCTCAAGGTGGTATGATGGCCCCGAGCACCTGTCACTCATGTGGCCCGTCAGTCACCCTCATCTGATGCATCTGACTTTATCTTAATGAGCTGTTGTTATTCCTGTGAATGAATGGAGACGGCTTCCTTTCATAGGACAAGAGGTTTGAGCTTTATCACGTTAACTAAGCACCACAGATGATCCGTCAGAGTTTCACCTGTCTGTCCAGGACGGGAAAAGTCTTAAATAAATCTGAACAAGGAGGTTCGGCTTTAATGAAACGTCCGCTTGTCCGGTGCCTTGATCCAATTCAGACACCCAAACAGTCCCTGTCTGTATTGTCTGTGTTCTTCATTGCGTTTCCTATTGTCACATCACATTCCTCTGTGTGTGTGTGTGTGTGTGTGTGTGTGTGTGTGTGTGTGTGTGTGTGTGTGTGTGTAGCGGTGGGGGCTTAATTCCAGACATCCTGCTCTTATTGTTGACCGCCCCAGGTTGACTGCTGCTCAACATGTCAGGCTGAAAGAGAACAAAATGGGGCCCGTGCCACTGAGAGCGATTACACACACACACACACACACACACACACACACACACACACACACACTCACACACACACACACACACAATCCCAGGTCTGCTTCATCTTCCGTCTTTTTTGTAGTTGAGGTGACAGAATAATTCAAAATTACACCTGCAGTATTTGGAGAAAGTGACTGCAAAGTAATTGTTATCGTCTATTAATATCAGTTTGATCAGTCTGTAACTCCCACTGTGGCCTCGGGATTCATATTGTAAAAGTCTTCCATTTTGAGGTTAGAAAGTACATTTTCTCAAAATGTTTACCACTATAAGATTCTGTTACATGCTTGATGACACACACACAAAAACATTTCACTGTGTTTGAATATCAATATTAAAGCAGATTTCTTTTGTGAAAAATCAAACAAAAACTGATTATTGAAAGGTTGAAAATGTTACAAAAGTAACTGATGAAAAGGTATTGCTGCATCCGTTAGTGTTACAATGCACCTTATTGTGAAAGGAAACATATTTGTGTCTAACATTACATCTTGCAAAACCTGTAACTGTGAAGCAAATGTTTGAATTACTACTATTTGTCGTATCTAAATTTAAACTGAATTACAGGCCCTCAAACCTGAAGTGTTGACACCATCAATAGTCTCGCCCAAACTGAAAGATGAACAGAAGTAACATTTTATTTTTTCTGAAAGAGAAAATAATACATACATAATACATTTTTTAAACAAACCCTTCATTTGAAAACAATATGTAACAATGTCATCAACATATTATACACAATATTAAAAACAATAAAAGTGCAATTCGGCTGTTTAAAAAAAAACTAAAAAACACATCCTGTTCCCCTCTATTCGCTTATAGTTGTGCTGTACTACAGCACCCTCTAGTGGTTTACATTTTAAAAAAGGGACAATTTGGCCCAAAGTAAAAAGAACAAACAAAAGCAAATTTGTACTTTGTTGAGTACTACTCAGACCAAAGCTAACACAACTAAACTAAATAAATTAGCTCCAGACATTTTGAGGCACTCAGAAAATGAACCAGGTCCCCGCTGTCTTTCCTGAGAGAGATTGAGGGTTTGGGATTCCCTGAGGTTAAATTTTATAAAAGTGCACAAGATAAAAAAGCAGAAAAACAAAAACAGTAACTTGCTGAAGCCTCAGATATCTGACTCTGGTGTTTCTCTCCTTCTCTGCTCAGTGCTTCCACAGCAGCAGCTCATAAAACACTGCTTAAACCTCTTTATACCACCGAGGAATGATGGTCCTGCGATAAGTCCGTCTTTCTGAGATGTTGCGTCTGACTTTGATCACCGTCGGAGGGGCCATCTCCAGGTCCAGAGAGGGGCTGGAGTAGGACTTTTTCAGCCCGCCGTCAACCTCCTCCCCCTCCTCCCCCACAGAGTCCACACACACTGCTCTATCAAACTGCTTCAGGTCCGCGATGCTCAACAAGCTGCCACCCGTCTTCTTCACGCTCTTCCATGCCTCCAGCCCCTGGATGTAGATCTCATAGCGACACATCTGCAGGGTTTCAACATGCACAGGATCACTCATGGGGACTTTTACACACACACACACACACACACACACACACACACACACACACACACACACACACACACACACACACACACACACACACACACACACACACACACACACACACACACACATTACCTCGTGCTGCAGGTACTCCGCTCTGACGCGATGCTCCTCCAGCTCCTTGGCTTTGGCTCTTTTTCCCTCTGGCAGGTTTTGCTTCAGGTACAATAAGTCATCTTTGAAGGACTCCAGTGTTCCTGCATAAGAATGCAGCTGACGTTCCTGCACAGGAAGAAGAGCGGCACAACACATAAGAGGCTCCATGCAAATCCTTTTTAAGCAAATCCTGCTGAGCAACAGAAAGAATGAACCCTGTCTTACTACAGCTGGTGGAACATTCCAGGAGTTTACAGTGCAGGTGTGAATCATTTGAAATGTGCTACTTGTGATTCATGTCTGTACTGTGAATGAAGTTGAATAAACGATAAAAATGCACCTTTGCTCAATTCAGTACGCTCAGATGTTGCTGAAATATATCATGTAGTTACTACATGCAGCCACGGTTCAGCTAAATTGACATAGTCTTGTTTGAACAGGACAAAAGCGATAGTTTGTAAATGGAAACAATTGCGATTTTATGAAATTCATTTAAATGGCTGTAAATGTATATTATGGTAATTGCTTGTAAATGACATGTGAATTGTGACTTTGGAGTTGAAGTTGGATCGTACAACAAGTATTTTAGTCATAACACAGGTTCAGTAAGAGCTTTGTACCATGAAAAACTTTTTTTTTTTTGGAGCAGTTCAAATAAAGTGGTGGCTTGGCCTATGAAGAAAAAAAGAAAGTCACAGAACAGCTGGGATTGCTAAAATCTCCCAGGAATTGAACCTGTGATATTTTCATCTGTAACACCGAGCCATACAAACACCGAAAAACACACTGATACACAAAATGAGTGTGTACCAGAGTCTGAGCCGACTGCGCTGAGGGGAGGATGGGTCTGCAGAATCTCCTCTGAGAGCCGACGGCGGCGGGGAACGGAGGCGAGGAGTGAAGAGCCGAGACCAGGTTGATGCGGCTGATCCACGAATACATCTCCACTTTGGATCTGAGGGGAAGAGAAAACAGTGGCGCTGACTATCCGACTCTTTCTCTCTCTCACACACACACACACACACACACACACACACACACACACACACACACACACACACACACACACACACACACACACACACACACACAGCTGTGACTTACGAGGCCTGGAAGAGTAAAACCCTCCAGTCTGCCGTCTGCAAACGGAAGACGTGTGGCTTCTTGTTGTAGTCGGCTGCCTGCTCGGCCAGAGAGTGATGCAAACTCACCACCTCCTCGTCAATCGGCTGATCCCTCCGGTAATCATCCTGACGCACATAAATACACTCAATTATCGACACTGCAGGGAGACAAATCGTTAATATTGACATGGAGTGCGATTGAGAATGCCATTGGATGAGTTGCTGACCTTCTGTAGGTAGAGGACCATTCCCCTCACCACTCCATAGAAAGTCTTCCAGCCTCTCTTTCCCCACGGAGCTGCCACACAGAAACATTCAGCAGGTGTGTGAAGATTTGTAAGTATTGATATAAAAGCCCTCAATGATGAGCGCCACTTATTACAAATGAGCAACATGACCAGAAATGATCAAAATGCAGAGTCCATCAAGTAATGAAGAGCTGAAGCTGCCCACTGCATCGTCAGCATGTCAGAGAAGTATCTCAAATCTATATTAATAGTTATGTCTCTTTGTTTCTTTAACTGACTGCTGTTGACTATGTTAGCCACCCAATATACACTTTACAGCATGATGTGGTGTGTTCATATTCAGTGCATTTATTTGAAATAATAATAATAATAATAATAATAATAATATAAAATTAAACAAAAACACAAATAATTTAAATGAAACATTCAATTTCACTGCACCACTGCCACATCTTATTTTGACTCAGAGTTTTGGCTCCTGTCTATGAAATATCCTTAATATATAGAATATATATATTAATATATATTAGACAATAATGTTACATCGTAGAACTAACTACTTTCCAAACTAAGTATTCGCCTTCAAAGAGAACAGTTGGGTTAAATACTTTACTGCCCTGATTTTTGCCCTGTTTTCACTGTCATGTTATGTTCCTCAACACCCCGCACCAAACCCCACCCGACATATTATCTAACGTTGGTGTTGATTTTTTTTAATATCAAATAAACTAAATTACTGACTGCCTTTGAATCCGGACTAAATAAACAAGATGTTTGTTTTGTGTCTCGCTCACTGCGCTTGCCGTCGATGTCGGCGTGCAGCTTCCTCTGGAGGAATCCCTGTTTGGCCACAGAAGCCGTTTTGTCATGAGGAATGTCCTGGAAGGGGTTCGCCTTCGAACGCAGCGGCGCGTCTTCTCTTGTGTCCTCGTCCACCAACACGGAGCTCTTCAACTCCTCATCGTCACTTTAACATGCAAAGACAGATTCTCACTGTATGTGTAACATTATATATACACACATGTGAAGAATGAAGCAGAACAGATGATGTTTTATGACTTACATAGCCCACTGCAGCTGCTCACTCTTTATAGAGTTGTAAAGACTCTGCAATGGAGATGGAGATGAAAAAGTTAAATCATTTCCCGCAAAAGCATTTGACTTGGCTTTTTTAAAATAAATAAATAAAATCAGTGACAGTATTACCTTCAGGAGATCCTTGCTGAAGTTTTCTCCTTCATTCATCCCATCGAGGTTGGACACAAATTTAGTCGAGGACATTGATTTCCCTACATTCTGTTAAAAACACACAAAACGTGTGAGTGACTGAATGCCTCACAGAGATCAGCTGGTAACACGGTGCCACGTCAGAACAAAACTTAAGTTGTAACTAATAAATGTTTCCCACCTGTCCATGCAAGTCAGTGTTGAGGAGCATCAGAGCACATGTGAGTGCCAACACAGACTCTGAGGGTGTAAAAAAATGGAAAATGACACATTCATCTGTCACATGTGAACGCTCGCCGCTGTGTCTTTGAGCAGAAAACAAAAAGTAGGCCTTCACCGAAGCTCACCTGAAGAGGTGAAGGAGTCGGGGTTGCACTGATGGAAGCGGCAGGCGAAATGCTGCAGCACACGCTCTCTCTCCTGGGTCTCTCCTATTAGTACCACCACTTTCAGAAAAGACCTGGGAGAGAGAGAGAGAGAGAGAGAGAGAGAAAAAAAAACATTTACAAAACATTATATGGGCGTGTTTTGTCAGACATGTCGGTGCATTAGAATCCAAGCTCCACCTCTGTAATTCTCACCTCAGGGCATGATCCAGAGTTTCCTCGGTGAAGTCAAATAGTTTCAGGTATTCCTCCCCGACAGCTCGACTGAAGTCGTTACTAAACAGAAACAAAAACACATTCTGTGTCAGTGTTATGACCACTTTATTTCTTACAAATGTATCTGTTTTATAGTAGTCCGAAGACCTTTTTTCTGGGTCAGAATAGAAAACAAGTAATGTATCTTTAACTTAATATCTATACGATATTTCAGGCATGATTATTGGCGGCATTTAATCTACGAACACTCACACACTGATGGTGGCCGGGCGGGAGCAACTTGGGTTTCAGTGTCTTGCTCAAGGACACTTCGACATGCAGACAGGAGGATCAAGGGATCAAATAGCCATCCGTGTTATTGAAGGACGACCCGCTCTACCCCTGAGCCCTGACCCCTGACCCCCTATGGGTCTGGAATGTTTTTTTTAAAGATGACTTCTGATGATGGCCAAGCATGTAGAGGAATTTAGATTTATTTCACTGAACTCAAACTGTCATAAATGTCCAGACAACTGTATACAAATCTACTGTAATGTGACCGGTCACCAGGAAAAGGATTATATTCGAGCTAAATCTAAAAGATTCATGACCACCACAACCAAATGACATGAGCAACCAGAGAGAGAGAGACACGGTGAAAACGCTGCTTTTCAACTTGGTGATAAGTTACTATAGAAAAGCTTCTGCAGCTTTACTGGCCAGTTGTGGGTTTCATACCACCATCGTCCTTAAGATGGAAAGAAAGGAAGACATAAAAATAAATAATATGTGCTTACTCTTTGTCTAAGTGCTTCACCACGTCCACGCGTTGGATCCCGTCCAACTTATACAGCCGCTCCGCGAGGCGGCGGGCCATCTCTCTGTTCACCGCGTCTCCATTCATATGAGGCGCTGCCGTCTCGGGGGATTTGGGTCGCTCTTCGTTTGCAACGATCGTTTGCACGCCGCCGTCCTCGGCGACTCCCGCTTCTTCACCCTGATGTGACGTCTCCGCCTGTTTGTCCACCTGGTTGAACTCGGCCTCCGCTGTCTGCCGCGCGACCTCGGGCTCGGGAGACAGATGCTCCGTTATTTCTGACTCATCCGTCTCCGGCTGCACGAGCTGCCCAGAGAGCGTCGGCTGAGACGAGTCGGCCGTTTGCAGCGTCTGCTCATTCTGCTCCGACGGCTCCGTCTGTTCTCGCCGCTCCGCCACTCCGACAGAAACCGTCTGCTCTGACTGAGTAGAGTCCTCTGGCAGGTCTGCCGTTTCCCGTTGGGTCGACTCCTCTGTGAGCTCCATCTCTGGTGGCTGTCTCAGACGCTGCGACTTTCCGAGCTGGTCAGAGTCCTGCGACACCTCTTCTTGGACCTCCTTTAACTCGGACTCGGCTTGTCCAGGCTGCGGTGAGAGATCGACGTTCTGCGGCGCCGCGTGGTCGCAATCTCGTTCCTCTAAACAACTCGTCTCCTTCGGTCCTTCAGTCAGCTCTATTAGCTCTGGTGAGTTTTCTATCCTCTCTGCGTTATCTGAAACCGACTGTTCTTCGACGTCGTCCGCAGCCTCCGACTGTTCAGGGTCCACGTTCTGATCTACATCTTCGCACATGTCTGGCTCCGCAGTCTGACCAGCGGGTTCTTCATGTAACCGTTCGAGTATCTCTATTTCCTCTTCAGTCCCTGAGTGTTGCCTTTCCTCCGATTGCTCTGAGTGCTGCGGATCAATCAGCTTATCTGGGTTTACCGTCGGTCCAGTATCATCAGTTTGTAGTGGCTCTGCAGGAAACTCCCTACAAGGATGAAATACGGATTGTAGTTAATGTTATCTTAGCACATAATACGGTGACATTATTAACATACCGAAAGCATTAACGGATGATACATACTTCCTGTTCCCCTTTCTAGTTCAGTTAAGTCCATGATACTCACACATTACTCAGACGACTGACAACTTTTGCCTCTTCACTTTCTTCAGTACAGGACACGTTTATCTGCTTCTCCTCGTCTCCCTCGCCTTCTTCCTCGTCCTCAACACCGTTCACTGAAGTTTGAGGTTCCTCTGAGTCTCCCTGTCTAGTCAGCAGAACGCCGGGTACCTCCTGTTCCTCTTCTAGTTTTAAATCAACAAAACTGTTCACTTCATCTTCCGAGACATCGATCCCATCAAGAATGCTGATTAAGTCCACAGTTTCAACAGGATATGAGGTTACCCAGTGTCCCTCCTCTTCTTCTAAGTCGGCCCTAAGTGGGATGTCTGGATGATTTTTGAAGAAGAAGAAGAAGAAGAAGAAGAAGAAGAAGGTACACATCACATTTTTGAAGTTCAAACTAGAACTATTTTCAAACAAAAATGAAAAGGCCACAAGAAACCAAGAATCATGATTTATGAGTTCTCAAACTGAGCAACTAATGGAAAAAACATTTGCTATTCAACAACTAATTCAAGTTGTCTCCCTCTGAGTGATACGTACCGTTATTACTTTCCAACAGCTCGTGCGTTGGATCTTCCCTTTCCTGTGTCGGCGGCTCTTGCACATCTGCAGCATCACATGGCTGGAAATTGCAACACAGGCCATTGATCATGAACATGAGTTGTGCGAGGAAGCTTGTGATTGCCAGCGGGTTCACGAGTAAAGAGGCTGCACTCTCGTTCTCATCTGACCAACATTACGTCCACTGTATTCCTCCCACCGCTGCTCAAACTACTACAGTAACCAAACACGTGTCTCTACGGAGACGAAGACTGAGGTGGCGAGGCCAGAGTCGAGTCAGTGCTCAGTGAAGAACGGGTTAACGACACAGGAAATCTGAAGGTGCACACGCACAGACACCGCACTGAAAGAGGCTAAACTCGAAATAATGGCAGAATGACGACGTCA
Source organism: Ophiodon elongatus (assembly GCA_016806645.1). Taxonomy (NCBI): domain Eukaryota; kingdom Metazoa; phylum Chordata; class Actinopteri; order Perciformes; family Hexagrammidae; genus Ophiodon; species Ophiodon elongatus. The sequence continues at coordinate 1,367,354 of JACSYO010001905.1, forward strand.
CACCTCGCTTTGTATCTTCCCTCACATACAGTACATACCTCTGAGCCGTTTCCTGTCCGCTCTAGATTTGAGTTGAGAAGCCGAAGATCAAACTCATCTTCTTCCCCTCCGCTCTGCCGTATGACAAAATCAGTATTAGCAGCTTGAGCCTGGTGAAGTGAGGGGGAAGTGGCGTCTAGACTCATCAAGCCGCCAGAGCTCGGCTCATTGGCCACGCTGCCGTCAGTCATGAGTGAAGGTGTCGCTGCAGAGGCCTCGGGCATGTCCCACTGCACTGTGGCGAAGGAAAGCGGAGCACCGGTACAGGTCATGGGGTGCAGCGGCCACACTACCTGCTCCCACTGTTCCTCCTCCTCAGGGCTCTCTCGTCCTGCCTCCAGGGACGGACTGAGTTGATCTGTCCCATGTGCCTGGTTCATCTGTACCTCTATGTCGCCCCACACAATGGGCTCCTCCTCTCCGTTCATGCACTCGCGGTCCATGGACGTCCATGAGTCTTGTTGAGGCCCCTGAACGTCTGCATCTGTGACATCTGGTAGAGAGGAGCACACGTTTTCCTCCTCCATTAGCACGTAGCTCAGTCAGTTCCGTTGTCGGGGTGGTTTGTGGGTTTTGGTGAAAGACGCTGTCGCTGTAAAAGGTGGTCTCGCTACAAAATTTCCGGCTCTGGCGTATGAAGAGTGATCATTCTGTAGGTTCCCAAAAATGCGAAATCCTGAAGCGTGTTACAACCGCCAATGGCGCCATTCACAGATCTGGAACAAGAGAGAAAAATAAGTGTTGATGTTCAAAGATATTTCACTGCACTACCATCTGAGGCAGCACGAGAAAATTCTTTCCCAAGAATTTTGGGAGTCGCGACATCGTGTAACAACAAACTCAAAATGATTCTGATAAATAGATTCTTCATGAAATAAAAATAGATAAAAAACTTGTTGGGTAATCTCCAGGAGGAACATCTGATTTGCTGAGAGACAAAAAGGCCATTCATAAGACTCAACTATATTTGGTTGTCAAGTAACAGTGATGATTCATGGGTTGACTTTTGGCTCTACTTCTTTTCTTCTATTCATCTGTGAGAAATAGTCAATTTAAAACTACTGAGGACAGCATTTTAAATTACACACAACCCTCCTAGCAAAAACAAAACGGACCTAAAATCATTAACGGCCCCGATGGCACAAAAATACTCCAAACACTCACCACTTGTATGTCAACATAATCCAGTCTGGAGAAGGTTTTTGTCTGCTTTTTTTTTTAGCTCGCAGTGCTAATTTTTCAACTGTTTTTAACTTCGTGGTGCAGCTCTGCAGGTGTGCAGTGCAATAGGCTTTTAGTGAAATGTCACAAAAGCAAGTTTGTACTTCCTGACCACAGAGACAGTAAATCAGCCGAGCAAGTGAGCGAGAGCGATAGAGGTGTGTGGTGCGGATTAAGAACGAGGGAGAGGGTGGGGTTGAGGGGATGTTTCGGGTGAGCAGTTTAACTGCCTGCGTCCTGTGTTTATCATTTCATCGCCACGCTGCACGGTGAGTCTGAGCAAAGGATAAAACCACGAAAGGGTCAGAATTTAAACTTCCTGTTGTCAACACAAGCAAACTCCAGCTACAGAAAATAAATATCATGTGATGACTCTGGTGACTAATAGTCAAAATGTCACACCTAATATATTATTCTCTTCTGCCGAATGTAACCTTTGATTTGATCTTGATCTCTGTCAAACTTTTTTTCCCCTTCATTTCTTTACTTCTCTTTCTATCTTCATTATTCTATTCACGTCATGCCACCAACATCCGGGACAGACGTTGACCACATTTCCTGTGTGGGTGCTCACTTCTCAGTTCCTGTCAGGGTGCAACAAGTGCTCCAGTACACGAAGATTAACACAGTTGATCATCTGTGAGTTTTATTTGTGAGAATCTGAGTTTAATAAACTGAATTTCAAAATAATGTGGACCATATATGCAATACTGATTGCTGCACGTTGATAAAATATTGTGTTTCACATAATAACACAGTTAATCATCTGTGTGTGTGATGCAATCTTTGGCAGCACGGTTGATGATGACAGCAGTAGAAGAAATGCTCAGATGACTGCAGAGATTTCAAGATTCCTTCAATAAATAGAAGGAAAATTAAATCAGGCTGCTTTTAGCCAGACGTTACTCAAACAAACTGCAGTGTGCTCTAGGTGGAGAACACCAGGAGAAGTTGTGTACAATGCATGTAAAGTGTATACAACACATCAGAGGATGATTGACAGAATATTAAAGGAGAAGTACAAGTACTAAAAAAAACTTCCCAGCGATGATGAAATAAAAAGAGGAACACAGCCAAAGTGTGCAAAGCAAAAGCTGAGGAATGAATTATAAATATGTGTATGTATAATAATAGAATGCCTTTAAAGAGGATAAACACTCCCTGTGTCATTCATTACCACCACCGAACATGGCACAGACGTGAACATTTTCAAACCTTAAAGAGCTACAGAGAAAATCTCATTAGTAGGAATCTTTTCAACTGTGAAACATGACTTACCCCCTCCAGGGTCTTTACAGCAACATCATATGATCAGCCAGCTTGTGAGGTTTAAAGTAGTGTGGGAGGAACAGGCACACCGCTGCGTTATACCAGGATAATGTCGCTGTCAAAGTGCTGCACCTTCACAGACATATTCACCCAGCATACAAATAACCCTCAGTTGATTATGCCTCAACCTTCTACGCACAACAAACAAGCCTCACATCCGCTCCGTTCAAGCCGAGCAGCCTTTTAGTTTGTGGTGTCGCATAACGATGCATGCAAGTCACAAGTCCTAGTCTGAACCACGTCCTCCCCCTTCTTCTTCATGCTTCATGTCCATTTTAGATAGATCACGATCAGACTTCAGTCTCCCTCTGTCCCGTTCCTCTCCCGGCAGGTACGGCTGTGGAAAGTAAAATAGGGAGAATTTGAGTTGCAAGGAAGAGGAAGAAGAAGAAAAAATACACATTGTGATTGGCAGATGACTCAAGAGCTCAGAGACACCTGAGAGGCCTCGGTCCACGCCCACCACCCTGAAGGCATGCAGCACACACACACACACACACAAACACACACACACACAAAAGGCCAGGTGAGGGGAGTGGCTCAGCTTCCATTCCTGCAAATGACCCCTAGGAATGATGTGGTAAAACCAGAAGGTGCCCATATTCAATACATCCATGTCATTCACTGTGCCTCTGGTTTCTGGCTATGAGCAGAAAAGCCTGTTTAAAACAGACGTGAGTTGTTATTTTTAGGCCTTCCAACAATAACAACTACTATATAAACTTTTTTTAATGGCCTAATTATTTGTATGTGATTAACACATTTACCTTTCTTTAATTGATGTAAACACGTGTAACATAGGTAAAACATAATAATAGCAGGAATTGTTACTGAGTATTTGCACAATTAGCAATCATCACTCACTCACGCGATTAACGTTAGAAGTCGACAAAATCATTACTATCATTGGAAGAAGCATTTATTTGTTAGCACTCTCTAGCGTCAAGTTAACGAATATCATACTAACAAACACATCAGCCCAGAGAAGATAACACCAGTTAGTAATATTACAACGTTACAAAGAGATATTCGTCTTGAGTTAGAGTTACATGATTAGCAGTGTCTCTTAACCAAAGGAAACATTGGCATTAACGTGATTAGCATCCAGTTCACCGTGGTATTAATATAAATATTAGCATTACCTAGCATCTATGTGAGCATCCTTGCAGTTGTAGTGAGTTAGTTGCTATCTAGTGGTTGTAGTAGTAGTAGTAGTAGTGGTGCTAGTAGTATTAGTGCTGCTGTAGTTGTGCAGTTCTTCCTGTTATTTAAACACCATTTATCACCGTGGTTATTTGTGCACACAGTATCACAATGACGTTAGCTCGGGCCCCGGCTAATCCGCCTGTCTCCCTCCACACCAGCAGGGGCGCGAGAGCACGTGTTATCGAGCCCGGCTTCACCGTGACGTCACTTTCGTGCGACCGTCTCTGCTTTGTTTGTTCCGCACACGGCAGCAGAGTCGCACACACCCACTTTTCTTTTTTTTTCTTCTTCCCCTCCACCACCACAGATACTTTGAACCGTGAACAAACCATCTGGCGAGTTGTCCGCAGCCGCTCGGTCCGACATGGCCAAGTGCAGTGATCTGAAGATCTTCCTGGAGTCATCTCTGAATGAGATATTCAAGGCCACGGTGAGTGACATCCTGGACTCAGTGGACCGGACCCTGTCCGAGTACCAGGGCACAATACAGAGGATCGAGTCCGAAAACGAGGGCCTGAAGCGGCTGCTGTTTGCACAGAAGAGCGCCGGGTCTGCTGCAGGAGGTACGTTTGTCTCCACTCGGTGTGTGTGTGTGTGTGTGTGTGTGTGTGTGTGTGTGTGTGTGTGTGTGTGTGTGTGTGTGTGTGTGTGTGTGTGTGTGTGTGTGTGTGTGTGTGTGTGTGTGTGTGTGTGTGGACATGAATACAAGGCGGCAATGCCAGAGTATAAGAGGCAGGAAAGCAAACGTAAACAATGCAGGCTTTCAGTACATGCAAAACAGGGCAGTGTGCAAACGTGTATGAAGTCAGACATATGGCCCTGGGGATCACTGTGTAATGCAGTACTTAACTACACTGTAGTACATCACTGTCACACTATACTGCCCATACTGATGATGGCACCACAACACAGGCGATTCTACAGTGAACCACAATATTTGTGTACCGGAAGATGTAAATAGGAATTACACGTTTTTATTTACTGCATTATCTAGAACTAATGCTTCAGTGATTCATAGATAGCTGAAATGAAACTGTGTGAACCAGATTGCTTAGAGTCTGAGCTTAAATAACAGCTACTGCAACCAATAAGTGTGTGCCAACCCATCCCAGTGTTGACTTAAATAAAAACAGCCACCCCACTGCCTTTAGTATTACAACAGCTATTATTTTGGTTATGTTCCTGACATTTTGTTCTCCACATTGCATAAATAATATAGGATAGCAAATACATTCAACATGTTTAGTTATTTAGTTATAATACACATATTATATTGTTAACTCTTAAAACTCAACAGGTTGCTTTTTAAGCATCCTCTTGTTAAAGCTGCAATTATTAAACGGTCTTAATATAAAAAAATGCACTGTGTACTGTCAGCTCTATGGAGCATTTTAGTGTCTTTTAGCTCATTGTTTTTGTTTACTCCACCTCTTTCAGTTATTATAGACAGCTATTAAAACAGCTCTGTTAAGCCACTGTATACTTCCGGTCCAACGCCAATAGACAGACGGTCACAGTTAGCGGTCAAATAATTCCCTCAGGTAATAGAGACAAAAACAGTGTGATTTTGTCATTTGTCATGTAACCAAAAACTGGAAAAATCAATTGACTTTACATTATAAGTCAGTTGAGTGTGTTCAGGCTGTTTTGTTGCTTCCACAATGTCATTCAGTTCTTTCCCTCGTTTATCGTACCATCGTCCGCTAATCAACACTTTCCCTTTTTACAGATATTTGTGAACAAGATGTCACTGAAAATCTTTCGACTTCCGAATGGAACAACTGTCCCATCAGCTCCACTCAGGGCACATTCAAGATGTCCATATGCAGCAGTGACAAGAAGAGCTTCAGGAGGAGGCAGAAAGACAAGATGAGGGATACTATATCCTCTTCCTCATTTTTACTGCAGACTGACCAAATGGTAGACAGGCCATGTGTGAACACAGGAGAGGTGTGTGCGTCCACCCAAGACTTGATATCGGTAAAAGCAGAGCCAGACCTGGACGAGAGCGGTGCTATTGACCTCTCCCAGCCTTCATCCCTTCTCAATCTGACAATGAGGCCGTTAAAACATGAGAGCACGGGGGTCAGTTTTCACAGTCACGATGCATATGCACCTCTGCCGCCATCTACAGGCCTCGAACAAGAATCCAGAGGCGGCGACGCTGAAGTTAAAGTCACCGTTGTTTCTGACACTTGCATGCCGGATGGACAGTTCATCAAGACGGAGGAAGAGGAGCAGAATGGGGTGTCGCAGTACGGTGACCATGACTCTGAGCAAGAGTTGAAGCATGCGTTGAGAAGTTACCCCGAATCAGAAACGGCTCCCGGGGCAGCAAGCAGACAGGTCGCGGGGCCAGAAGCAGTGGCGCGTGAGGGAAACGCCGCCGTTCCCGCAGATCCGTTTGTGGCGATTCGCGACAACTTCCTGCGCTGTCCCACCTGTCCCAAAACGTTTAGCCGAGCGGCCTCGCTCAACATCCACATCAAGACGCACAGCGGGGAAAAGGCCTACAGCTGCAGCTACTGCGGCAAGCGCTTTGGCCGGGCCGATCTCCTCAAGTCCCACAAGCGCACCCACACGGGAGAGCGGCCCTACAGCTGCACCCTGTGCAGTAAAACATACGCCCATCCCAGCCAGCTCAGGATACACAAACGCGTCCACACCGGGGAAAAGCCGTACTCCTGCTCGCACTGCGGCAAGCGCTTCAATGAGCACAACCAGCTCAAAGTCCACCTGCGGACTCACACGGGGGAGAGGCCTTACAGCTGCCAAGAGTGCGGCAAAACCTTCAGCAACGCGGGCAACCTGCGCATACACGAGCGGATCCACACCGGGGAGAAGCCATACTGCTGCGCTCAGTGTGGGAAAAGGTTCAACGGCTTGGGTGACCTCAAAACGCACTACAGGATTCATACGGGCGAGAGGCCCTACAGCTGCGAGCTGTGCAAGAAGACCTTCAGCCAGGCGGGCCACCTCACCATACACATGCGGATGCACACGGGGGAAAGGCCGTACAGCTGCAGCGAGTGCGGCAAGAAGTTCACGGTGGCCAGCAGCCTTAAGTTGCACCAGAGGACTCACACGGGGGAGAAGGAGTACAGCTGCTCGTACTGCAGCAAGAGCTTCAGCAGGTCGGGTCACCTGAAGAGACACGAGCTGGTGCACACCAAAGAGAAGGTCTTCCTCTGCAGCCAGTGTGGGAAGACCTACACCGACCAGTCCTCCCTCAAGAAGCACCTGAAGATGCACGCGGCCAAGGAGCAGAAGGCCCAGAGCGAGGGAAGCACCAGCGAGGCCGAAACGAACCGGCCGTCGGCCTCGGAGACTCTTTCGGACACTGACAGAAGTTAGAACCGAGTTCTAGGAAGGCGAGTGGTATAAAAGCTGAGAATGAGCGCTATGTGTGTGTGTGTGATTTTACTAAATCATCTTAAATCAAGCTCAATTTACTAGCTTTTTCAGACGCGCATCCCACAGCCGACATCAGCGGGGCATTATAAACTGTTGTGCAGTATTTTGGTGTCTAATAAGCATTTAAGAGCTTTGATCTGTTACTCAAACTGTACTTCCTGCATTGTATATCTAAACAACACACCAGTACCAACGCAGCCCCCCCCCCTCCCCCACCCCCCCCCCCTGTGCTTTCTTTAATGCAGGGCTGCTGTTGGGTGCTGGGGTTGAAACCTCCAGAAAAAGTTGTTAAGTGTAGCTTGAGTTAAGATTATTCTATTATACTGCTGTTCCAGAGGTCTAAATTGTGCTGTCCCGCTCAAAACTGTTTGTGATGTTTGTGGTACAGGGCAATACACTGTCTAATCTTTGCTGTGATATAGTAGATCCAAATACTTAGCCATCTTGTAGTCTTCTCTCTCACAACACCGCATACAGAGACAGAAGACGGGACCCTAAAATAACTGTTGTTCTTTTGTACAAACTGTTTGTTACCAAAATGTCGGTAATATAAGTTATTGAAAGCAACGACGATGAATGATTTAACCACCCTGCTGAAACAAGACACTGAATCCCAGGTCCAAGTTTTTTTTTTTGTGATCCTGACCTTTGACCTCCCTGTTGAGAAAATGAAATTTCCCTACAGGGGTCAGTGAAAAATAACAATATGATTGTTTTAGAATTAAACTATTAAGCTGCTTCTAAACCCATGTATACACGTTGTAGTAGCCAGAGGGTTAGAAATGATACGATTTCTAAATGATGATTAGAAATTATTAATATATTGCTGTATATAGCTTTAACTCTACAGTCAGCAGTCTGATCCGTTGAACTGACACGAATGTATTTATATATTAATGTTACTGAAATAAATGTTACTGCAAATGTTCTGTATTGATTGGGCAGCTTTCAATATTAGATGAATACTTGTTTTGTAAGCCATGCTGGTATCAAAGAGGAGTTGTTTTAGGTTGTTCACTGTTCTACCACGAAACACGTCTCTTACCGTGAATTACTGACACACACACAGGAGTAAAATGTCATGTTTATATTGGGGCTACTGTTTGTTGTGGCAACTCGTTGATATACCTGCACAGCAATGTATATTACACTGAGTGTTTGCTACTAGGAGTTTATTGTGACTTACTTTTGTGTGATCTGTGACTAAATTAAAGAGAAAAGTTAACCAAATGATTTCTGTATGACTTATTAATGCTTTATGTATTATTTTTTTTTTAATTATTTTTTATATGTTTCCTAAAGGGAATACATACATTTTTAAGTAGTGCCGGTGCATAATGCAGTCGTTCCCAGCGTTTATTCCTCAAAGTATAAAGCCTGCTTAATCACTTCACACACACACACACACACACACACACACACACACACACACACACACACACAAAGGTTTAGTTTCTGCTAAGGAAAGTTTATGGTTTTTATTAGTTACAGCACTGCTTTTGCTTTTAGATACGGTTTGTTATTTATTTTACTAGTAAAATAGTAATGCTTTAACAGAAGGTGATTTACTCCACAGCATTATGAAACAGATGTAAGAATAGTCGACTGAAGGTGAAAGGGACATTTACTCAATGCATTATGCTCAAAACACTGAAAAATCACTCTTTAGAATTCTTGTGGTTTGTTTAAGTTTCAAATTTTAATAAAATTTCCGTTGTATTGAGGCGGGAAGGATTTGCTATCTCTTAGGGCTACAAAAATATTTTCATTAATGTTTAGAATATTTTTTCCAATTCATGAAATAATTGTTTAGTCTGAAAAAAAATAGTAGTGGAAAATGCTGTCGTCTTCAAAAACAAATTTCAGTTCCAAATATTTACTATTATCCTCCCATTTCAAAATCTAGAACCTGCTATCTTTTTTCATTTCATGCTTAAAAAGATATTTAATGATTAAAATGTTTGATGATACATTAGCCTGATTGTTTCAGCTCTTGTACCTCTAAACCTGGACAAGCACAACCCCAGCTATCTCCATGGCTACATAACTTCCAAGGTAACTGTGTTTTATCTTTGTCTTTTTTTTAACCGTTACTATATAGTAAAAGTAAAACATTTAGAGAAATATGCAGATATGTTTTCTGGCAGAGATAATTTTGAGAAATCTAAATTGTGCTATTAACTAAGGCAAGAACACATTTTTTGAGCCCTACTTGGGGGACCCATTCTACAGGTTGGAAACCACTGCAACAATACATCTTTTTAATAATCAGATCAAACAAGAACAGGATATATTCTCCTATGTTTCACAACAACAGAACATTCATATATATATATATATAAAAAAAAAAAAACATGCATCCCTATTGGAGTTGTGTCATGCTGCTCTGGCAGCAGTTGAGCTTTTCCTTGGACAGATAGAGCATCGGCTGAATGCTGCTGCTGAAGTCCATCAGGCCGAATGTGACATAGTGGATGTAGCATTGAAACACGTCGGGAGAGAAGTATTCCTGGAAGGGGAACAGCGCGACGGGTGGGAAGTAGTTGAACACTATGATAGCCAGGATGATGAGGACCATCTTGAAGGCTCTCTTCTTCACAGGATGCATCTCGTCTCTGCCGGGCCCCGACTGCCTCAGCACCCAGAGGATGGAAATGTTGCAGAACACCATGAAGGCGAACGCTGCCAGGATCATGGCCGTGAAGACCTTGTCGAAGTTGACAATGTCGCCCACACATTTAGCGGCGGCGTAAGCCAGAGTGATCAGCCAGACTACGATGGCCAGGACCGCTCTGTGGCGGCGGTCCTTGAGCTTGGTGAAGGTCATGGGGTGGACCACGGCCATGTAGCGGTCCAGGCAGATGCAGGAGAGGAAGAGAGGCGAGGAGTCTTTGATGCCGTAAAAGAAGCGCAGGACGTACCAGGTGCTGCTGGTGGTGAGATAGACGATGTTGGCCAGCTCAAGCGGAGGGATGAGACAGAAGAATACGTCTAAAAACGCCAGATGACAGATGAAGATATCTGAGGTGGAGGAGTCCCCCTTGTTCTTGTGGATGAGCCACAGCACCATGAGGTTGGCCGGGATGCCCAGGAACATGTTGATGAACTGCAGGCCCAGGTACCAAATGATGGCAGCGGACATGTCTTTGCAACGCTCATACACTGTCCACTCAACAGCAGTGTAGTTGGGGGGTCTGTGAGAGATGACGAGCAGGGAGGAGTTGTTGAATGAAACCTCCATCAGAGGACAGCAGCCAGAAGAACGAAGCTCTGTCAGATAAACAGAACAGACAGAACAGACAGTGTCAGTTAGCTTTGAGATGAAGGTCAACAAAGATAACAATTAAACTTATGTACGCTGCCCCCCAGGTAGCCAAAATGACCGGTTGTCCGGTTGCCAACTCGGCTGAGATTCGGGATGAATACACCGGCACGATTACGGTTGCCGAGACTGCCATCATTGGGCCGTACATCAACTCGGTTGTGTGATGTGGTTTTAAAATGCTTTTAAGGAAGTGAAAAGTGTCGCAGTTTCCAAACTTTGCTGTTCAACCTGAGGGACGCTGCAGACTCACATCAGCCACCCCGAGTTAGGATAACATACTGTAGAAAAGCACCAATCATTGAATCAGGTCACAACATTGTTATTATTACTGCATCACAAAAAAAATGTATCTGGACCTGCCATGTAATTCACTGCAGTTAGACAGTGACAGTGGTTGACTTGCTAAACTGGTCAGTCTAATTTCTTTCAGAAATATACTTCCCCTAAATACCCTCTGTAAAAAAACCTTACAGCTTAGACCACAGTAAAACAAAAATGATGTCTGAGGCACGGTCACTTACAAAAAGTAATAAAGAAAAATGCATATTTTAGCAGCTAATGCACTGGTTCAAAAAGAACCAGTGCATTAGTTACATCAAACAATTTTTCAGTCTGCCTCAAATACTTTTTTTCTGAGAGAGATAAAGTTGTAACATAAAGAAAACAAATTTGCTTTCCATCATGTAGTTCTTGAACTTGAAAAACAAACCAACACACATAAAGTGGTCTCGTGTATATGAAAAATAAAATAAAAATGCAATGCAGTTTTTGTTGAAGTGAAGCCTCTTACCTTGAACTGTCACTTAGTCGTTTAATGAACTGATCTTCCCTCAACTGTTTGTGTCTCACTGTCACACTGACTGCAGACTCCTCAACCCATTTCATTTCCACACGCTCTTGCACAGCCAATGAAATGGCAGTATGTCACGTATGGCTTTATGAAAAGGCTCACATCACTGTTTGAATGTCTTCCTACATGTTTCCACCATGCCAACAAGCGGTTCATTTCACTATCTATGTATCTAAGGGTGACATGCAAATGTGCAACTGAAAAACAGAGAGAGACAGCTTGTCTCTTGCAGAACATGTAACACATCTAATAAAGTCTGCAGATAATTACCACAGTAAAGGACACAGTGGATGAGGATGAAGAACTCTCCCAAGACACAAGATGTGTATGTAAAATTGCAGTATTTGAATTTAGATGTCAGGAGTTAAATACTCACCCGTTCAACCGGATACTGCAGCACCTTCCTAAAGTGACTGGGGTCCCCACTCTCCACTTAATCCTTGTGACTCTTGTGTACGTCTGTCTCAGTGTGAGCAAATACAGAGCCCTTACCTAAAATTCTGGAAAACATCTTTTGGAAGATGACCCAACACTTCAGGGATCCTGATCATCCAATCAGACGAGGGCGTCGGAGCTGAGGACTTTCCCTCGATGCTACGATGTCTTCTTTGGCCCCATGTACATCCATCACACATTTAAAATTGAGAATAAAATAATCATAAAATAAGGATTAAGATGAGTGAAAGTGTGAAGGTGAGTTGGGGGACAGAGCAGTGAAATATAAAAGCAGGTTTGTGTGGCGTACGTGTTGTGGCAAGCCGTCATCCATTCACACCGATTGGCAATGATGCAACAAACTGATGGTGCCTGACGGAAAATCAGTAGTAAACAACTGATGCAACAGTCCAGAAAATCACTTCTGATTCAAGTCAGTGTAACGATGTGTAATATGTTACGTGAGGCTGACACGTTTCATGGTGGGATGTCCGTCGACGGGTTTGCGCTGCACCCAACATGCAGAACAGAGCGATTCACGCTCACAGTATGTATTTAATTGTGTTTTTCTGAGTCTTAGCTTGTTAGATAGTGTTGTTTTTGAGGCTTATTGAATGACCTCTAAGGTGACCTTTGACCTTTCACTTCTATTTTGTTAGACATTAAAAAGCACTGTTGGAAGATGAAGTCAGAACTTTTACTTCAAAGTAGCAATACCACAGGGTGTAAATACTCTGTTACAAGTAAATGTCACATACGAGTACAAAAGTAAAAGTACCAAGAGTAAAAGTACTCATTTTGCAGAATAGGCCACTTCAGATTAATGTATGGTATTACATTATTGGATTATGGTCATTGATTCATAATTAATCACTTTAATATTGCATCTGGTAAAGGTATGGCTAATTTTAATTAATTAATTAATACAAATATGAATTTTTCCCTGGGATAAATAAACTCTTATTAATATTATATTATCACAATTTATTTGTTGATAACATTTTGTATTCTTAATCTGAATCTGGAAAGTATCCAGTGACTAAAGTTATCAAATGAATGTAGTGGAGAAAAAAGTAGGCAACAGTATTTAGTACAGTAGTTCATTAACATCCCTAATCAATGTTAACATAGTCGATGTATTACATTATATAAACATGTTGCTATGAAGACCTCTTGTCTATTTTATAATAGATCCCTTCATCAGTGTACTGCAGGTTGTGTATGTTGTTTTTGTGGTGTTACAGTGTGTTGTTCCATGTGTGTTTAGGCTGTTTGAACAGCTCCACGAGCCGACTGATGAAAGTTGACCCAGGTTTGTTTACCTTTGTGTGTCTGCCTCTCAACGTGTTTGTATTGGTGTCAGGTTCACAGGAGATGTGTGTCCCTCATATGAGGAAGAAGATATGCCTCCCTCCCGTAAGATTCTCACAGGTTTGTTAAATTCCGCATCAGAGCAGAAACACACACACACACACATCTCCGCCGTCTCAGAAGTCCTTGGAGCTTCCTGAAGTTGTAATTTCACATCAGTTGAACATATTTGCAGATTTGTATTATGAATAAAATGTTCCCATATAATTTTCCCAAATAATGGTCCAAAGAGTCAAATAAGTGTGTTCATATTCCTGCATAAAGCACCACTCCACTTTACACAGATTAGAATTATCATTGTTTGAGGTGCACAAAAAGTCTTTTCAGCAGCTATTTTACGAGGTTTTGATCAAACCTGATTATGAAAAAAGAAATTATTATTTAGATCCGTCATGTAGATAATAAGCCTTTATAAATTGACACTGCTATTCCCATGTAGATGGTAATAATTACCATATATATAAATAAATAGCTTTTTTTAATCATATTGTGCTTAACAGCCACATAAAAAACAACAAACTTCTGGCTGTGAGAAAAAAGGAAGAAATGTTAAACAACACAACCATCAGCAACAGTAAATTCATAAAACAATGAATTAGAGCAAACTACTTAAACTTCAAACCATAAAACATAAGCTGATAAGCTTATTTGGTGTACTCCGTCTCCCTCATTGAAAAATCCATAATCTATTAATATGCAAATATTTTCCATTTCAGAAGTTTAACTGCTGATTTACTTCACTGTAAAGTCCGTGCTCAGTGAAAAAGCATTAAAGTTGTGGTATAAATGTGTAGGTTATTCGTGTTGTCACAGCCCGGCTCTAGAACTGGGAGACACATGAATGCACTTAACAAACAATGTGATTTGTTCACCGAAAAGTAAGTCAACATAAGTAAAACAAATGCATGGGAGGAATCTGTGAATTCAGTGGTGGAGGGAGTGGGGGCTCGAAAATGTGCTGCACGGGTGTTGTGCTGTAAAAACAAAGAAACCACGAGCCACAACACAGTTAGGGGGTGAGAGGAGATCTGCAACCGGGCCCAGGTGTGTCCAATGCCACTGATTAATCCCCAATCAGGTCTGCAGCCCCGGAGAAAGAAAACAGACACACAGACACACAAAGACACACAGTGCCCGGAACTGTGTAGTTTTGTGAGTTTTCAGCAGCGTCTATAATGCAGGTCTCCAGTTAGACTCCTCATTAAAACCGAGCAGAGCTAATCACATCGGAGGGGGAAGTGGAAATGAGGCGCATGAATTACATCAGATCACTCACTATCTAGGGACATTTCCCTGATTCGTGACAGGAAATCATACCAGAACTAAGCAGAACAGACCCTCTTGGAAATTCACTAGTGCTTTATTTAGAGAAAGTTGAGTTTCTTTTTCTTTTAAATCTGCAGTAAACTCAAAATGTGGAAGCAGTAAAGGAGAAAAGAAAACATTGGGTGCTCAGTTTAGGTTATGATCTGCTTTAATGTCGAGAATAGAGATATCTTTATGAAAACTGAAAAAAATACCCTGAATAAGCTTCTCCATTTTTTAAATAAAAATAAATAAATAAACCTCAAGGGGAGAATAAATTGCCATTAATTTGAAATCTTAAAATGTGAAAAATATTTGTAATCACTTTGGTAATGTAAATTTGATCTGTTTTTTATGCAGTGCTTTGGTTTAAAATATTCTAAATCATCACTTAATACTTAGATATAAGTGTTTTGACTATTTGAACCTTCTAGATAGAGGGGAAAACACACAGCAAGGAGCCACAGAATCACAGTCAACCGTAGTTCGGTCGTATTTATTATTTAACTTTTTTTTCTGAATTTGAGTACTCTCAGGAGAAAGCAGAAGGAAAAGAGTTTCACTCACACATAATGCAGTTTGAGCAGCAAGAAACATACAATCAGACACGTGGGAAACCGGCATCAACAATATGTTATGTGCAGACATCCCAGCAGTACCATACAGATCCATTATAAAACTACAAGTTTTTTTTTTTTTATTCTACCGCCACCCACTAACTAAATAATTATCTTGTAAACTTTGTGGATGGCTGTGTGTTTTTACAGTTTTAGTCTACAGCCAACTATTTCCAAGCTGATCCTGGTAAAGAGAACAAAATGGGGTTTTACATTTGTGCTAATCTCCAGGTTTCAAACGGAAAATCTCTTCAGAAGATAAATATTTTGGAGCTTAAAATATGACCCATGCAAAGAATCCACTGTAAACACATATAGGGGATGCAGCATTAGATAGCCAAAGTGATTTTCTTTTGTTTCTGATGTGACATCAGAAGATCTCCCACACGACGGGCTATCGCTCCGACACATTCACCGTCTGTTTGTCCTCCTCAGCTCTCTTCTAAGTGCAAACTTCCAAACTTCTTTCTTCCGTCTCTGCCTCTACAGCTCTTAGGCTGCCCTCCCGTCTCTTTTTTCAACCTTAAAAAAAAAATAATCTAAATTCCTAAAAGGTCTTAACATTAAACATGCTATCATAATATAAAAACTGTTCTTTAATTCTAGTCTCTCAGCATTTGAAACACTCTAAAACCCAGGAAGCTAATGTCAGGTAAACATATTATAACTTACATTAAAAGGAAGGAAATACTGAATGACATGGGCAAGGTGTATCTTATTATCACTAAGATCAAAGTACCAAACAAAAAAAATGTAATTGATAGGTCACAGCAAGCAGATGTAGCTGATGATTTGTTTTCATATTAAACTGTGAGAATATGGCATTTTATTCCAACAGAAACCAATAGCCCCCCCCCCCTAGTTAAAGTTCATGTTTTACATGTTGCCTGTCAACAGCTGAAGTAAAGTCTTTTGGGAGTGATCTTGCAGATCCTGCAAGAATTGGAGTGATGGGATCTCATGAGACCCTGCAGGTTTTGTTGATATTGTCTTTTTAGTTTAGTTGGAGAGTTTGTGCAGGAAACGTAAAAGGCAGCAAGTAAAAGACTCTCGGGTCCAGTCACATCTAGGTAGTGCGTGGTTTGGTTGGGGGTGAAGTGGTCACGTGCTGCAGTCGAGGGTGTTGGCGTGTCATGGCTAAAAGGTGCTCCAAGTGTTGGTAAACAACAGTCAGCTTACAGTCTGATAAACGTTTGCTCCGGACCAGCGTCTTGATGATTCCCAGCTGAAAACGTTTCGCTAGCATTGGAAGGGGTTGGGTGGAGTGTAATTGTTTTCAGATGAAGGTGGAGTCCATGGTGCTGGTGTCTTGCGCGCCGTGGGCTCGAGCCTCAAAAAGCTGTTTTATCAACGCCGACTTCTCCTGCTCCAGCTGGGCGATCCGCTCGCTCCTCTCCGTCACCTCCTTCACGAAAAGAGGGAAAATAAATGAAGTGAGTGACTGAAAACAGCGGCACTGACTGGCAGCTATTAGTGACCTCTGTCTATTAATGTAGAATGTGTCCAACCTGAGTGAGAAGTCGGTTCTGGTCCTTCAGTCTCTGGATGGCTTGGGGAGGAGCTGGACCCGGAGGCTGGGGGTTAGCTGCTGTCTGAGCAGAGCCGGAAGGAAATGACTGCTGGGAACAAAGAGGGGCCGCTCTTAATGTGAAAGGGTCATCATTTACATGTCTGGAATACGCAACGTCCCATAACTTGGTGCAGAGAGAAATTTCCCTGAATTGAATTGAATTGAATATTTCTACCGTTCTGCTTTGAGTCACACAAATTTCCCCAAAACAAGTATTTTTGTTTATGGCTAAGAAATGTCAGAATGTTTACATTGTCAGCAGCTCTATGGCTACACATAGGCACAGCAGTACTGTGAGCTAAATGCTAACGCTACTAACATGCTCATAGGGACACTGATGTTTAGCAGGTGTAATATTTATCATGGTCTAATCCTTGGTTTAGCATGCTAGTGTGTTAAAATGGGCTAATTTTGCCTGATATCAGACAGAATTGTCAAACCAGTTCAACTTAAACTCTGTGAAGTGGACGGATTCGATTCTGGACTAAGATAAGTGCTAATGAGCACCAAACACAAAGTACAGCTGAGGCTGATGGGAATGTCAAAAGTTATGACAGTTTTTTACAATTCATACGGAGGGGAACATGACTGTCTTTTATGACACTGCCATCCCTAGAGCCATAGCACTAAATACAAATGTGTCATTCATCAGAATCCCTTTATATCAAATAAAATGACTTAAAACTTGAACATACTGGTGTTCATTTGATGAGTGATTATTCCATAATATGTCAAAGCTTCTTATGGAGCAGAAAGTTATCCCATCCGGTATCTCTCTCTCTCTTTCTCTCTCTCTCTCTCTCTCTCTCTCTCTCTCTCTCTCTCTCTCTCTCTCTCTCTCTCTCTCTCTTTCTGACATCCAATTTAATCAAACATTGTGTAGTTCTAGTTTTGTGCTCCAGTAAATCACAGCATGGATTCTAATAGTTACCAAGTATCGAAACATCTATAAAAACTCCCATATGCATACGTCCATCCATATGATAATTCATACATTACATTTAGATTGCAAGAAATTGAGAAATTCTTGAAAACAGGCAACACTCACAATCCCGGAGCAGGAAATGAGGTCATTTAGGCAGCGGTTGACTTCTTGCAATTTGGGTATTAGAACATTCATGCGACTCTGATTGGCTTCTGTGAAGAAATCCTGAGAGGAGAGAACATAAAAGAGAATTAAAATAAAATTCAAGAAAGTAGCAAAGGGTCTTAAAAACGAGGCAACAAGCAGGAATGATGGCTTAACCAACCAAGGAACAACTTTGGTAAAAGGAGGTTGATTTCTAATAAGCAGGATACTCTAAGGAAGAACGGTGCCAAATCATTTTTTCAATACTTGAGAACATATTGTTCTGCAACCGCCAGTACATAATGGATGCAAAACCATGATATTACTGAGGCTACTGTGGGAAGAAGAAATGTCTGCCTCGTGTTCTACCACAAGGTATTTTACCCTGTTTGACTACTGAACATGAAAAAGACCTTCATTTTTTCTTTTTGTGGTACTGACACCAAAATCTAATACTTAGTGTTTATGTTTAGGTCAAACAATAAATCTCTTCTCTTCTAGGACTTCTAGTTCCTAATGTTTTGGTTTTTTTAATGTTCAAAAGTTTGTGGTTTGAAAAAAGACCAAGTTCAACAGCTATGAATCGTTATTACATATGTGCTGGAAATATCTTTTCATGATACGATAGTTGTACTTTTGTCATCCGGTCATCCATATTAATAAAAAAATACAAAGCAGGTTTTACCAGTTTTAGACCTGTGTTTGAACTGACCGTGGAGTGGGAGCTCTGGCCGACCTGCCGCTGTCTCTCTGTGACATTGTGGATTTGGCCCTGGTACCAGTCGCGGGCCCGCTCCACCACTTCCAGGCCCGCGAGCAGAGAGTCCTTCTCCTGCTCCAGCTCTTTCATTTGCTTCAACTGTGTGAGTCAAAAGTTAAAAAGGAGGGGGACAGGAAAGGGGTGGAAGAGGAAAGAGAACAAATGTGATTAGGAACAGATAAATACGAACCTGCCTGAAGTCACTTTCTGTGCAGATCTCACATAGAGACAGAACACATTTAATTGTCATATTCCCCACGCCATCACCAAGAGAGCTTTCAGGTCGACGCCAAGATTAAATCTAATTATTGATTTTTGGCTGCCAGCAGCCTGCATGGTAGACCAGCTCCCATCTTTTCACGAGGGCATCTGCAGCTAACTCTTTTGTGCTGGCGGAGACAATGGCGCCGTACCAATTGTGCCGGACTCTCTCCCATCCTGAACACTGTTTAGAGGAGCAATCAGTCCGGCGTCATGGCAACCGCGCAGCAACCTAAGAATGGGGTAAACAGCACTTCAACTATGGCCACCCCAGTGTGTGTGTGTGTGTGTGTGTGTGTGTGTGTGTGTGTGTGTGTGTGTGTGTGTGTGTGTGTGCGTGTGTGTGTGTGTGTGTCTGTTCACCCCAGCAAGGCTGCATTGAGTTGTGCTGACCAGGCTGTCCATGCAGCACACTGCCACAGGCCTCATTGCTGGCATTCAGCCACCTGGTGTGTCAAGCTTTCTATCCACCCATCATGTCCCCCGTGTAGCTCCGTACATTCCTCTGATCATCGCTCATCGTGCTGTTTAAAACACAGCCATGCTCATACACAGCGATACATGTTGCCAAAGTGAACTAAAACAGGAAGAGGGATTTCAAGAGTCTGGAATCACGCTCTGTTTAAAGTATGTGTGCCCTTTCCTACAGAGACCAAAGTGAGAGTACACAGAGAGGAAAGGGGGGGTTGGGGAAGAGGAGGAGGTCGGAGGAGTAGGGTGTCTAGAATGAAGCATGACCCGGTGTCAGGCTGCTTGAATGTGTGGTAGTCCACACACAGGAAAACCCACTGTTTAAAAAATAAAGAGAGGGGAAAAAAAATAGAAAATAGACACAGAAAGGGAGCAGAACAGCAAATGGATGACAGCTTATGGAAAATATGGGAATGCATGTTTGTGTGCTGGCTGAATGAGCAGGTGTGAATGCTCACAACAACACACATACAATAACATGACACCCGTTGCATAAGCTGTTGAGGTAAAAACAAAGAAGAACACAACGGCCGTTCAACTACAAAGCACCAGTGTGGTCCGAACCTTGAGGCTCCACAATGTAACAGCAGATCAGTGGCAATATACAAGTCCAAAGGTCCACTATTTTTCCTGATTATTCGATTAATTGTTATTGACAGTATAAAACCCAAATATATTCAATTTAGCTTTGTATTAAAGAGAGAAAAGCAGCAAAATGAAACCAGGATGTATTCGCATTTTCTTTCTTTATCAATAACGTATGTCAATTCAATTCTGTCAATCAACGAATCAGCTCCTTTCAGCCCTATCCAAAACCTGAAGCTCTACAAAACCACAACAGGTTAGAGCTATCAACAAGACCCAATTTTTTTTCATTATGCATCTGTCAGTTACTTTTTGGATTAATCAATTAATTGCTAAATATGTGAAATCTTAGTAAAACAATAAAAAAAAAAAAAAAAATGCAGATTAAGATCTTGCTTGTTTTGTCAAACAAACAGTTCATAAGTCAAAGACACTTGGCATTTTCGCTTGGTAAACAGCTTCTGGCAATCTACTAAACAATTACTCAGCTATTGGTGCCATCACTAGTTCGAACCCTAAAGCTCAACAGTACCTCAACAGGTTAGAGCCTGTTCAACGAATTCCCCGAGTTCTACATATCTCAACAGTCACAATTAAATATCAAAACAAAGACAAAGACAAACTTAAATTGTCTATCCTCTGCAACCATCTCCCTCCCTTTCCTTCTCTGTCTCTCTCTCCCTCTCGTCCTACTCACCCAGAGGAAAAAGTGCAGGGCCTTGCTGCTGTACAGGCTACTGCTGAGGGGGATGAAGACGGTAGTGTAGGCAGCCAGCACAGCTGTCCAGGCTGGGCCGGGCCGGCCGAGCGAGTCCTCTACTTCTATCAGGCCCCTGGGCCCGACCCGGCTCACTACCATCAGGGCAGCAGCGGGCCAAGACGGCCTGGGTGGGAGGACCAGGGGGGAGGGGGAGGAGGAGAGGGGCAGGGAGGGAGTGAAAAGGAGGGGAGCCGGTCAGTCAGCCTCTCCAGACACAGAGGCCAAAGGGGGGGAAAGAGACGGAGACGGCGACACAAACGGGGAGAGAAAGAGGGAGAGGAGGCGAGCCAGAGAGTGAGAAATGGTGAGGCAGAGGGAGAGAGACGAAGAGTGAAGGGAGGCATGAGCTCCCGACTGGAGGGTGGGAGGGGCAGAGTGAGGGGGAGGCAGAGGGGCGAGGGAGGGGAGGGGAATGTGGGGGCCAATAGAGAGTGAACTGGAGAAGAGCCTCTATGAGAAAAGCTTTTCCTGGAACCATGCTTCCACTGTTTACTTTCCCATATCCATAAATTATTTTCTGACATGTATCTTGTATTATAAGCCAAAAGTGTAAAGACGCTTTCCAAGCTACAGTAACTTTATATATCAAAGTCAGCCAAACATCGCTGAGTTTGGTCTCTTATCGTCAAATCTCCACTGAGATATTCCATCAGACAACCAGTGATGTGCAGGTTTATTATGTTTGCAGGGACGCAGTTTTACCTGTGAAGACCAGAGGCTTTCACATGAAGTGATACTTTTGAAGAAGCTGGTTTAAAATGGTGGGTGCAGCTGTCTCACAGGGTTCTTCACAGGTAAATAGAAACTGGGTGGATCCACAGAAGACTCATGTATCACTATTATCGACCCATGACCTGGTTTGCCGTGTAACCAGTTATTAATGAAAAAGTGCATGAACGTTACTGACATTCATAACTGTTTTTAACTGAAACATGAGTAAGACTACGGCCCAGGCGTGGCCCTTTTATAAGAACCTTTAAGGCGCAGACTGTTTGAGTGTGCGTGCGTGTGTGTGTGTGTGTGTGTGTGTGTGTGTGTACCAACCATTCCGTAATCCACTCCGTTGGATATGGTATGCCGCCTCTGCTCTTCCCGACTCCGCCCGTGTCGCCTGGAGCCGCCAGCAAATCCTGTTGCTGATTCGCTCTGAGATCTTGGTAAACCTGATCTTACAACACCTGGAGAAATGTGAAACATCACAGATTTAATAACTTTCAACACTGTAGTCTAGTATGCACTTTGTAATAACTGTGTTAACATAACTGTGTTAACCGTACATGGAAAACATACTTTGTGGAATCTTTTATGAAAACATTTGAAAATATAACTCGCTCTAACCAGTTTAGAAATAAAAAATTCACAACTTTACTAGTTAAGAGGCAGTGGTGGTAAAGACAGTGTTTCTATACAATGTTTTTTATCATATACTGAATGTAGAATTATGTATTTTTCCTTCTACAGAGGGAAACACTCAAATTGAGGGTGTGTGCCAGATTTACATTCAACATAATCCAGGTGGGTCTGAAAATTCCTAATGGTAAATCAGAAAAAGTAAAGAAAATAAAATATTTATTAGAAAATAAATTGTTTAAATATGTGTATTGTTTTATATTGGATTCTTGGTAAATGTTCAGTCCCTGGTCTATAAAATATGAGATAAATTTCAATGGGCAAAATAACTTCACATCTGCAGACAGACAGTGATGAGGAAGACCAAGAACACGACAGGCGAAACATTCATTCAGCCTGATAAGGCATTGGAGTTGCCAGTTTATACCACATGAGGGAGCTGTACTCTGCCAATGTGTCTGGAAGCTGAACTCAATCATGCTCCCTTGTTAAATTACTTGACTGAGGAGGAGTTCAGTGGAGCAGACAGAAACATGTTAGTTATCTGAGCTTAAACACTCGTCAAGAGAACATCTCAGAAAGCTAAACTAGACAGTGAAACCTACTTCAATTAAAGGAAGTCCTTTTATCAGTAGGTAGTTATGGCACTTTTTTTGGCTGCCATAAGGTTAGGATGTTTGACTTCTGTTCACTTTAGCAAACCACATCTGCCAAGGAAGTTCATGTGATATGATTGAAAGCTCCAAAACGGCTTGTAAATAGCCCCAAATGTTGAACTTGTTTTCTAAGCTACCAAACGAACGAACTTTGAAAGCCAACTTCCAAATTCTAAAGATAACACATGAAGAGATTTCTCTGCCTGATTCCCTTTAAACTCGCAATAAATCTCTGCTCCTTTTTCAACGTGTTGCCTAGGATTTCCTATCATTCCACAGCTGAAAGATGTGCAGCTCTGATGAAGTGGAGAGTGGCAGGACTTTTGTGGTGATGTCCAGGGTGTTGGGGAGGATTTCACCACTGCCGTGATTCAGTGAGCCCTGGCCTTTCTGCTGTAATCTGGTCTAATCCAAGAGGGTTTGGCTGCATGCGAGAGATTACGGCACGGACGCCGCTGGTCTGCTTGTGGACGCCCGAACAAAGTGAGTGGACATAATGTTACATACGTATGTGATTTTTTTGGATACACTGTCTCATTCCAAAATGATGTGCATCAATATGATGCGCATAGATTTCCCTTCACTTGAGCTAACGAAAAACGGACAAAAGAAAAGTACACAAAGTGACCTTTTGGCCATATGGCGTATCTGTCCATCTATCTATTGTAGAAAACCACTGTACTCGTGTAGCAAGTGGTGTAAGCAGTGAACACCCCGAGGGCTCGACAGAGAGAGTGTGCGAGAGTGTCACTCTTAGAGCTCCAGACAGGCCTGGCTTTACAGTGATCAGGCAAACTCGGACAGACTAGCTGAGTGTGTGTGTGTGTGTGTGTGTGTGTGTGTGTGTGTGTGTGTGTGTGTGTGTGTGTGTGTGTGTGTGTGTGTGTGTGTGTGTGTGTGTGTGATAATGAGCAGGCAAACTGGGAATGTCTCAGCAGCAGCTCCTACATCCAGCTCACCAGGGAAAAACTGAACAAATGAACACGCTGACCATCACCCGTTCTCCAGGCAGAGGGGCAATGGAGGGATTACTGTGCTCCCTCCGCAAGTCAAAACCCTTAAGATAGATACATTTCTGCAGGAATGTCTGACACGACCTCTGACCTGACCTGGGGTTAACAACGGCAATTATTCAACTAGCGAGGGCCTTTAACAAGGTCTGTTTAAGCTGTGACATAACACTGATTCTTGAGAAGTGTTGTCAAAACCCAACAATAAAGGATGTTGACCCCCCCAATGAGGATTCAGGAAAGACTTCCTTTTAAAGTTACCATGTTTACCTTTGTGGGGCTCCTTCTGGATGACAAATACTGGCCTGCAAACACAAGCCCTCTGCAGACATTGTGCACTTGTGTGTACATCATGGACCACTGCATCCAATTTAATTAGAACATGAGATCGAAGCTGGCAAGACTTCCGTGGACATATCAACTCAGTAATGCATGCAATCAAATGGCTTCCTCATGAATTCGGTTTTATGTGTATTTTGTTCTGTGGGCATTTAAGCACACAGCAGCTCTACTTCTAACTCATGTACATTTTTTTGGTGTCCAAATAAGAGTTTGTCTTTGTTTTAAGTCAGGAGCATATTGAAACTGAGATACAAACAAAAATAGTTAAATTATAAATTCATAACGTGGGATGTGAGTGAAATGCAGATGCAACTGCAGGCAGTAGCATCTTGCATGAATATTTCGATTATGCAGATGTGCCGTTTTCTTTTTCATTTCATATAAATGTAATATCTTGGACTTTTGAACAGTCGGTCAGACAAAACAAGCAATTTAAAGAGCTCCCCTAGGGCTTACGTGATGTGCATTTTTCACTTTTTCCTGACATTTTTTGAGCGAAACATTAATAGAAAAACAAAACCAACAGATAAAAACAAAACAATCTTTGCAGCTCTCGTTACACATTACTAAAAGGGGGATGGAAGTAGAGAGATGCAGATCGAACTGCATGACAGCAACAGCTTGCTTAAAGCTGTTGATTGGCAGATGAGGTTTATATTTTTTTTAAGAGTGTTGATGTTATATCTGGATTTGACAGACAGGGATTTAACTTATTGACATAAGTCCTCCATGAACTCAGTAAACTGTCCCAAAACCCCATCACACACACACACACACACGCACGCGCACACATACCATTTACATAGGTTTTCATGGTACCACTTACTTGGTCCTTGGAGCTGCGGTGACTCCAGAGCCAGGGACTCAATGGACCTGATCCGGCTCTGCTGGGGCTGTGTGGGTTTGGTGGCATGTCCCGGGTCGGCCACCCGGTAACACCCGCCCCCCGGAGCCACAGGATTCTGCTCCAAACTCCGCCCGGACCTCTCGAAGCCCGCGCCGTACCGCGCCGGTCCGCACGCGGGGTACCCGGGCCCCACCTCCTCCAGCCGGGCGCGGCTCTGCAGGGAGGACGCCCGGTGCTGCAGCGTGTTGGTCCCGTTGCTCGGCCCCAGCGGACGGACCTTGTTCTCGACCCGGGTCCCCACGCTGCATGTGGACAGCGGGGCGGGCTTCTGGGGCTGCTTCGGTGCCTGCTGCGGGTGCACGGCGGCCTGGGCCCTGAAGTGAGCGCTGTGCTCCGGGTTGAGCATGGAGTACCGCAGCCCCGCAACGAACCGCTCAAAGGTGAGGCAGCCATGCGGCGGGGTGACCCTCCTCAGGCAGCCCAGCACCCCGCCGGGCAGATCCCGGGTGTCTGCCCCCTGCCAGCGGGTCTCGATCTCCGAGATGTGGACATAGCCGCGTCCAGCATCGTCCAAGATGTCAAACAATGTCCTCAGGCTGTGCAGGAAGGCTTTGGGCAGGCCATCTGTTGAATACTCCGTCTCTTTCGGGTGCATTTTGACACTTTTAAAGCCCTCCGCATTGCCCTGAAACACTTCTTTTCTTGGTCCAACTCGGCCGTAAACCGCCGACGTCCCGTTCAACTTGCAGCCCTGGTCGGTCGCTATTAAAGCCATGAATGTAATGATAATATCCACCGACTAATCAATCAAAAACACACCAAAACAAGTTGGCTAACTTTATATAAACACCTAGCCAAATAATACAGAATAACAAAAATAATACACGCTTACTGAGCACTAAAATACATCTCCTAATAACGCGTTTCAGCCTAAAATGTGCCCGATATTTCACCGTTTTGGCCGCCTACCTTCCTGTTGAAACTCCGCTGCTCTGTGATCCATACTTTCTTTTTTCTATGGAGGACCGCCCTTCAAACGGCTGTGCGCGAGCGTCCCGGGACCAGCTATTGGCCGCGGTGTGCACGAGCTCGGCGCTCATTGGCGCAGGCCTGAGGTAGGCTCCAGTTTGAGTTGTGCTTTTGTTATTACTAATGCTGAGACGTTATTCATAAAGCCTGGATTTTATTATCCCCCTCCACATAATCAGAAAGAGCTGGATAAACTATCACCTTACAGCCCCACACGCAGCCGCAATGGGGAACAGAGGCCCTTTGTTTCACATAATTCAAAAACTTTCAACTTTGGGTGGAAGTAATTTTAATAAGTAAATAGTTCACCCATTTATGTTAATTATAAGTCTCAAAATGTACCATTATCATTCAGTGTAAAGTCACTGTTCAATGTAGTAATTTTACAGAAGCATGCAGGGATTTGATGTAATATCTTACATTTTACTATAATTTACTGTAAAAAGAAATGTCACAGTAACTTGCTGTGAAAGTAGGCCGAATGCAACATAGTAGCCAGTCTATAAACTTAGTCAAATATGTTAAAGTACTTCCTTTATCGACAATACTTTAGTCAGCATTTCCAGCTCCAAGTTTATTTGGCCTAAGAAGTAGAAGAATTTTCTCAACCCACAAAGCAACTTAATCCTTCAGTTTATCAGAAAAAATGCCAACGACCAAATGGAAAGAGCATGACAAACTGTAATCTGAAACTAAAGCAGTCAGACAAACATAGTGGAGTAGAAAGTATAATACCTCAAATCTGTACTTAATAAAACTAATTGAATTAAATGATTAAACTAAACCCATATACATTTCTTGGGTATAATAAAGACACCCGTGCAATGTAAAAAAACAAAATAACCCAATCCAAGGATTATTGTGGAGCTCATAAAACATGTTTATTATTATACAATACAAAAATATAACGTTCAATAAATTAACAAAAAGGTCAGCAAATGCAGAATTTACTGAGCTGGTCTTCCATCAAGTACATTAAGTAGCCTTTACAGTTGCCATTTTTATTGATGTGCAAGTTTTGATGACTGCATTATTCTACACACATCCTTGCTTTTAAGCCTATTATCATTCATAATCCTCCACTAGAGTTCAAAATAATCTTATTTTCCATACACAAGTTACTTGCTTGTATGCATTTTAAAGTAACCACTGATTTGTAACAAGTTATAATTAAAGCATTATCCTATTATTTGATTTGGTTACATTTACCACAAGTCCTAACCGCCAAATTAGGCAACTATCACGTGACAACAATGACAATGCGTAATCCTATCTAAATAAAGTGTGAACTGTTTCTTCCTCCCTCCAAAGACCCTTTCATCATCAGCTTTGATACGACGTACTGTGATGTATATGAAGGTTTCCTCTCATTCAGGCAGGAAAGCTGCATCCCACATCCCTGCACACGACTCAAATCCAACTGTCATTGAGTCAAAACACATCGGGACCGTTTCCAGCACTTCAGAGACACTTCTGTTTTTCTTTCTTATGGGGATGAGTCACGCGAGAGAAGCTCTCTGTCCCTGCACAGACCCGTGTTTAGCTCTGACCTGCCCAGACTTGAGCTCTGATCTCGTCGTCATTTGCGTAACCTGTAGCGTTGATTCATGTTGAAGATACTGTCACACTCTCACAAAGGACTGCCTGTGATTTACCAACTGCCTGGTGCATATTATTCAGTTATTGTTCCTGTCAGACCAGGTGTTGAATCACACATTTCCCCTCCTAGGCTTATCAAATGCACTTTTTCCATATGAGAGACGAGGCTGAAAGCGAGGACACACAATCAATAAATCCCCTCACAACATATACTGTCACCCTCCCTCTGACAGTCAATCACACACCAGTTGTTCTTGTTAACAATTTGTGGCCATTGATTATGACTCGAGGCTAAAGAGAAGGTCCAAATAGATCAGATGTTCAAATACTCAATAGTAGAGTTTCAGAGTAAAAATGCTGTAAACTGTGTTTGTTTAGGGGCTTTTTTTTCTCCAGGCTTGATTGTTATATAACCAACAAAAAATAGAAAGTGAAAGAAAGAGGCGGAAGAAACACACTCACTGTCCATTTGCAGTAATCACTTGACTCACAGGGTCAGACAACTGAGCACTCACTCCTGCTCTCCTCATCTCTCTTTCCCATGTTGTCACGCACGTGCGCTGCTGCCAAACACACACACTAACACACACTTTACAAGCCATGCCAGTGGTCGCCAAGCGTGCCAAAAGGCCGGTCCATATACCGCTGTTTGCTTCAATTATTGGACATGTACAGATCCTCAGCTCCACTGCACAGTCACTCATCTCATGTAACACACACACACACACACACACACACACACACACACACACACACACACACACACACACGGTCTTTTCCCTCATTATCTCCTGTTCTCTGTTTCTCCGCAGTCTTTTCCTTCAGCAGCATCAGTGTGCATGTGACAAAGGATTTGAGAGATTATTCAATTCATGAAGCCTGTTCTTTTTTTGTGGGGGGGGACTGGAGAGCGACAGAAAGATAATTCAAAACATTCAAATCTTGGTGGTGTTAAATCAGATTTGAATTACAGTGCGAGGACGAGAGTGAGTGGAAGCGAGAGCGGGGGTGGATTCAGGCTGCACAAAGATGGAGAAGAAAAGATGAAGATTAAAGCAAAGCTTAATTCTTATCTCCCCTTGTTCAGATTGCCTTTACTAGGCATTACTTTTCTGTTGCAAACACTGTAAAAAAACATTTCTCCGATATGAGCTGGTGTTCTTGGAATCAGTGAACTTTCTTTAGCTTGTTCTCGGTGAATCAAGGCCCTGGACTTTAGTCGCTTCATTCACTCAAGGTGTTAAAGCCTGAAAGACTCAATTGTTTCAATGGGTTGCACTGCATGGTGCAGAATTTATGTTGCTAACACCTTAATGTACAAACTATAGCTCAGCTATGCAAATAAACTGGAGTGACTGTGTAGTTTAAAATAAAAAGCCAAATGTAATTATGAGCACATTTTTCTTTTGTGGACAGGTTTACCAACACAAAGAGATTCTGTGTCGACACAGCTTTAATGCTATTAGACACTTTTGCACAATTATTCAAAATTTAAAAATGAAATGTCTCATTTACATGCATTTACAGCCATTTTCAGCTCTTCTGCAGTTCTATGTCGCAATAAAGCTCGTCCACCGATCTTAAATGACTCGACCGGCTTCTACTCAGTATTCAACCATTTGTAATCACTTACAGCTGATAACATCTGTCTTTGTGAAGAGGATGAATGCAGCACCTGAATAAGCTCATCATTTTCTGGTGCTGCGTCTTTTATCTGATATAGATAGGGATGGCAGATTCAAATTCAAACTTCTATCTATCTATTACATTTGCCTAAATCAAGTGACAATTTCATTATAAAAACTGTAAATACGGAATTTTATCCTGAGATATTGCAGGGTTTGTTACAGCATCACTGCACTGAAGACCGAGGAATGAAAATGCAGTGTTTTAAGGCAACAAACGTAAATTATTGAATGTGGATTACACTGCTAAGCACCCTAAGTATTTTATCACATCACTAAAATATGAGATAAATGTTTATCTATTTAAAATGATGAATCATTCCATGATGATTTGCTCTCTGTAGTCTAAGGCAAACATGATTAAAATGATCAATGTGCAACTTAGATAATACACTTAACTGGTTTGGTCTCCCCACCAGTAACTACAACGCAGCTTTGCAGATCCCATGAGGTATACAGTGACAACTAGTGACTGGTTTTGGTAGAGCAGCGTTAATTCAGTTGCATGTCAAACAAACACATCCAAATAATAATACCGGATCACAAGCTTAACATCGGATTCCTCATAAAAACCCAAACTAATTCCTGACCTCTGATTTGGGAAACTCGTCTGTTTATCCACACAGTAATGCTGTTATGAAATTCAAAAGCTCCTCAAACTCTGAAAAAATGACTTCATTCATTTAGTGTATTGCAGAAATGGAGGTGGAAAAAAAACACACTGAAATGCAGTTAAATACAGAATGTATCTCACATCCAGCACCCTCTTTAGTCAATACATCATATCGAAAGCTGTAGTTATATACAGTAGATACACAAGTTTGTTTCAAACAATGTTCATTCCATCACGTCGCCATATTTTGTCTTCTCGTTTCCTTCTGTTACCTCTGGTTTGGACACTGAAAGACAGAGAAACATAGAGCATTAAAGTCCGCAAACTGTCCTCATTTCACTACTTTCCAGGATGAGCCATGAGGGACGGCGAGCAGGTCTGCAGCCACACTTTGTGCTCACCCTGCACCGGCGATCTGTCCGGGACTTTGCCCGTTTCCAGCAAAATCCAAAGGTCTGAGCATTTCTGCGTTTCCCAGCGAGTCACTGCATAACTTCCCACTGATGACGCCACTGAAAGAGAAGAGAGACGTAAGCTGTTATGGCTGCTCCAGAGTTACGTGTGTTTAAACCTATTTAAAGCTGATGTTTCATTACTCACTTATTGAAATGAGAAGGTTCCATTGAAGAGGATAAGGAAGCTTCTTCTGGAGAACCTTCTGAAGAGCAAATAAACCACCGGCGCCTGAAAAAGCAACACAGTAGCAGCCGTGATGAAAATTCGACAACATCACAAGTCCTTTGCAACACTTTCTTTCTTTATTAATCCGACCAAAACCTTATCCATTGTGGTTTGGAGTCGGTCTGCAGGCATTCATTTTTTTCATCTATGCTGAATTCCAATAACCTTGCATCTGCATGTAATGTGTGTATACACTCCTTCTAGGAGTTAGTTTAGTAAACTGACATGTACACAAATACATACGTTTGTATTTCTTAATGTCCTTCTTCCAGTGTCAGTATACCTTATATACCAATACCTGTTGAGGTACAATGTGTGAAATCACAGATCACTGTGTGAAGTCCTGAATGGATTACAAATTATGCATATGAAGCGTATATTGTTCTACAACTATTATGATAATACAACATGTGTAAAAGATGCGTTAGTGATTGGTATTGGTGTTATGATTTAAGTGTAAAAATATGGCTAGTCCAACATAATGTATTCTTTTTTTAATGTCTGATAGTTGAGCGACGATAATACAATAAAAATGTCAATACAGTGTATTTTCAAGTGTGGGAAACGACACATCTCTTACTGAATATAAAGGTCCCAGTCCCCGCCATGAAGGCACGAGACTGACAGGCAGCATAACTCTGTAAACCCTGAAAGACAAAGTGAGAAAAACACACCACATCAGCTTTTACTACACGATTTGACCTGCATGAGTATGTCTATGCAGCTCAATCGTTTGACTGTCGGTGTCCTCCAGGCTCAGCAGGCTGCAGTGACGTAAGAAAAAGGTACAAACAAAAAACCCACCGGGTGTTTTGCTGCTAGCGCATCGTCCACTTTGGTGAGACCGATATTGACCATCTTGTTGTTTCTGTTGTAAGCTGGAGGTTAAAGTATTATATGGAGAGTAACATTATCTCATGCTGCGACCGTGTTCATAGCTACACTGTTATAAAACATCCGTGTTGCAAACAAAAAAAATGCACACAGAAGGAGAGGAACAGTTGTTTGTATAAACACTAGCGACGCCTGACGGGGAGGAGGTGGTACTGCAGCCACTCGCCACTGAAAACAAAAGACTAAATAAACAGTGAGGAAAAAAACACAAAATATATATAAATATATATTATAAATATCTCATAAAACAGAAATAACACAATAACATCTATAGTTTACTTTGATCAAAGAGGAAACAATAAAAAAGTATGTAACAAATTAGCATAAAATAGACATGACAATATATAAAAACTAAACTATTACCAATCATTCTGACTAAAAAAATAAGGCTTAAGACTAAATATTAAGTTTGTCAAAGTTTGTTGAAGCTAAAATAAGGGTAATGTTCACGTTACATACGTGGACATTTTAACACCAGAATTAAGGTGTCCAATATAAAAAGAAAAGGTATAGGTGACAACATATTGATTTAGAAATGTAACCTTGCCATGTTCATGTTACCTGGGCAGGTCCAGTTGTTTTGACCAGTGGTAACGTTACCCAAACTAATACAAAGCAATGTCAAGGAATCATAGTTATGACGGCGCGGTACTCAGCGGATACACGTTAGCTGGAGCCCTACATAAAGTTCAAGCAAACGACTTTTAATAACCGAATAAGCCAGGAACTTTTATTAGAAATGTAACAACTCAAAATGGCATCTAAAGTAAAAAAAGAAAAAAAGATAAAGGAAGACCAGAGAAATCAGACCGTTAAGGTGACCTTTGTTGCTAGCTAGCACTGATGCTAGCGACACGAACCAACTGATGTTAGCGCTGTAACGTTAGCTAACCTAAATCCTGACGGCCATTCGGGCACTAAAAGACGAGATTTGATAAGAGTCCTGACTCCTGAATGCTATACAAGCTGTACAAGGTGAGTTAAAACTAGCTAAAGTGCATTTCACATTAACGTTAGATGAGAGCAGAAATAGCTCCAACTACGACAATCTCACGACACAAGAAAGTCAAACACCACAGTAAAGGTAGCTGTCGTGTTTAAAGCAAGGCTGTTGATTCAATTTTCACAAGAACAATCACAAAGTTTCGGGAAAAAAATGTGTTTGTGTTACAGAAAAATGTTTTTTCTGCTTTGTTGTCCTGTCAACAATCCTTTAGTTTTATCCTGTGACTCTTGTGGGAGAGCCACTGGCATTGACTACAAAAGCTGCTATTTGTCTATTTCAATGGACATAAATTAAATCCTCTGTCTGAAAAGAGTAGCTTTTATAGTAAGTATATATTATATACACCAAAACTACTAATTATCTATCATTATAGATCATTTCCCACACATTACAAGATGAATTTGGTGCTTCAATATTATCTTGCTCATCTTTGGTCAACTAACAAGAATATATTTATTATTTGGTAAGAATACTTGCTAATACATGTAAAACGTTACCTACAGCAGTATTAAGTTCAAGTAAACAGATTAATGCATTAAGTCATCACACTGTCTTTGTGTGGTAAACACCATGTGTGACCTCAGGCCTGCCACAACAGCACAGTCTGCTGACCCCCGTCACCCCTGTTGAACTTTGACACCCTAGTGACTTCAAGGGTTCTGCTGGAGGTTGGACATGAGTGGGAGGAAGAAGAGACAGATGGAGAGAGACGAACTACTGCTGAGACACAAGTAACAACACAGAGGCTTAAGTTACCAGACATCTGTTTCTTGTTACACAAGATAAAGAATAGATAGACTCCAGAGATACAAGTGATAAAGCCAAAGAGTTGATGAAGGGATTAGTATGTTTTTTTAAGATATTTCAAACACAGTGAAAATAACAACAAATTCACTAAAAGTACTAAAGGTGGCTCAGTGGTTAGCACTGTTGAAGTACTGTGTAGTAAACACACAGCCATCTGGATGAGCAAGATTTCTATCAGTGAAGCCACCAGTCCACAAACCGGATGGTAAATCAGATTTAACGCCAGTAATATCAGCATTCAAGTCTTTGAGAATAACATGTAACTCACTATCAAATCAGAGGGGGGCAGTGATGGAGGAAAATGATCTGACTGATCAGTCTTTTCACTTGAATGTGGTTTGAGTGGGGGATCAAATATCAAGGTTCCCTACAGCAGATATCATGTAAAACCACTTCACACAAAAATATAGGGAAATAATTAGGGCTACAACTTGTGATTATTTTCATTAGCTATTTATCTTTCAATATTTTTGTTTCGAATAATTGATTGTTTACCTAATAAAATGCAGAAAAAGGCACCATCAAGGTCAAGATATTTCATTTACAATTATATAAAACAGAAAATAAAATTTGAGAAGCCTGAACTGGCAAAATATCATGTTAAACGATTTAAACGATTAATCTCTAATGAAAACGCTTGTTGAATGATTCTCAATTGATCGTCAAAATGAGTTACCAAACATTTCTTCAATAAGCGACTTTGGTGAATCTTTAAAATATTTGTAACATACGTTACCTGCGTGTCCAGGGTCAGGGGATATATAGTCAAAAATAACTGGTAACAATCAACGTCTCCTATTTAATTTAAGCATTTAAAAGCTGTGTGAAAACATTTAATATATTGTTTATAACACACCATAAGGTAGTTGTAGGCAGATAAAAGTTCAAACCAAAATGTATTAATTAACTTCTTAACCGGTGCACAAGCAACCTTGAATTGAACGTAGTTTGAAATGATACTATATCAATTATAATACTCCACTCTTACATTTATCACCATTATTCACATTTTAAGGACTCCACAAGCTGACTCCCAACATATGAGGTTCATTTTATTTATTATCATTTTACATTGGAAAAGCAACGGTCAGTTATTCCCCCCCGCCCCCCACCCTCCCCCAACTGTACTTCCATTCACATGTTGTAGCTCTTTATTTCTAGGTGATTAATGTTTATATTCTTACAAAACAAAAAGATGTCAGACACGATCTGTACACTCCAAATCATCCAAATCACACCCCTCCCTCCAACCCATCTAAGACAAAATACGCTAACACGGGGAGCCAAATTTTTAGTGCAGTGTTGAAAACCTGTTCGCACACACATACAAAATAAACAATCAACAAGTCGCATGTACAACTGTGAATTACATGCTTACTATGTGTCTGGACTCCTCACCTAAGACACAAGAGGACACATTAAGCAGGTGTGCGTTGTAGGTAATACAAGGAAGGCAGGCGATTGAGGATAAAGTTGACTCACAACAATTTCACTTAGACTGCTGTGTCTTAGAAAACAAAAGCAGGAAATGGTTCAGTTCATACAACCACTCTCCAAAATAAAATCTACCAAAAAGGTGTGTAAAGGGGGGGGGGGAATTCAAGTTTTACACTCCAAGACATCTCTCACGTGGAAGATTTTTTTTTTTTTTTTTTAGTGACAATGATGGTGTGCAGTATTTTCATGGAAAACTGGAAGGGCAACACAGAGGAGGACTCACTCGTTCATTCAGGAGAAGGGAAGGAAAAAAACAAAACAAATAACCGGGTTGAAGTGTTCCGTCCCCCTCCTTACCCAGAAAGATGTGACATAAAAAAGGTCCCATATTGTCCACCCTTTTTGTTTTCTCCTTTTTTTTTTTTACATTTGCCTTCAAATATCACCAGGACAAAAACATGTTTCACAATCAAATGTTTTAAATAAATATAGCTCCATTGATAGAATTTCTTCAAAAAAATAACCCCTTAGAGCAAACTCTCACACAAGAAACTGAGCACTGCCCCCCACCCACCCTCCCTGACCGTAACACACGCATACCATAACCCTGCAGGTGCAAAAAATACAGTTGAAAAGACAGGTGTCTGTTAAAAACCAGCAAACTAAGACTGACTGGAGGGACTTAAACCAGTTGATACAGGAGTGCCAAAACTATAGGACATAGTACTTTGGTAGAGAATCATCAGGAAAAAAAGATACTTTGTGTCTTGAGAACATGAAATTATTATTTTGAGATCACAAGAAAGTAGTTTCTCATACCGTGACCAAAACAACAAGCTTCATTTATGTGAGATCATGACACAG
The DNA here is from genome assembly GCA_016806645.1 of Ophiodon elongatus. Taxonomy (NCBI): domain Eukaryota; kingdom Metazoa; phylum Chordata; class Actinopteri; order Perciformes; family Hexagrammidae; genus Ophiodon; species Ophiodon elongatus. The sequence continues at coordinate 1,402,762 of JACSYO010001905.1, forward strand.
GCCTGTCAAAGTACTGAGATCACCAGCAACAGCTTCTCAAATAACTGGAGAATTTCTTTTTTTTTTTGAAATGCTGAATGTTTTCAAAGTGGTGATTAAAACATTGTACCTTTTCTCAAACAACATAAATCTGATCAAATCGATAGAAAAATAAATTAACTCATGGGTCAAGAAAACGTCTAGAAAAATGTTTTAGCCTTTATTTGGCAGCTACTTTATTATAGAACAGTGAAAATATTTAACCCATCAATTTACGATTAAATATGAAATTTAAAACTGTGTAATATGGCCCCTTTAAGAAGAGAAAAGACGTACATTAACCCTGCCCGTAACCAATGTTGACCATTTCAATGTCCTTCAGTACATATTGGCAGCACATACATACATACACACACATACATACACACACACACAAGCATACACACACACTCCCACACTCAATACTGGTAGTGTGATTCAATCAGTGAAATCAATCCGATGTGTGTCGTGGTTGGCTGCGCGGGGAGTACGACAGACAGGGAGGCGGCTAAGGTGTCGATGACCATGAAGACAGCAGCCGTGTGCAGAGAGGTCAGAGAGGGAGCGATACAGTGAAAAGGTCCATGTCCCATATTGTACCAGTTGAACGACGGGTACTGCAGCCCCTGGGTCCCCCCGTTTGCACAGACGTCACCACACCCAGCGGTTGGGTGGAGGAACTAAAGTGGATGACGACGACTGTCTATATTGTGGTCCAAAGAAGCTTGTACAGTTCGTCAACAAGACAACTTGTTTTCCCCCTCACATACAAAACCATAGCAGCAGGTAGATCTCGAGGGTCTCCCCCCTCGAGAAAAATAAATGACAAAAAAAAAATAAAATAATAATAATACCGTTCCCCGTCATCCAGCAAGCAAGCTATGGAGAATTACCAGTTCTGGAAAGTGGCAGATGTCTTTTTGCTTTATTCTCCTTCCTCTCCATCTTCTTACCCCCTGAATCCATCAAACAATCAAGCAACCAACATTGTCCTCCGTTGTTAGTCTCTTGTCAGCAATTTCCCCAATTTTGCACTTCATTCCTGCTCCCCTCCCATAAGTCCAACTCTATTCCCCCCCACTGTTCTCCCTCCTCCTCTCCAAGGCGAGGATGAGGGCAGATCATCGTTCAGGCTCCGACTCAAGAGCCAGCACCCGTTTGCGCTCGCGACACTGCTTCTTGTGGGCGGGCCAGTCCCTCTGCTGGCACTGGGAGCCACAGTAGCGCGCCACCTGGCAGCGACCGCAGATGTTGAACTCGCGGAGCTGTTGAAAGACGAGGAACACGATTATGTTTGGCTCTGGGCCTTTGTATCTCATGCTTCGGTACTGTGACCCGAGGCAACAATTTTGCCAGATGCATCGACATCTGGTTGGGTTCATGAGGGGAAAAATGTTTATAACTATAGCTTTAATCTCACACTTTTAAAATATCTTAACTACATGTTGAATTGATTCAAATCCAACAACGAAAATCATGCAAGTTTCACAGTACGTACCCTCCTCTCAATGAGTGAACAAGGAGGATAATGACACTCATAGTAGGTGCAGGAGCACTCCTCTTCCTCTACCAGCTCCCCGTTAGCGTTGTAGTAGCGTGTGCGGCTCAGCTCCAGATACTGCTCCTCCACAGGGTCAGCTGGTACCTGCTGGATGGCCAGCCAGTACAGAGACTGCTCTCTGGACAAGTCAGGGAATATGGAAGACATATTTGGTTGTGTGACTGGCAAGTGAAAAACCCCAAGATATCAGGATATGGAGTAGGAAAAAAATAAAAGTAAATAAAGCTAGGGTCTCAATGAATCAGACTGGCTTTGCCTACACACAAAACATAGGGCTTGTGCAGTACTCCATGTTCAGCCCTTAGCACTAGTGTAGCTGCAGTCCTACCTTTGTTTGCTGGAAATCTCCTCCGGCTTGGGGCTCCAGCCCACTGGCACCAGTCGCAGGTTGTCTAGCCGGTTGTCCACCGTCACAGAGTTGATGTGGATGACTTGAAAACTGGGGGCAATGCCTCCTCTGTGCTTCTCCCTGTGTCAAGACATAAGTATCATAAGTCAACCAGTCTCTTTATCTATTACAAAACAACTGATTAAGATGAGATCCACTAATGTAGAGGTGTTAGCAGGACTGCTAGGCCTGCATGTTGGCCACTTCAGTGTTTATTTCAACACTGTGATCTCATGTTAGAAGAGCATGAATGAATGCAAACTGGCCTCTTCAGCATTGATCTTGCAAATTGAACCTTTTTTATTTCTTCATCAGACCATTGCAACAATATTCATCTGAGTTCAGACGCCCTATGAGAATGTTTGGGTTAATTATAATCAAAAGGGCCCCACACCTCCACAATAAGAATGCTCGCCCATATCTTGAGCCCAGATGCTGCTTATTCCACACCTGATATAATTGTCAAAGTACTTACCAGAGCAGCTCATGCAAAGGCCTTCCTGCCCAGCGGCCTTTGCCAATGTCGAAAGCGTAGGCAAAGATCTTAGCTCCATTGCCATCCGCATCTACCTCCATGCGTGCCTGGAAATGACATAATATAATTTTTTAACGAAGGCACTATCAGAAAAGTGGCATCAGCAATACTTCTCATAGACAAAAGTTGCAGTTGAATCTTCATAGTTTACCTCAAATGCATAGTTTTCCACAAGCGGTATGTCTTGCTCATCAATCAGTGTGTATTTTGTCTGAAATGAGAGAATGGAGAAAGAATACTTTCAATTCAACAACCAGGACAAATACAGGATCAGCTATCTTTTCATGGGCTGCTTTAGGGAACCATTACAAGAAACCAGAGGGGTAAAAAAAAAAAAAAGGCAATGTGAGTGCAGGACCATATCAGACGACGTGTATTTCAAAATCACCATCAGGCGCTCACAAAGAGTATTTTGAAACTTTATACTCAAACAGTTAAAATCAATAAAATAACCAGTAAATGATTAAAGACCTCAAACTGTGATAATTAATAGAATCATCTGATAAGCCCACGCTTGCCTATTGCAGAACCACTTCCTATTATTTAGCAATGTAGATCAAGAACTTTGAGTTAAGTTACAAGGGAGCCAGGAAACATAGTTATTAACTGTGTCCCATCTGAGGAATGAATCAGTTCCAAATGGGGCTTGAGTGTATATTTATGGACAACATAACTGGTTTGAACGGACTTGCAAAGACAAACACTACTTATTAAAAGTGCCTTGTTTGAAGAAGGCAACCACATTCCAATAGTATGCAGTTTAAAGTATACTCAAACACATATTTGTGAATTTGCCCTGCACATGACAGCTGAAGACATAAATATCATAAATGTCCACGTCATCGAGAGGAAAATTATCTTAACGAGTTTCGAGCCAACATTGAACCAAAATGCTAAAAAAAAAAAGTAGCAACAAAGTCTCGTGTTGACCATTAAAGAGCCATCTAAACTCTTTGTTAGTAGGTTAGTAGGTGGGTCTTTCACATGCACGTGACAAGATACCAACACAGTAGCCCCTCGCTCCACTGAGCGTGGCACAAAACAGCACAGGGTGGTGTTGTCCACATACCTAAAGGTCCAAACATGCAATGTGACACTTTGTCTCGACTGCCAGACCATTGTGTAGATCTTAACGGGTGTGAGTGACATCATGTAAAAAAAAAAGTTTTGTGCCCAGGAGCACGGTCACTCAGCAGGTGGGCAACTGATTCAACCCAAACGATCTGCACAGTCCACCCGAAGTGTCTTGTGACACGAGCAGCGAGACACAAGCCTCTGTTGACCATCACCCAGCCACACTAGTGTAACTCACTATAACTTAACCCCACAAAAGCCCTCCGTTTTCGGATACAGATATAGAGAAGTGTGCCGTCCTGCCGATGCTTTGTCACGTTGCACAAAATAATCAGTTGATGCACTGAGGCAATGGCTTCCTCATTAGCAGACACTTCACCGTGTAACCTAAATAACACAGCTAGCGTTGCACTGCTAACTGAGGCGCCGACCGTGAGGACGATAGGACCCACCGGCGGAAAGAAAGACTTGAATTGTCTTCACCGTTTCAACCCGACATCGCTGACGACAAAACACGGACCCGTGTGTTTACATTTGAGGGACTATTCTACCGTTTAACGCCCGCCAACTGCTAACGTAACTGGCTACATGCTAGTTAGCTTCGCAGCGAGACCGTTGGTGGCGGCGGAGGAGCAGACAACCAGTCTGGCTCGGCCGGCTCCTCTAATCCGCTCAAATGCAGTTAAAATCGGCAGAGACGTGCCCCTCCCGCGTCGGCAACGGGTTGGTAACCATAAAAGCTGTTGACCGACACCGACTCGACGCCGCAAAACCCGTTTTTCCACCGCCTTTTGTGATCCCCGCGGGCCCTCCCCCGGCCGCACATGGCAGTCCTGGGCTCCTGCTCACCTTCCCGGCCACACGGCCGAGCCGCACGATCCCGAGCTTGAAATCCGACATCTGGAGGACGGGTGGTGGCGGCGATGACGGAGAGAGAGGCGCGGGATCCGACCGAAGCTGCGTTCGGGTTTAAAGCTCGCCGGGGCAGCCCCTCAGCCCCACTGCGATGCCAGTTTGGGTTAACTGGATGGGTGTTCGCCCTGACTCCGAGTCTCTCCGGCGGCAGCCCAACCTCGGTGACACACCGCTGCTGGCGCAGGAAAGCCGAGCTGGCTGCTGAGGGGGGCGGGGCTAGAAGAGCCACCGACCAGAGCGGCCAATCAGACGCGACTTTATGTTGGTTCTAATGCGAAGCGTCCTATTGCGTTGTCCAATAGAAAACGAGTATCTTTCAACGACCGCCTGTTTCTGTTATTACGTCATTAAACTCGCGTGACCACTTCCAGCCATTTTCGCGCGAAATGTTTGATGGCGAGGCTTTTGCCAGGGATGTATTAAAAGAGCCGAGTGCTACTGAATTTAACCTAGTAGCCTTGAAGCATTTCCCTCATAGGCCAGCATTTTAAAATACACATCTATAACACTGTTGATAATTTGAAACTGCAAGAACTCTTTGTAATATGAATGTTTAATCCATTTAATATTTCTAAAATGTCCCAGAGACTAGAAAGATTATTTTTTGCATGCCGTCATTGTATTATAAAGTCAATGGGCCGGGTGGGGCCCGCATGGGAAATGGCATCTAAGTATATTTAGATATAGCCCCTTTCTGTCCTTTTTATGTAATTGATGATGATATTCTATTGTGTAGTTTGTTTGTGAGTCAATTCTTTTTACATTACGGTTAACATTCAGCATGTTTAAAGAAAAGGAAATATTGATTTAGGGAAAGGATTGACATTTTTAAGTATTAGATGCAGAAGCCAGTCCTTTTTTTAGTGTTTATTTTACTACTTTTGTTCATTTTTCAATTATACTTTGACTTTTGTAATGCCAGTAATGATTATCATGTTGAATAGACATTTCACCTACCTGCATTTCTATTAATTTAAAGGGATGCACCACAAATTATTTCATCCCCACACACATTGTGATACAAATGGGAGCACACAGGAAGACGTATCCAATTGCATTCATCACTCTATATAAAATCCAGGGCCTGATGCCGTGAGCACAAAAGCGTCTTCTTTCCCAACACATCTGTCCAGTGATAAATCACGACTTTCAGTTCAGTGACTTAAGTGTGTGAGCACCATCTGGAGATCAGGATCTGTATTACAAAGACTTAGACATTTGTAACATTGTAAATTTAGATGAAGAGTTTTAAAAGAACTTAAGAACATTTTTAAAATGTATAAAAAAGAATGTCTGAGATGATTTTGTTTTATTTATGACATACATTATCACTTTTGGTAATATTTCCAGAGTTTCTATTGAAAAAAATAGTTTCCAGTAATTCTTCATGTTATGAATGTGTTGTTGCTGTCAGGTGAAATACTTAATCTATTTTCTGACTTTTTAGAAACACATGGTTTTCATTCAACACAACAATAATATTAGAAGTTGCAAACAGCAAAAGCACAATTTATTATCATGTTAACATGCTGTTTGAGAGTGACATCAGACAGAGAGAATTTACTTTGATTTTTATGTGGCATTTATTTTTCAAAACTCAACAGGGTGTATAAAGAGAGAAAGATGATTGTCATTTTCTTTTTAATAAAGACTACTGGTATTTCTTCATATTTTTCTTTAGTTGTTTTCTACTTATATTAAAAATCTGTCAGCTCTTTCACCCAACAAACTTAGTGCACAGGAATCCCTTGTCTGTTTCATGATGTAAACACATCTTGTGTTTCCTACCTTTTTCTATTACAAAACAGCTTTTTATGTCACAAACAATGGCAGCCCTGTGCCTCTGCTGTTCCCATTTCAAAGTGAAATTTGTGGAACACCACCTTGTCTGAGCCAGAAGGCATGACTCCCTTCTGTCAATCACTCCTATCCAGTTACTCACAGACACAGAGCTGGGAGGAGTGAGATGTGTGTGTTGTTCCTTGTGGAGGTTTGAATTTCTTCAGATTTAGATCTCTGTCCTTCCAACCATATGTGCAGCTTTAACAAAAAGTCTTTCATTTAAGCTCAGTTCAAAACGTGATGGGACAGAAAGAGATACAATGAGGATATGCAAAGCTTTTTTTTACCTCCTTCCTTAACAGGAAGTTAACAGGAAACTTTTATTATTTGAATCTGCTGGTGAAAGCTATAAGCACATGGGTTGAAAAGGGTACGAATACACTACTGAATTCTAAAGTTAAAACAATATGTCACAATGACTAAATAACAGTCAATTAATGTATGTTCCCAGTTTCATGCAACAAACTGTAAAACACTGGATATCTCTGGCATGTTATTTTACACTGCATTATTACACTATAAACAGTTTTTTTTATTTATTTAGCATTATCAATATGTTATTTTAGTCTATTCTATGGTTGCACCGTGGTGTGGATGTAAAAATTAAAACATAATCATTGGGATGCTGGTTGCAACCAAACCCATTTTAAATGAATGGGTCTAATACGGGCAGACCACATTTCGAAAAGTACATTTGAGGTTATTTTCTCTGGATTCAAGAGCTTTTCCAGACAGCGGGTGTTGCTCACTGTATTGCTAAACAGAGCTGTCTCTGCTGTGTCTGCACATCAGATCCCTGGGTACACACCTATGATGACATTGTATCTATCACACCTATATCCACCCTGGAAAATGTGATTACTCTTCCACAGTGTTCTCACAATGGTATTTAGTAAACATTAGCAAAGGAAAATATGAGGAAAGCTTTTGAATAGCAGACTGCTGTAACAAATAAATGGCAAAAATGGTCCAAAAAAGAATCTGCAATAAGAAAAAAGTACTAATTAAGAAAGATAGTGCTTTTAATAATATTGTTGGATGACTTGTTTATCAACTCTCAGTAGATTTTTTTTCATGCAGGAATGCAGGTTCAAAGCCTCTGATTTTAATTTTGATATTTAAATGTGCAGCTCTTTAAGTTGAAATTGGTTTAAGTTGCATTTGTTTAAGCTTTGAAGACAGGTTACCTTTTGTGGTAGTCTAAACTAACACAAATTAAAATGTAAGTAAACGTACTCATCATGTTTTCCATGTTAAATTTTGCAATACTTAAAGTGGCAATTTTTAACATTTTCATTTAAATAAATGTCTATTATGTCACTGACACAATGACGATTGAGTCTCTATGGTTCACTGATGAATATTTATAATTGTGCAGTATTAGGTGTGTGGTGACATTACAGTTTTCTCCATTTTATACACACAGATAAATGTAATTGCTCCTAAATCTGAAAACTTGAAGCTGATGTGGTTGGTCTTCACTTTGGATCACAGCTGCAAATTTGAGACGTTTCAGTGCCAAAAAGACAAATACAGGAAGAGAAACGGGAAATTAAAGGGAAGCTAAAAAAGAATGAAAGACATTGTAATATGCTAATTGGTATTGATCTGTTTTTTTTTACATCATCATTGAAAACTCAAAAGACGGTAACAGTTCACGCCCAAATCAAACAACCGAAACCAGCAGAGCAGAAACCTTCATTCCCTCTCAGCTCTGACCTCTGGTGTCCGTGTTACTTCCGTGTTCTGCTCACCTGTTACACCTGTATTACAGCGCCGCAGGATACTGTAGGTGCGACTCCAGCTCCGCCTGTGCACCTGTTGCGTCTCTGTGCCATGACCGAGGAGCTCACAACGTGCGACTTAACATGCCCATCTTCACCGACTGGCTCGGAGAAGACTTCAAGTGGCCTGAAAACTAAGGAGATGGATATTGAGCAGCCTATTTTCTCCGTGCTGAGCGGCGGTGGGAAGCAGGAGCAGCAGGCGGAGGACAGCGCGGTGGCGACCTCACCGGCTGGGACCACCGCCGACTCCGAGTCCGGGATCTTCTCTGGTGAATACGAGGTGTGTGTGGAGCATGAAGCTGAGCTGGACTGGTTCTGTGGCACCGAGCAGAAACTCATCTGCTCTCACTGCGCCATCGTGGGCCCCTGCCACGGACACACTGTGACCCCTCTGGCCACCAGAGTAACCGCAGTCAGGGTGAGTGTGTAGAGGCCTACTAGTAATAGCGTACTGTATTTTTATTCAACACCTGATTACTTCTTTTTGTTATGTATTGACTGGGCTGTGGTATGATATAGCTCTGGAAATGTACAAAGTAAATATGTTTTATTTACTGAGGGCACCTGTCGGTTTACAAATAGCCCAGGAAGGTTACTTTCATTTTGTGTGAATGCCTTGTAAATTTCTTTATTTTCCCCATTATCAACAGTTTGACAGGTTTTTACTAGCTTTACCTTACCGTAAAGCTATATCCTTCTTTTTCTCATTTAAGTTTCTTTTATGAGAGAAAATCTTGATTTTTCCTATTTCAATCTTACTTTGTTTAGGATTGTAGCAGTTATAAATCAATGAGGACTGACTGATTAAGTGTGAAAAACTTTGTTTTTCAAACATATTTGACAATGTAATATGCTTATTTCATAATTCTTTCTTGGGTGTGCCACATATTGCATGTTGGTTTTTGTGTTGATTCCTCTACATGGTATTTGAAAAGACAGGATTTTCTTGTTGCCTCTCCAGCTGACGAGTGTGTGTGCGTGTTTGTATTTTCACCAGAACCAACTGGTGGATGTGTGTGAGAAAATGCAGCTACAGGCACTGAGGATTGAGAGATTTATCGACCAGACGCTGACAGCCAAAGAGCAAAAGCTTCAGGTGAGAAATACCACTGATCCCTTCCCACTCAACCTCCCACTAATGATCACACAGACACAGTGCCAGCCCCAATACTGATCACATTGCTCAGTGAAGCCTACAATGTTTCACAAGTACATTGTTTTGATGTTGGCTGGCTCTGCTTTATGAAATATTCCTGTGTGATAACTTACCTGTGTTTTGTGGACATGTGTTGGGTTTGTATAAGTGGAAACTGACGCCTATTTAAGTCTCTTTGCATAAGAGCTGCAACTAAAGATTATAGTATTGCCAATTACTCTGTCAGCAATTTCTTCAGGTATCCGATTAATAACACCCCAGCTCTTCTTCAAATTGCTTGTTTGGTTGAAACAGATGTTCCAAAACCCAAAGACATTTAGTTTATAATGATATAAAACTGAGAAAAGCTGAAAACCTGCACCTTTGAGAAGCTGGAACCAGGTTGTCATTTTGGCTGATAAAGAACTAAATAGATTGTTGGACTAATTGTCTCACCACTTCATTGCACGTGAAACCATTATTGTCACATCAACATGGAGAGGAAATTGTAAAAGAAATCATACGTAGTTAAAAAAAAAAACACTTCACATCGGCTGTTCATTTAAAATCCATGTGCTTTTACATTCAAGTTCATTCACATGTTAAATCATAAAAACACGCAGGAACACAGAATGAAATATCAGTATGATAAGCATGCTTTCTAAATCTAAATTATTTTGAATATCAGGAGGTTGTAATTGTGTCTTTTCCACAATTCACTTCTCTAACAATAATAAGAGTGATTTTAGATCTCATTATTCCAAACAAGCAAACGTTTTCAGTTGTCCATGCATGAGTAAGTAATAAAAATTGTTAACTAGTCATGTTGCTGATTCAGTCAATTTCTTACCACCAGGCAACAAAGCAAAGGTTGCCTCTTTCAGTGCACTATAGCCTATTTATTAACATCCCTGAACACAATGGGTATCTAAAGTAGTCAGAGACATGCGTGTGTAATTTTCTAGGTTACAAGTTACCACGACTAAATCAAACCTCAAGCAAACAACAAAGGCAGGTAAAACAAACACGGTGACACCTTATCTGTTCAAGAGTCAAATCACCAAACCAATACGTGTGTTAAACTAAAACAAACTCACTCCACACTGGAAACAATACTTTGGGTTACAAATCTGGTGAGTGAATCTCTGTAGCTATTGGTGTGTTTGGTGTGTTTGTTTTTTATGGTTCGACGTGGGAAGTCAATTGTGTGAAATTCATGAACAACCTCTGGGCTTTTATGAGCGCTCCCGTCAAGCGTCTGGCTGCTAGTGAGCAGACACTGTTTGACCTACATGTTTCCTAATGTTTGATGTATGAGATACTTTGCTTAACATCGGGGGCTTGAGGAAATACGACCTCTTACTTACTGTAAACCTGCAATAAGATAAGATAAGATAATCCTTTATTGGTCTCGTAGCAGGGAAATGTACAGGATTACAGCAGCATACAGAATAATAACTGATATTTTGGCCACCTCGGGGCAGCAGAAACAAGTTGTGAACGCAACACTTTGTTCACCAGCTAACTGTCTGCTGTTTGGTGATGAGCAGATCACAGTGGGTTTTTAGAGCTTTTTTTTTTTTTTTACTGTTAACAGCTGTCTGCTGTGGCCAAAAACAATGCCAGTAGAGCGATGAGAGTGAACATAAACAAAAAAGTTGTGGACCAGAAAGCTAAACAATGAGCTGAAACTCACTATAATGCTCTGTGAAACCGGGGGGAGCTGCAGGTTCAGATGATAACTGCCACCTTGTAATTTGATTCATTGTTAAACAATATCGGTTTTGGCTTCTCAAATAAGTAGATTTCTCTGTGTTTCTATATCATGGTAAATTGAATATCCACTGGTTGTGGATTTCTGTTTTTCATCTAATCCGAATTTGAAGATGTCTGTTTGGGCTCTCGGAAAGTGTAATGATAATTTTTTACAGATTTTCTGACATTTTGTAGATTAAACGGTTCGTTGAAAAAAAGTTGTATTGCAAGGTTCAAAGAATATCTGATCATAAACTATGAGGGTATTTACACATTTGGAAACACAACAACAACAAAGTGTATAGGCTTAAAAGTTACAATCAACCGTTTGACTACAGTCACACTGATACAGTATTGATCGATTCAACACCACGTCATTTCTCCACTGTCCCACGAGTTGTCTAATATTTCTTCTTGTCCCTTGGCGTAGGTCTCAGCGAGCAGGGCGCGGGAGCAGGTCTTGGCTCAGGTCAACGCAGCACGTGAAGCCCTGGAGGAGGAGGAGCAGCGTCTCTTGGAGGAGGTGCAGAGAGAGGAGGAGCGAGTGGAGGAGTGTCTCCTCACCCAGAAAGCCCACTGGAGCCAGGCTTTGGCGAGTCTGACGCAAACGCGCTCCGGCCTGGTGCACACGCTGACACACACTCCAGACGCACAGCTGGTGGTGAGCGATGGGACCTTTATATCAGGGAGTCTGGGGAAGATTTTTGAACAATAGAGGAACTTGTGTTTGAAATCCAGTAACCTGATAATGAACATAAATTGCTAAAGTACAAGAATGCCCAGAAGACTCATTACTTTCTTCCTGTCTTTCAGACTAGTATCCAGGAGATATCTGACAGGTAATCTTTAATACATGATTTGTGAATATTGTTTTTCTTGTTTAGGATAACAGAGATCCTAAACAATTTTCTTCTCTCGCTGTTTGTGTGTTTTGCGTCAGGGTGGAGGAGGCGGACGGTGTCGGGGATCCATGTGACACAGACCAGCTCAACATGAACCCAGACATCAGTGACAGCAAGCTGCTGAGAGGTCTGTGGGCCACTGCAGTGCTGCTGGGGCCAAACGGTTCGTAGATTTGTATTCAATCCTCATGCACAACGGGACAGATCCAGCAGGATCATACAGGGTTATTACATACATTGATTATGATAATTAGCATACTTGCAAAACTGGAAGATCCAGAAAGAAATAGTGTCTATGCTCCAAACAGAAACACACTGAGAAACTGTACAAGCAAACATTTCAATGAGAAAAGTGAAACTGTCTTTCTGTGACTTTCATCCAGTGGTGGAAGATCCTTTTCTGAAGGAAAAGTTTCAGTATAACAATGTAAAAATACAGAAGTATTTTCAGACTAAATGTGCCTCAGTTTTGATTATGCAAAATGGCTCCTTTCTGGTTAACAATAATATATATATGATCTTTTTTAATTATTAATACTGATTTGTGTTATATTTTATACATATATATATATATATATATATATAGCTGATACTGTATTATGATGTTTTGTATAAAAAATGTTATTCAGAAAAGTAACTAGTAACTACTGTACAGCTGTCACATGATAATATTGGACTAAAAAGTACTTAAAACTACTTTTCCCACTACTTTCATTTATGCATTTGAGAAAAGTGTGTAGATGCTTTGACTTCTTTTGGTTTTCTGTATTTTAGCACACAGAACCTTCTTGACTTCTGAATTCTCAAGCCTCCTCAAAACATGTCTGCTCGTAGTAATGCATCAGTTTATGACATTATCTCCATATTTTTCTTCTTCCCACAGCTTATGGATCATCTTCTTTAAGGTTTGAGGAGCGCACAGTGAGCCCTCTCCTGTCCCTCTCTGACGACTTATACACTTTGACCTTCTTTTACAAAAAAGCTCGCCAATCGCTGCCCTACGACCCAGCACGCTTTGACTGTTGGCCCAACGCACTGGGTTCACAGGCCATGTCCTCTGGCACCCACAGCTGGGTGGTGGATGTGGGCCAGAGCGGTGCCTTTAAGGTTGGGGTCTGCTACGCCTCTCTGGAGCGCAAAGGCTCCGGAAACGAGGCCCGACTGGGCCACAACAGTCAGTCTTGGGTGCTGTCTCACTACGACGGGGACTACTCCTTCTGCCACGCAGGGAAGAAGGTGCCCCTGCAGGTGGCGAGGAAACCCCAGAGGATCGGCCTGCTGCTGGACTGGCCGAGCCAGACGCTGTTGTTTTATGAGGCGGACTCCAGCACCGTGCTGCACTCTGTCACACATCACTTCAGCGGCGCGCTGCTGCCGGCGTTTGCCGTGACGGACCGCAGTATCACCATCCTGCATTGACACAGAGCACACTGCCAAAAAAACTAAATGACCTTAAATATGTGAAGAAATGCCTTCCTCTAATGTAAATATGATCAGCAGTTATAGATCCTCCATCTGACTATACAGTTTTGAAAGGCGTGAATTTCTATTTATTTTATTAGCTATTCTATTAGTAGCTGCATGCTGATTCTCTTTTTTTTTTTACCGTTTTAATGATTCAATAGATTTAGATTTAGAGATGATCAGATCATTTTACTTTATCTGTTGATCATATTATACAGTAGTGCTGTAACAGCATTTTGTTTGACTTATAGCATCAGTTTGATCTGTGTAATGAAGTCTCTTTCTGGAAAATATTAATAACACTGGTTGATCCAGTCCTGTTTTGAATGTTGTGACAAAGAAACTCACTACAGAAATACTTGAGATCATATTGTATAAAGGTTATATGCTCAGTTAACCAATTTTTGACTGTTAACATTTCTGAATCTGCAATTGACTTTTTGATGAATAGACTTACACAATGTATGATTTTATGATTTCTGTTGCTTTAGTATATTATCAGAGCTGAAAATCCCTGTGTTTGTCCTTTTATGCCACAGCAGGGTTTTGTTTTGTTTGTATTTGAGAATGTAGTACAGTTAAATACAGTAAGTAATACATTACAATACCAGGTGTCCTGCAGGGTATAAGATATGTTAATAGACTCAAAAACACTTTTCATTGTTGCTCAGAGTGTTGTGTTAAACTCAGTAGTGGAGGATCTGAGAACACAGTGAAAGTCCTGCATTGGAAATGTTTTTTAAGTTAAAGTATGTAAGTTGAATCAGGAAAATGTACTAAAAGTATTAAAAGTAGCATGTCTAGCATGTAGTAAATGTCTCCCATGTGATGTTACTATTCTTACTACTGTAGTAGTAGACATGATGTAGTAGTACTACATCATGTCATTAGATTATTATCATGCATTAATGTGTCAGCAGCATTTTACTGTTGTAGTCGGTTGAGGTGGAGCTCAGTTTGAACTACGTTATATAAGGCTGTGTAGGAGTCATTTCTGTTTGTTTTGTTAAATAACTACAAGGCGTTACAATTTGAGTTTCAAATGACGCAATCACTGTGCGTCCATCATCAGTTAAACACACAGGTGTGTCGTGTTTAAGCCGTGATTATTGTTTACCGTTCGTATCAAGCTATAGGACAAGAAAGGATCATGTTTATTTAGCGGACGTTTTTTATATTGAACGAAGGTCTGCGTATTTAATGATTTAATGATGCACGCACCGAACTATCGCATCTTTATTTGGTTGCAAGCGTAACTACACAAACACAGACCTTCAATCAACCAACTCACCAGGTAGTGATGCATATGTATTTTGGATATTACTAAAACGCGTTGGAATCAAGTCAATCCCTATAGACATCCATTGAGCTCAGCTACATGACTGAAAGCTATGACAGGCTGCAACTAATAAGTTATTTTGGATATATCGCTTGATTATATTCTCATCGATCGATCGGGTTGTAACATTTCAGAAATGAGTGAGAAATGGGGTCATAATCTTCCAGACTCAAACGGACATCTTCACAGTGCTTTTTGAATAATCGACTCTCCAAAACTCAAATTTCTTAAAAAAGAAATAGAAATAATTAAACATAAAAGAAGCAAATTTTCACTTTTTAGAAAATAGAATAATGAAATGTTTGGCATATTTGCGTTAAATTGTTGCACTTAAATTTACTTTCTGTCAATCATTATTTCAGCTGGATGTGTACATTTTCATGTTTTCGTTTGTACAAAAATCTTTATTTGTAAAGAAACTAGTAACTAAAGCTGTCAAATAATTGTAAAAATGTAGTAAAAAGTACAATATTTCCCTCTGTAAAAGTAAACAGTAGAAGTATAAAGTAATAAAATGGATGGAAGTACTTCAAATTTGTCCCAAAGTACAGTGATTAAATGTATCTCCATTTTTATTTTATTTTTTAAATAAAAACGTTGGTCAGTGATGTGAAGATCATAATATGTGAGTCCAAAATCCGACAAAGAGACAACTTGGTCATAACATGAAGCAGAGCAGATCTGAACACCTCTACTTCTCAGAAGTTTGGCAGAAAACCACTGGAGGGCAGTAGTGTCAAATGAAACCTTCACTACCGACATCACAAACATGAGCCCGGCGGCAGTTTGCTCCCTGTGTGCTCATGGTGACGCTTTGTTGATCAGGAAGTGTTTCTCCAGGACTGCGGACAGCTACAGGTGCTGATTACAATCAGACAAAAACTCAGAAAACTAAGTACATACACAGAACCTGTTGAGTGAATGTTTGTGAATTTAAACATTGCAAAAGAGAATTGGCATTTAGCTTTACCATCAGATACACTTGTTTTAAGAAGTATGAGAGCAACAACCTCATAGTAAGAGTAAAGAGATCTGAAACTCTATGTGCTGATAGGGTAGTATGAAAAACTGAGGGAACGGGGAAAAACTATGATCAAGTAGGGACCTCACTGACTCATTACAGTGGTATTTTAAATCCAAATAAGGCATTGTTTACGGCACTGATGGTCATATCTAAGAATGTCATGTTACTTTTTAGGAGGAAAATGATTTGAATAGTTTCTGTGTGGGTGAAGTTGGGACTCTCCAGGAACGTAGGAAGTCTAGATCTTTGTTGCAATTCCTGTGCTGTGTGGTGTAACATTGCAACAGAAACACCGTCTGTACAAACCTCTTCCAATAAAGCCATTCAGATTTACATCTAGTGTGTTTTAGGCTTAGTTATTGCCTCTTTTTAGGCCTCGCTGAATCATGGTTACTTGAAATATAATTGGTAGTTTAATAGGCCTAACTGAAGAAATAAATAACAAATTTGGGGGACAACAATAATGATGCAGAGTTTTTTTTCAATCCTTTATTTGGAGGGAAACGCATCATCCTTGCGGTTAATCTTTCACCTGTAACTGTCATTTCCACAATGTAAAATCATGGCTTAAATTTGCGAATCAAGATATTTATTTGCACAGCGACACTAAATGATGCGACAGCATTTAATGGAAAGGTTCTCTTCATGTTTTCTGATCTGTGGATTTAACACGTAAGCAACACATTTAAAAAAAATCAACCTTTAAAATTGGTTCTCACTAGGAGAACGCTTTTAACTAGAATTTTAAACGGTATTTTCCACCTGGTCTTACACCTGCCAAGCAGGACACACTGTGACTTCCTGCAGACGTCACTATTACTGTAAAAAGGAGAGGCATCATTGACGAGTTGGTAATAAGATAACAGATGCAGCTGCACTGAGTGTTTTTTTTAAAGCTACCATCTGCTCCTTTCCCAACTATAAATGTCAGCTGCATGTGCACATGACGCCAATTCTCAATAACTTGACCGCAGTTTTAAATGAGAAAAACGGTACAAAAATACCAAGTGAACTTACCAAATATTGGCAGACAAATTATAATTCATATTATTATAATATTACTTTTTAAAACTCACACCAGGTAAGTATAGTATAGGTACATATTTAATAACGGACACATTTCATTTTTTTAAATTGATTCATTCTTGAAACACGTACACACTTTCTCAACAACTAGGGACTGAACATGACCCGTCGAACCAAACATGTGATCAGCTGAAATTACTTCACTCCATATGATTCACATTTCAAAGTTAAAGATGACACGCAAATTAGGGAAAATGTCCTCATTCCTCGTATTTTGTTTGTCTTCCTCAGACGTTTCCATTGTTCGTAGCAGTGAGGATGACAGGAGGGGGCTCTATGTTGAGCTCTTGCCGGAGGTCTTCGATGCTTTGTGCCCATCGTCTCTCGTAGAAGATGCTGAGGACGCAGCGGGACCGACGACCATTCTGCAGAGCCCAAGGACCCAAGGACGTGAACAGCGACTGTAAGCGGCTAGAAGAAGGTGAAACGAGAGGAAAGGTTCAGCATGATGGAACAATGAAGAAATCAATGCATCTCTGATAAATCAATCAAAAATCCATTTAATGTTCAATTGTTAAGTACAATTTAAAAGACCCCAAAGTAAAGCTGAAATGATATACTGACTAATAAATAAGTCAAAGAAAATCTATTAGCAACAATATTCTTAATCTATTGTTTGAATATTTTTCTCAGCAGAAATGCAAAAACCTTCAGCTTCCAAAATAATTTATATTTCTTCTTTTAAATGATATCAAACTGAATATTTTTAGATTCTGGACTGTTGCTGAGAAAAACAAGACATCTGGACATGTCAATTTGAGCTTTGAAAGATTGACATTCATTCTTCACAAATTCTTAAAAAACAATTTGTTAATCAAGAAAATAATTGGCAAATGAATCGCTAATGAAAATAACCGTTAGTTACAGACTCTACCTGTGCTCCATACTGCTAAAGAGCTTACTAAATGTCTCGTGGTCCACCAGTACCATACTGCTGATTAAACACTGGTCAAAACACCGGTATTGTACCTTGCATTCAGCCGAAGAGGGCCCAACACAGCTCCCAGAGCACACATGGGAAGCCCCGTCTGAGCAGCTTCAAACCATTTCACTGCCACTTCCCCTGAAAGCCGCAAGAAGGGAAAGAAAAAGATGAAAGATGAGATCCTTCCAGGAAAAACTGGACGGAAGTTTGGCAACATCATCAAAAAAGAAAGCCCAGAACAATTTCTATGGAAGGGGTTTGAGAGGCAGTTGTGAAAGAAAAAAAAGTTGTGAAGAGACAATTCTTAGGTTCTGGTGAGAATTGAATCCGTCTGTCATGCACACAACAATTCTTGCAAAGACAATTTGTAGTACTATTAAACTTCTTGGCTCTCAAGCTCCTTTTATCAATGAATGACTGAAAAAGGATTGGAGAGACCAGATTTGTGCAGGATAATGATGGTCTGAAATGTCCTGACTTAAATGTGTTTGCTACACTTTTCAGTTTCAATTCGTGAAGCCTGACTCACCCAGCATGTTGGTGGGCATGCCCAGTAAGGTGTGCAGCAAATCATGGACCTCTCTGTATCTCTGCATGACGTAAGCTAGCTCCTCATCATCCACGAACTTCACGTCTGCCCTCGAGTCAGGGGTCACAAGCTGACAGAACAGGAAAGTGAATGCATGAGACAAGACGAAAGTGAAACTTAAAAGAGGGAATTCTGAGGAAATATTTTTCCTGATGTAAATCAGTCTGAACACAAACACTCACATTTTCCTCCAGAAAACGAAGGTATTCTCTTCCAAAAGAGCCGTCGGGCAGAGAGGCCATCTCGTTCAGATCAAGTGTAGACAGCCGGATCCTGGGCCTTTCTCTGCAATAACCAGGCAATAACAAGTAATACATAATCAAATGTGATTCACGGAAGAGAAAATGCTGTTTTAAAGTGTCTAAATCCAAGAGTTACTGTACGGTGTTACAGTCACTCACGTAAGGATTTGGTAGCCTTCGGGGTCGTTTCTCATCTTGTCCCTGATATTTATCAACGCTAGGTGTCCTGTCGTCTCCCCGAGCACTGCAACCATGTCTGTAGAGTTTCATGCAATTATGTTATTAAATGTACAATAGATAGATAGGATACTTTATTAATCCCTCAAGGGAAAATTCTGCTGAGATTTGTTGCAGCTAGACGTACAATCTACAATTGATTGCCGTAGAATAACGTACATTTTGACTTAAAGATTATAAAATATGTTAGATTGATAATATACTGTTAAATAATATGCAGTTTGTCTTAAAGTACAGTGTGTAACATAGCTAAAATGTACTTAATTTAAGGGCCAGTTCAAGAAATGTTCCACATAGGAATCCGTTTACTCATCACTGGGAGTAGGAGTCAGCCTGTGAAAACAGCTGTTTATTGTCTTCTGTGGCTTTGAAGGTGATTTTTTAAGTCTGACAGAGTGTCTGGTTGAAACTGTCAAGTCTGATGTCATTGGATTTATCTTGTTTTAATGTTAAACAAAAAAGCCTGCATCACAAATTGTGGGTGTAGACTTAGATTGACTAGGCTGTTTCCTAGGCAGGAGGGGAAAAGGGCACACTTTTTGAGATATACTGATACTGGTGACTAAGTCAGGTCTAGCCCTTTGAGGAGACCGGCAGTCTCTAAACTAAATGTCACAGAACAGGTGTTAGTGCTCTCTTCCTCCCTGAAAGTTTCAGGGTAACTGTACTGACCTATGGCCTCGCTTTGTATTTATTCTCATTTCTGTTTCCAAGATATTTTAGAAGCGTGTAACAGTGGTCTCCTGAGAATGAAAGACTGAGAATGAGAAACTGTACTTAAATAGTATGTGAGAAAATAAACTTCAGGTACTGTACCCAATCATCGGTTTCATTTTACTGTTAACTTTTAAATAAGCTGAGACATTCAAGTCTTCATCTTGTAATTTACTCATAAAGGAAAACACAACTGTAATTATACATTTTAGTATTCAGTTAGAATGCAATTGGTATAGAGATCAATTTAACACAATTAATTCTCAAAGCTAATAACTTTACAAACCAAATAACAGAATAATGTATCCAGGTCTGAAAAAGACAAATCATTTTGTTGAATTGAGGTTGAGGGTTCATGGAAAAAGCAGTTTGAGCATATTGTTATCACAAAGTTCACTTACTTTTTCTTTTACACAGCTTTCAGTCACATTGTTGCATTCATCAATGAACTTGATCTGCTAACAAGGCTTTCAGAAAAATAATCAGTGAACTCTATGATAAGACTATCTAGTTT
Organism: Ophiodon elongatus; assembly: GCA_016806645.1. Lineage (NCBI taxonomy): Eukaryota > Metazoa > Chordata > Actinopteri > Perciformes > Hexagrammidae > Ophiodon > Ophiodon elongatus. Next base: position 1,422,808 of record JACSYO010001905.1, read on the forward strand.
AGTTTTAAGAAGAAGAAGCTATAGAATAATTAGTTAATAATTTTTGTTTTAGAATGATGGACTTCATTATTTCCACTCGGCTGCAATGTATGAAAAATCTCCTTATCGGCCAAATGGGTACGATTTGATTTGTAATGAATTTCCAAAGTTTGGAACATTAGGGATTTTCTATCCATCAGCTGAGCCATCTCCATATTTAACTATACCGTTTGGAAAATGGACTGTACTTGTCTTCCGACCACTCAAAGCGCTTTAACATGACATGTCATCGTTAATACACTGATGGCAGGGCTACCATGCTACTACCTGCCCATCAGGACTCTAATCATTCATACACCGCGGGGGGAAACTGGGGTTAAGTGTCTTGCCCAAGGACACACCGACACGGACTAGTTGAGCTGGGTATTGAACCGCCGATCCTCTGAAGGACGACCCTGCTCTACCACTGGGCCACAGTCGCCCTCACCTTTAAGCTCGCCTTGGTTTGATTTAAGAGATAAAGTTCAACCCAGGCTGCTGCAGTTAAATCTGACTGAGTCTTGACCACTTGGCTATCAGACGCCACGTTGGAAGGCATTTTTAATAAAAGAAAAAAAGAAGAAGAAGAGTCTCACCGTGTCGGTAGGGGTTTTGTAGTGCAGCCACACCTGACCCAACAGCCAACAGGGCTTTCTGGAAGGGGGTGGTGTGGATATGTCCAGGATACAGTCCATCATAGCTGCTGTCTGTGAGCACACTGCTACTACTGTGCACCTGGTGGACACACGCTGCTTGAGCAGCAATGTGGAACAGCGTTAGAAACATTTACACTACTGGGAAAAGACAATGTTATGATGCACTAGTTGATATTTGTTGTCCTCATTTAAAAATAACAATTTAGTTTATTGATGTCAAAGCAAAAACATTCGACATGCGCTACAGAAGCCAGTAAAACCAGAAGTGTACTAATGCAGGCTGTAGTATACAGCACATATCCTGGGACCAGGACAGATTGTGCTCATGTTTGAGATTGAGAGTGTATATTATTTGGGGAAAATCTAACCTAAGTGTGAGTGCATCTTTATGATGTCGTTCTCCTCAGTTAACATTAATGCTTACAAGACAAGCAAAGTGACTACAATCATAATTCATAAGCTGTCTGGTCCTTCATACTAAATTATGCTTTAAGTTAAGGGAGATAAACTAACATCTAAATATTTTTTTTAATACTTGTTGTGGACAAAATCAATATCCTAAAGTATCGTTACCTTTTCTATTTCTTGCCCTTGAAACACAATTGTATCCGACAAGTTAATTATTGACATAAACGACAACATTGACCTTTAAGAGACGCCAGCGTACTAATACACGTTAAAGGAGTGTGTAGCCTCGTCTCTGCTAAATTATGCAACTAGGCTCCGTCATTCATGGATTTCTGTATTAAAACAGCTAACGTACATCTAGTACAAGACTTATTTGAAAAGAAGAGGTAGCTTTTCACTTCAACTAACGCAGAAACGCCTCAGCCAGCTGTAGAAACTCATACCTTTGGAGATCAAAACGTATTGTAGCCGATTTAAGCGCTGGGAAGGTCGACCTAGTACGGACTGCCACATTTTGGACGTCAATGCGCATGCGTCATCGGATAACGGCACTAACTTTTAACTCCAGGGCAGCCCGGATGAAGGGGCGGTGCTGGTCAGTCTGTCTGAATGCGCTGATGCGGAGCGTGTCTCCGGTCTGCCGCTAGCTGCCATGTATGAAAATAAGCGCACGTAGCAATGAAGCGATAAACACAGCTAAAGGGTGAGCTGTCCTCCTCCTACATGCGATAGCGAACTGATATTAGTTTCGTTTTCTGTCTGAAGACAGAGACGAAGAAGTGACGACGCCAAGGTTAGCTGGCCAAGCCCGTGTTTCTGCTTTCCAGGTGAATGATTCAGCAGTTTGACAATTGAGTAGATAAGTCTCCAAACCTATGAACACCTCCTAACTTAGCTAAGCTAGCTTCCTAAAGTTGTGTCCGTCAGCTAGCAAACCAAGAAGTGTAAGTTAGCTAACGTCACTCATACGCACCAAGAAGTGTAACGTTAGCTAAGTTATCATTGTCTGTTTAAGCCAAAGACACCAAGTAAAGAGGAAGTAACGTCACACATATAAGTCCAGACATTGGTCTGCAGTTTGAAAGGGTGACTACCCACGAGATAATGTCTTTGCAAATGGATTGTGTGAGCCAGTAAATACGACCGTGGGTGTGTGACGTGGGAGGGTGTAACTCCACTCAAATACTAGCTAAGGCTGGGCGGTTTGCGACTACGACGTGAACAAGCAGACTCTAACTGGGTGAGTAGATATTCTGCTTTGTTTTCTGCGCAGTATCGCAGAGAGGTTTGCAGCTTCACAGTTCTGCAAGAGCAAGGCGAGGCGATTGTAAAGGGAACAGGCTGTTTTTCAGCTGCTACTGGCTTTAGAAAGCCACGAGGAGCAGTTGTTTGTGACACAAAAGTAATGTCTGTGGAGACTGAAGGCACAGCTTGACGCTGCTTGACTTTTCAAGTCGTTGTTTTGATAGAGAAGGCAGCTATTGGTGTTATTTCTTTCAGAAACTTTCACCAAGTGTAACTTAAAGGCCAGATGCAGTTCAGTCTTCATTGTTTTTTGGTTGTTTGGTGAATGAGTGCTGTCATGCTACTTCAGTTCTTCTTTCTGTCATTTTCAGCCACAGTATACAACGATTCTGGTCTTTTTGTTAGTCTTTTCAGGATGGTGGAGTGTATGCAAAGGACATTTTCTACATCTTTCTTGATTTTAGGGGTTTCTACACGCTTGATTTATTGTCATTGGTTTGTATTGGTCATACTCTCAAAGTTTCCATGGATACATAAACTAAACAAGAGCTTGGGTGCATTCATGCCCCAAATAAGGTTTGCCTCATTCTTCTCTTTAAGCTGTTCTTCATGTCACAATCGATTTTAGCTTTCTGTTCCATTTGTTCATGTTTAAACACATCAATGGTGCGAAATACATAATGGGTTTACTTCTGTATGTTGAAATAGTGACATATTAGTCATTGCGTACTGGATGTGGTGATGAGATGCATTTGGAGAATGGTGCCAGTAAAACGCCTGTGGTTTTCCAATGATAAGCAGCATTAGGGTTTTTCTAAGAAGGGAAGTATGTTTCTTCCCACCTCAAACTTGTTCTAGAAAATTCACTGCAAGATAACCCACATGCTTTTTCACACACCATGTAATAGAATGGACAGAACTAATTTCAAGTATTAATTTTATATTTTGACATTTAAACTCCTATTAACTTGGTTGAAACGTGAATGGAAACATGTCTCTTTCTTACATTTAGTTTCCAGCAACAGTATCTCTGTTTTGTCTTTGTTCATTCAAAGACAATAGGCCATCTGGTTTAGTTGGCTCAGTAGAAAACTATATGTGTCAATTGCATAGCTGTGTAGTTTTGATCCCAGAGCCACTTATAATTTCACTTCCTTACACATAGGTTTTGGGAGATGTCCTGTGTCTGGGAAAGAGCTTAAGTTCCTTTTTAAAAAAATAAGGTTCACCAAAAAGAGGATTCAGATGTTTCCTTTTCAGCCACATCAGCACAGTTCGTTAAACTTATATTAGCCTCAACTGTTTGAGCGGCTGTCTTTTTTTACACAGACACATCATTTCCATAAAGTTTCCTCAGAATAAATAGTGTCTTTTGTCACCAGACAATGCTATGTTGGTTGGAAATTTAGCAAATATAGAAATATGAACAGATAGCCTTGTAGTCTTTTCACATTCCAGGAAAACTTTTTGTTATATCATTTTGTCCCAAGATTTGTGGCATTTTGACTTGCATAGAATTTAAATTCAAGGGTGAATGAATTTAAAACATGTGATAACTCAAGCAAATGAATAGGGTGTGACAACACTGCTCAAAGCTATTTGGCTTTGTAGAATATAGTTCAAACCAGATAAACTACATATTATCATACAACCTTAAAGCTGTTGCAGGCAACCAGACATATTTCAAAGGTTGTGTTTTCATGTCGTGGCATGAAAAGCTGCAGTCTGCTTATATTCTTAGTTTCCTGAGACACTTTAACTATATGTTATGTAGCACACTCATAACATCCAATTTTCTGCATCTGTGTGTATTACTTAACCCATTAGGCACTGTGACGGGCGAACAAAAACAGCTGTGTGCATATTATTAATGGATTAAATGTCAATATATATATAGGGACATCTTCTGGTTCATGGGAAAACCACACCACGCTTATTTTACCACCATTACGAACAGATTAAACATTCATAGAGTGGACATTTATAAAATACTTCTAAAGGCATGAAAGTTTGCATATTTCTTGTACTAAGGTGGTTCTACCACAAGCCTGTTACTGTGTTGGATGTAGCAGACTGTAGGGTGACATTATGGCCACAATGGGTTATTTAGTCTGACTATATTACATTTTACTGCCACCACTATAGAAAATTAGTTCAGTTCCTGGCAGCAATGCTTCCGGCGTAATCTGATGAACAATGCTTGCATTGTTTTTGTGTAGGAATTTGATGAGTGATCTTATCCGTGCCCTCGTTTTTACCGTTGAGGAGATAAGGTTATGACTCATCACTAGCCAAGATCTCTTCAACCTTTGTCGCAGCGAGTGTGACACAGAGGTGAAAAGTCCGGTTACAGCTTCAACGTTCAGCCTTGCTGAATACTGAGTGCATACAGACAACAGAGTAGATATTTGAACCAGAACCACTTTCTACCCATAAAGGTCAGCGTAACAATGTTTTATTACCATAAAAGACTTGATGCAACAGCTCCTCATAGCACTTCACATTACTAAGGCAACATATTGTTTTATTGGAAGGAAAACTTGCAAACTCTTGAGAGTTCTTTTAATCTGTACACAGATTTCACAACAGTTGAACATTTTAAAAGTAATTCTTGGTAGTGACAAAGCAAAGAATATTCCAATCATAAACATAAGGTCTTTAAATTATTGCATTTAAGATTTTACTTCATGTAGAGCACAGATATCATACAAGTAAAGGTTATTATTGTCAATATTGGGACCACACCCACCTTTAATCTTTTGTGCATTATGTTGGACTGCATATATTGTGGACAGAGCATATAGTAACTACTAAATGGCATCATAGGCACAATTATTAGCCTTCTGTTAACTCTGTGATTAAAATCTTTCTTTTGAGTAGTAAATGGTACACACGTTTCAAACCAAAAGTGTTTGCAAAAATGTAGCAAGTAGCGATCATGACTGGACATCCCTGTCCTCTAGCAACAGTTTGGAAGATTGGAAGCATTAAAATCGATGTCGTAACGAGAGATAAAAAACAGATTGAATACATAGTGGTTCTTGTGTGTCAATTCAGTAAGTAATGCTGAACTATTAAGTGAAAATGTCTTCCTTTTTCCTGATATTGGGAAATCTCTCTTGGTGTCAGTGTTTTGTCTTTACTAAACCACTGTTCTACCATCTTTACATTCTAGAGCAACTCATCAAACAAATCTGTCACCAGTATGTTTTTTGGAAGGATCTGTAGCTCAACAACTCAAATGAAATTGCACGGATCTTATATCTGCTTTGTGGATTAGGAAAGCATTTTGGAAGGGCAAACCATTTGACCATGGTGCATAAATAAGGTTCACAGCAAAGACATGCTAATGGTTAATTCACCATTGGTTATGCTATAATTACCCTTTGGACAATTTTTAAACAAACAAAATTTTTTTCCTTCACATCATGTCTCAACGAATTTCCATTGTAGCCTCAACGGTTTTACATCTTTTTGAATTTATTCAAAACTATGTGTTATTTGCATATTTTGCATAATTACCCTTTTCATTTATTACTACATGCAGACATCATATGACAGGTTTCACAATAACGAATCAGCCTTTTTACGCTCGTGGCACAATCCTGTGATTAAGGGCTTGCACACTGCCCATATTGCACTTTCAGTACAACTACTGAATTTCCCATGTGCTGACACTTCCAGTATGTCTAACTCTGACATACTGGCAAATAATTACAACTATATCCCGGAAGTAATTAAAGGTAACTTCTCAGTAATTACGTGTATGTCAGAGAAAACACTGTTTAACTGTTAACAGCTGTGTGGTATTCGTTCACAGGATATCGCATCAGATTGATGGAGAAGAATGGCCCGAATCTCGTTGGACTGCCCCAACTCTTTACCAGGGATCCCCCTCAGTGTGCTGTCAGTGCCCATGGAGAATAAGTACAAATGTCAGCAGTGTCTCCAGGTCCTGAGGAAGCCTGTCCAGGCTCAGTGTGGCCACCGCTTCTGTGTACATTGCTTCAAGCAGCTCACCAGGTAGACTGGAGGTCCTCAGACCACCTACAGCCGTGTGAAATGCAAACCCCTTACCCCCCTAATCCTTCCCCTCTTACCGGACATGCTTCAGCACATCCTGTGTTCTTATCTCTGCTCGCCTCTGGGGATTTTTTGCACCCGAGATCAATTACTTTATTCAGACTCATCCCTCACATGACTGGACTCTTTTTTTTACTGAAGTCAGTGAATCACAAGGATCTGACCATGCTGACTCATTCTACAGGTGTCCATTTCTTTTCTACTTCTTTCTCCTGTCACTGACTCGTGCATTGGGAATTTACAACAAATACATTGGTCGATCACCTTATGTCTAATGATACTTTGACAGTATCATTAGACATATACAGGATACAATACAGGACATTTAATCATTTTAACAACTATACATAAGACCATATATTAAACTGAACATTAATAACACGTATGTGATGAAGTCTCATTTTCCTAATCTTCCAACATCGAACAGAAAGAAATCACCTTATTTTCACGTGACTCGTGTGAATGGTTTAAAAACATGTGTCCTGTGACTTTCCTTACATGTGAAATGTTGTTTCACATGTACTAAATTTGAACCCTTATACAAAACCACAGGGGAAATTGAGGTGATTTTATGTGACCTGTTTGAAAACCAATTCTGCCTCTACATGAGAATTCATCATGTAATAAAGAAATTCATATGTACTTTTTGTTTAGTGTTAGTCATGTATTTGTCTTGCAAAAGCGTAAACTTTTTTTTTCTTTTATGAATTTCCCACACCTCATTAAAGGTTGCAAGTAGCATTATTTGTATAGCGCGACATGCTTCTTTCACTGCTGTTGTATTTTTATTTCATTTTCATGAGTCAGCTAATTGAGCTGTGGGCCATACTGGTCAGCAGTTGTTGCCTTAATGAATCGGCAGGAAATTGTTGCTGGTTTCTAGAACAAACCCGTTGTTTTTTTCGATAAAGTCACAAACCTGTTTTGTTTGTCAGTTGTGGGCCAAAGCCTTGTGAAGCCTGCCGCCAAGAGGAGATATATGAGGAACCTATTTCCATTCTCAACAGTAATGAGGTAAGTTATGAAGTACATCATTTGTCAGCCAACATTGTTTTATGAGACATCTTCTTAGTAATCTGTATACTATTCCTCTCCCGCACTGATTCAAATGCTAGAACTATGACTACGGCCCGATGGGAGTTTCCTTCACCACATCAGCATACAATGCAACCTTTTATGTCTGTTGGATATTATAATTATTCGCTGTATGAGTTCCCCTCACTCTGTTCTTTGTTCGCCCACCAGGCATTTCCAGACAATGCAGCCGGTCGAGAAATAGCAAGTCTGCCTGCCAGGTGTTTGAACCAGGGCTGTGATTGGACAGGCTCAATAAAAGAGTATGAGGTGAAGTATTGAGTTCAGCTTTTATTTTGTCCCTGTGGTTGTGGTTACTGCTTACTGCTTTCTTCTTGAGTGATTGTCCACGCCTGTACCAGATTAACCGTGTACAAGTGTTGGTTTGTTCCACCCAAACCTGTACTGTCAGTATTCTTTTGAACATTTCTCAACCCCCATCAGCCACAGAGAGTTTACCCTGACACCTATATTCTGCATGCTTGTGTCAGGGTCACATTTGTTCCACTGCAGCCTTGGTGTAGCATTTCAGCTAAAAATGTGGTTGCATTGCATGCACTGCAGCACGCTGGAGAAACAGGAAGTGAAACTTAACAGCCTGGAAAGTCCCCATGTTACCAGCTCAGATAACAACAATAACTCAGTGGGAAAGTACCAGGATATGAAAGGCCATTCAACCCCAGATAAAGAGTTACGTTAATCATTAACAACCATGTAACTAGAGTTACGGCTCCACTAGTTCACAGGGGAACTACTTAATTTATACTCACTGTTAATTATATATAAAAGGAACTCGTTCAGACAAAGAACCACGTTCAGCAGACCGACTATGGTTTGTATAATCCCAGAAAAGCCCGATCTTACTCACAAGTTGCATTGTGTACTTATGTTTGAGTGAGGGCCATCTCTTTTTAGTTTTGTTTCTACTATAAATATATGTGGGGAGAGTTAGTGTTTAGTAAAGAGTTGACTGCTTGATGCATATTCTGTGAAAACAGATGTTTGTGGTGCCGTCTGTTTGTGGTTTTACTTAACTGTACTGTGAAACCCAATCTAGTTCAGACTTTACACAGGAAATGTTGAAAGGGAATATTTAAAAGGAGAGCACCAAGCTGATGCTGGAGATTTATTTTTGCATAATTTGCGAATGTGGCTCTGACTGGTTAGCTTTGTTGACACTGTAAAGAAACACATGCTCCCTTTTATTGACCATGTGTTCAAAGTGCTATAGTTGGATTTCCTTTCTCAAGAAATGATGACTGCTGAGTAATACACCCACGTTAGCGGGACATTTGTGGGCTGCCGTCTTTTGTTTGGAAAGATCCGCACTGTCGGTAGCTAGCCGTACACACCCAAAAGTAGCTGGAAAAAGAGACTAAACATGGTGTCAGAGTGGTGCGGTCGGGACACGGATTTGAAAGAAAAGCCGTTAAAGATGATTCATATTCGTTCCGGCTTGAGATTTTCCAGTTTAGCATGTCTCAATAGTGAGCAGTCGAAGCGAAAAATGGGCTAGCCTACCTGTGGCGCTCTGTGGCTCCCGCGTGCTGTTGGTAGTCATAATGAAAGAGAATCACTTCCTTGTCGCTAAACCCCACCTTCAACTCCGCCCCTTTTCATTCCCCGGCCTTTTTCAAAATTATTTTAGGTTGTCAAACACTTTTGTGCTGCTATTTTTTGTACTTTCATTTCTTCATCTTCTGGTGTTTCTGTTGTGTTTTTTTTCAAGATGTACCTCTCAGAATAGTTCTCCAAATTTAATTACAGGAAAAACATCATAATTACACCAAAAATGACTTAATTATAGTTACTTATTATCACTTTTGTATTTAAGTGCACTGTGGTGTTTCCCTTCATGTCCTTTCTAGACACTATAGATGAATCAGATAAATGGTATTGTTTATCCACATTTCAGCTGTCAGTACATCCTGTACCACACATGCTAACATGCAGGCGTGTCTGGCACTTACATTTGTTCATAGCATTCATTTCAACAAAGACTGACATGGGTGTGCCATCTTTGTATAAAACAAACTGACAAGCTTTTGTGGCATATTTGATCAGCTGCCATTTAAATGACACCATATGCACGCAAGGATGCTGTAACACCAACTGCCTTTCTTTGATATCATTTTGAGATCACAATGAATACCAGACCGGTGCAGACAGTTAGAACATACTAATAATATATCTGTCCTCCATCTTTAGGCTCAGCATGAAGGCCGCTGTGAATTTGAAAGGATACAGTGCGAGGCCTGCCAAACCTCAATCCTTCTTTCGGAGAAGGACAGACATAACGAGAGAGAATGTGAAGCACGAACGCTCAACTGTAAATACTGCAAAATGACCTTTAACTTTAAAGAAATCAAGGTGAGAGATAAAGATTATCGAGTGTAAAACCGTTGATGTTTGTTTACATGGACACAAAATAATATTCTCTTGCTCCTGCATGGTGTATTTTAGGCCCATGATGAGATCTGTTTGAAGTTTCCCTTACAATGCAAGGACTGTGGCAAGAAGAAGATCCCAAGAGAAAAGGTTTGAGCTGCTAACTTTCAGTATTAATTAATGGTTTTAAGTTATTCTGCTTGGTAATGCTTGACAACTTTCAGATGTTATACTTGTAAAATAAAACTATAAAGTGACAGGTAGCTTCTTTTTACTGTACCTCAGCATAGAATAGTCACTGAATGGACTAATGCTACAGAGAGCATTCATAGCTTAAGCAAACTTGCAACACCTGTCCCTGAATTATCCAAAATACATGAAAACACAAACAATAGACAGAACATACAGTTACAGTAAATATACCATGAAACTAGATGCATGTGATTTCCACAACAGTGAAAGTCTTATTTTTAATGGAGGTTTTGGGAAATGCAGACTTAGAATTCCCTTTATTACCACTAGTTTCTTTCTGACTAATAATCCTGTACTTCACTTTCACTTTTCTGTTTCAAGTTGATGCACTGACTTTTTTATTATTTTTTTTTTACCATTCTACCAACAGTTCAGTGACCACAGCAAATTCTGTGCCAAGTCAAAGAGTGCCTGTCCATTCAGTGATGTGGGCTGTAAACATGTGGTATGTACGGTAATCTAATCAAATATAATGCTTATATTTGATCATTTTCTTTACTTTTTATTGAAGCAGGTCCAAAAAAACATTGATGCGAATACTTTTTTGGGAGGTTGGCTTGTTTCCACGGTGTTTTAATGGAAGTTTGACATTTTGTGAAACGCGCACATTCACTTTATGGCCAAGAGTTAAATGAGAAGATTTGTTTATCTGCAATGTTAGCTGAGCATAAAGAAAGGAAACGGGGACTAACAGCTAGCATGACTCTGTACAAGGGTAACCAACTCTTTCCAAAGAAATGGAAAGAGTCCGGTACATAATCCCCCTCACAAAACCAGAGCTTGTCATTAGTCAGGCTAGCTTGCCTCCAGTCTTTATGCTAAGCTCAAACTTCATATTTAGTTTATGAAGCAGATTAGATGGGTTGTTAACCACTTAATCAATATTAATTAAATCATTTTTCCTGAACTTAAATGTTTATTGTTGCTTATTCAATATGTTAAATAGTTCATGTTATACATGTTAATATATAAATTGAATCTTTCAAAGCAGGTTTTCAGGAGATCCCTATGAAAAATGTTTGTTCATGTTATGTGTTTACGTTTGAAACCAACAATACCAACAATAAATTTCATTATCACAATGATTTATCAGTATTGGCACAAAAACTGTATAACAGTAGTCTCTATTTCACAGTATACATTTAATTAAAAGCATTTTTGTCATTGAAACAGATGGACAAAACGTTACTATCATGAAAAGTAATAGTTTTAAAGTCTTCAGTTTAGTTGTGTTTTAATTAAAATATTGTCTCAATGAGCTCTGTTGTGTTTCTCAGATAGAGAACGGGAAGCTCGGCGACCATGAGCACAGCAGCACCATGGAGCACTTGCGTCTGCTGCTGCCCATGGTGCTGTCCGTGTCTCGGACACGTGCCGACGCTCCTGGTCCAGGAGAGTGGCAGGAGGACTCTGGTCTGGGCCTGTACAGGGCTCCTGAGGAGGGAGTCACTATGGGAACCGGAGCTGCAGCCTCCACGCAGTCTGTGGATGTGGAAAAAAAGGTGAGTCCCGATAGCTTTAATGCTCTTTGTTGACCGCTAATGTTCATAGGTTCTGAATGAGGATCTAAATGTATTTGTTGTTGTTTCTTTCGACAGGTGAACGCTTTAGAAAACATTGTTTGTGTCTTGAACCGAGAGGTGGAGCGCAACTCGATTACGTTGGAGGCTTTCTCACATCAGCATCGATTAGACCAGGACAAAATTGAAAACCTCTCCAATAAAGTGCGTCAGCTCGAGCGGACCGTCTCCATGAGAGACCTGCAGCTGTCTGAAACTGAACAGCTGTTAAGAGAACTCCAGTTCTGCACCTACGACGGGATTTTTGTGTGGAAAGTCTCCGACTTCGCACACCGCAGACAGGACGCTGTGGCCGGTCGAACACCTGCAATGTTCTCACCAGGTAAGAGGAGAGACGTAATCACTACCTATCCATTTCAAAGGTCTTGTGTACCCATAGCGTATCATGTGTCAGCTGAGATCATGTGGCTTGCATGATGTGTTGGCGGGAAGTCAAGGGGAATTTCACTTCACTACACCCTTGTTGTCCTTGAGGGAGTGACTGTGTCACTCCTATTCTCGCATGATGCTGTTTTCAAGTTCTTGTTGACATTGCGGATTCTTCTTTTCTCTCCTCGCAGCGTTTTACTCCAGCAAATACGGCTACAAGATGTGTCTGAGGCTGTATTTGAACGGCGACGGGACGGGTCGAGGAACGCACCTCTCGCTGTTCTTCGTCGTCATGAGGGGAAAGTGTGACGCTCTGCTCAAGTGGCCGTTCAGCCAGAAGGTAGCAAAACTTTACAAACAATCCTTCTACCCATTTTAATCCACAAACACCACAACACATGGCTCAAAACAAGCCCCTCCTCTTTCCCCAGGTGACTCTCATGCTCTTGGATCAGAACAACAGGGAGCACATCATCGACGCTTTCCGCCCCGATGTCACCTCCACCTCCTTTCAGCGGCCAATCAGTGAGATGAACATTGCCAGTGGCTGCCCGCTCTTCTGTCCCCTGGCGAAACTGGCCGGCAAGAGCCCCTATCTGAGAGATGATACCATTTTCATCAAAGCTATTGTAGACCTCACAGGCTTGTAAGGTGTAGTCTGTGGAAGTTACACCAAAGCAAAAAAATAAATAATAATATTATAGTAATATAAATTACAATATATCAATTTCATATCATGATAGTATTTATAATAATTAATTATATATTATTTGACTTAACTATTACAATATATCTAAACCATACAGTATGAATGTCATCAAGTGTCACATTTATGAAGGTTACAGAAGGTTGTGTTCAATCACATGGTGGATCTGTAATGTTTATGGACAGCCGTCTTTTGTGATGTCAATCTGAACCAACTGACGGAGGAACTGCTGTCATATCCGTGCTTTATGGAAGTTTAGCTATTTCTGTTAATGTCTTGTGTAGTTAAGACTTTGGTAGTACTTATATGACATAACAAGTTAGTATTTCAGTTTAAAGTTGTCAGCAGGAGTTAAGATGAAGTGCTTAAAACAGTAAGAGCTTTGAGTTTTAGTAACATTAAAGTGGCAATCTTATAGATATTTGCAATATTACAAACTGGATGTCTGTGGCGACATTACTGGGGGAAAAAATGCGGTATTACAGTTTTTCTCCATTTTATACACACACAAAAATTAACTGTTGAAACACAATTCTGAAAAATAGTATCATTATGAAATTTTGGAAGCAACTCAAAAATCCTGACTGCTAAACTGTGAGCACAATGCCATTGTTTTCACTCAAATATAAATTCTAAATCAATCAAGACTGAGTTAAATATCTCTTTCATGGTAAAAGAGGTTTGCAATCATCTTAATGTGACCCTGTTGGCATTCAAATGAAAGCTCAGAACTTAAAACTAAATCATATAACAAATATTTGTATCAAATACTTTGTAGATGGTATATACTATTTTATTATGATTGGAACACTCTGTACTCCACGCTGCATCATGTGGTTCTTCACACCCGGGTCAAATAAAGGTTAAATCCATCTGACAGAGGTGGAAATTTCCCTTTTCAACTTTTGCAGGATATTTTTGAAGTAATTCTTTGTAAATAGATGCATTTAAACATCTTCTACTGCCCCCATGTGAAGAGGCATGTCTTGTACTCTACTGCACGAGGCCATTTGAACAGCGCAACATGCTGAAATTCAATTGTATGGAACTGACTAATTAATTTAAAAGAAGTGGATTATATCATTTATCTTTGTTCATTTTAGTACCCTGTGAATTCAGTTTAAATTCCACATGTTTAGCCTGTTTGACCAAAACAGGTTTGTTACCAACAGAACCCAAACTGACTTATACAAATGTATTATAAATAATAAAAATAATACCACTGATGGATGGTTTTAAATTAAATCTATAGCAGCTTAATATAGTAAAAAAACAAAACACTTATAACTTAATATTTAGTGCAAATCACTGCTAGTGCTACTAGTTACTAGAAATCATTAACTAATATTCACCCTATATTATATTCACTGTATAATCTTAATACATGCTTAAATCATAATAATCTATAAATATTTAGTAGGATTAAGCCAAAAAATTTAATTGCTGATTTTATTTCCACTTTACGCAAGTGCTTTACTATAGAATATGAATACATATATATGTATATGTGTATACGTATACGTATATATGCTTTTATTAATGCTCCGAATGTTGAACACAACTCCTTTGACGTGAATGATTATAATAAAGTACTATAGTGAATTAATTTGACATTTATTCCTGCTTTTGTCTAATTGTTTTTTATATGCATTTATAAGTGTGATGAAAGTTCATTGCTAGTTAGGAACATTCAATATGCCATTATGAAGGAATACATATACAGCGTGAAAAAGGATTAGTTGATCAATAGAAAACTGAAAATCTTTGGGGATTTGAACTATTTAATACTCTTGGTTACTTTTTTTTATATATTTATCTTGGGCTTAATGGGAATCATATGTTAATTGTCATTGTTTATACAATAAAGTAATCAGTATATTGATCAATAATGAAAATAATAATTAGATAGAGCCATACTCGAGAAAATACATTCACTTTTAAACTATAGAGCACCTAGCCTCGGAGTCATCTTGTACATATAGCCAGCAGCATAAACTGCATTAACACAGCTTAGATTAAGGTTGTAGTACAGATGAGTTGTTTGAACTATCATATAATATTTCTACACTGCATTGATAATGTCCTCAGGTGAGGAGAAGCGTCACAAATGGGTTTAGGTTAAAAATATCCCAAGAACCAGATTATCCTTTTATCTGAGGATTTTCCCAAATCGTCACATTAATATTTATCTTGTGGGCGTCGGAGGCAGTTTCATGTTGTTGCATGCTGTGATACTTTCTGATGCTGTCGGTAACAACCCACTTCAGTCGTGGAAAATGAAAGAAAATGTAAGAATAACAACCACATCAACAGTCAACACCATAAACCACAGTGTCACTGAGGCTGCATGATAACCCAGTTATTTGTATGTTCCTGTTTTGTTGTCACGAATATGGACATGTGCTGTTGTGGATACTAAGTTTCTGTAGTAAACTGTCAAACAAGTAAGAAACCTTTACCAAATGATTCAAAGCACTATTGATAGTCAATATCCTACCTCAGCTTCAAAGCAGCTTTTGTTCACAGCTCTGCATGTGCAGATCCAGGGGTAGAATGTTGGAAACAAAGTGAGATTAAAACAGTTTCATTCTTAGTTGCGTGTTACTTTCTTTGTGAAAGGCCCTTTCACACACAGACCTCGTGGACGGCATGACACATTATATTGAGTTCAAGTCAAACATCCACACCCAACTCGTGCTCATGATGAACGCAAATGTTTGACCATCTTCCAGGCTCATGCCTTAAAAGACGAGAGGTAATTGTCAAATAATAAACGTACTTGTTTTTGTCAAAACTGCATCATTAAGCAAAATTAAAAGAAATGGTTGGTGAATAACCAGGTGTGTAATATAGCCTATGCCTGGTTAAACGGGCGACCTCATTTCAATTTGTCCAATCCTTGTTTTATGTAAAGTAAAAGAAATGAGAAAGTATGGTATGCTTTAAAAAATAGAATCATCCAAATGTCATTAAAAATCATTGTAAAGCATGCCATTAAAATGCCATGAAGTTATAGAATAGTGCTGTAAAAATGTAATTAAAACGTCATAGTATAATGTTATAAAAAATGACAAACATGTCATTAAAATAATTAAAGTAAAGTATGACACTAAAATGCCATAAAAGTCACTGTAGTGTGTTATAAAACATGTAAAAAAAAGATATGCTGTAGTATGGTATAAAAAAGTTGTTTAAAAAGTCATGAATAAGTAGTACACAAAATGTTACAAATAATATAGTAGAGTTTGTCTTAAAAATAATAACTAACAGTATACTCATACATAAAAGGTCATAGTATAGTACGTATAGCATGTGATACAAATTCATTTTAAAACGTCATAAAAGTAATAGTATAGTATTTTTAAAAAGTTGTAGTATAGTATGTCGTACAAGTCATGTAAAAAGTCACAAAACATTTGTCATAGGAAGTCATAAAAACCATCCTGCAAGACAAAAAGCCGGGAAACAGGACGCTGACCCCTGGTGGAAGGAGGAGTTGTCACAATACTATGTTAAAGGTCAGAGTATAGTATGTCGAAAAAAGTCACGAGTCATAGTAAATCCATAGTTAAGTATGTCATATTATAGTATGTCATAAACATTGCAAAGAATTGTCATAGTATGTCATGAAAGTCATATAAAAGAAATTTCAAGTCTCATCAAAATCTTAGTGAATGGTATTTCATATATATTCAGATTTTAGTATATCATAAAAATAACTCATGGCCTCTTAATAAATAAAAAATGTTTTGTATTATAGTATGTTATGAAAAAGTCATAGTTTAGTATGTCATAAATTTCATGAAAACGTCCGAAAAATAGTATGTCATTAAAAAGCAATAGTATGTCATAAGGAAGTCTTAAAAGGCATAGTATAGTACGTTATGAAAATATCAGAAAAAAGTCAGAGTACCATATAAAAAATGTACATATATATATACATGTAATGTAAAAGTGATACAAAAAAGTATAAAAAATGTTATAGTATAGTATGTCTTGAAGAAATTATTGTTTAGTATACCATACAGTTATAAAAACATCTGATAGTATTTAATATAAAGTAAAAGAAATTCACACAACACATATAGTATGTCATAATAGCCACAGTAATGTCTGTCTTAAGAAAGTTAAACAGTAAGAAATGTTATTACACGTCAAGAAAAAGACAGGTTAGTATAAAAATGTTATTTCAAATTTCATGAAAAAGTAATTGTATAGTATGACATGGAAAATGCCACAAAAAGTCTTAGTATTGTATATCATAAGAAATGTCATAAAATGTCATAAAAAAACAAACAGTATAGTAGCAAAAGGAAAACATATAGTATATCATAAAACATAAAACAGTCATACAATGTCAATATATAGTTTCTCATAAAATAGCCAGTACTATAGAATGTCATAAAGAAGTCATTAAAAAGTAATAGTATAGTCAATCCTTAAAAAAGTAATAAATAAAATGTGTATAATGTCATAAAAACATCATGTCATATGATATCATATTATAAAAAGGTGTTAGAAAAATGTGAAGAAATTCCCTCACGGTGTTCTTGAGATAAGTTCTCCATAAGAATGAGATGGACCTGAGGTCACACTGACCTTCACCTTCACCTTTGACCATCAGAATCTCATCACTTCATCTTTGAGACCAAGTCGACCTCTGCGACATATTTGAAGAGTTACATCCGGGGTTCGGACGGACGGACGGACAACCCCAAAACACTTTGACCCCTGACCCCGGGGTCAGAATGAAACCAGACCTACCTGCAGGGCGAGACCCTCGGGATTGAAAACATGCGTTTTTTGGTGAGCTGACTTTTTAATTAGTTAATAATACTGCACTGTAATTCATTGTCGGCTCATAAAACACATTTCTGGAACATGAAACCTGCCAAACAATTTATGAAAAAAAATAATCTGCAGATTAATTGATAATGAAAAGAATAATTAGATGCAAAAAAAAAAAGAAAATGTAAAAAGAACGTTGTTACAAGTGTCCAAAACTTTTGTTAAAAAATGGTCCAAGAACCTTTTTTTTTTTTTTTTTTAAGAAGAAAGGAATATTAATGTGACACTTGAGCAGACGTCTAGCCTTTCAGGGCATGCTTTTTATTTCAGGGGAGTCTAAAAATGACTTTAGACGACAGGAAACACAATTACCAAAATGGAGCTACAGTTGTCAAAGGGAACCAAGGAAAAAGTTCATGACTTATTACACACATTTCAAACATGGAAAATATTGTTAATTTTTTTGGTAAGAATCAGCGGATGAAGCGAATAATTCACAGAGGTTTTTCAAAGAAATTGACATAAAAATGCAACCAGGTAACTTTGGCCAGATAATGAGCCGACCTATAATCATGATTAAAGTTTGTTTTTGTTTATAATCAGTCACAACATCCTTCTGCAGGGAATCTCCAAAAGTACCCGAACCGTGTGCTCCTTAAAATGCAACTGAAAAACAAGCGTCACGGTTAATTTCTTATGCATGATTTTTTTTAGTTTTGCTTTTGTTTGACACCATTCCTTCAGCGATAGAAGAGGACAAAGATATGATTGGAAGTGAAGCGGTAACCCGTGTGAACACACAAACAATTAAAGACTGTTGAAGCCAAAACAAAAAACTGGTGTTTTGAATAGGCAGGAGGTTTGCTCTTCTTTTTCTATTCATCTCAATGTTCCTGTCCCGCTTGGTGATATTGATCTGTATGAGCACTTTAAATATTTGTGCATCACTGGTTGTCCTTTTAAATTAATATAATGTCAGCAAATATATCCTGTGGTACTTTTAAGGTGTACTACACACATTTATCATGACTTAATGAGGTGACAACTCTGTGACTTGCAATGTCGAGGAAATAGATGTTTTTCTTTATTGTTCTTGGTGTATAATCTGTTCTTCCAACAGAATTACAACTCTAATATAGTTATACTCCATATGAAGGGTCTGTATATCCAAGTACCAAACACTCTGTTGAGACTTATGTAATGATGAGTAATGAAAAAACTTCTTTTAAATAAAAAACAGCCGGGACACATCAATTTCTGATTCATGTCGCTTAAGAGAGTCTGACAAAATTAAAGGGTGCATTTTTGTGCTACAAATGAATGAAAGGTGTATAAATACATGTCTAGACAATATAGGCCCAAATAACAATAAGCTACACAAACAACATTTTGTATTCACAGTCATGCTGCACGCTAACTGCTCCTCATCGACTCTTCTAGATTAAGTTACTCAATAATTCTACTTTGAATAGAGTGATCGATCATTTATGGGACACAAACAATGGGATGGGAAATAATGAGAAACCAAGGCGGACCGCATCAAAAGCAGCTAAATGTTGCCTTCACTTTTGGTTTGAAATGGTTTTATAATTATCTGAAAAAAAAAAGAGTTCTTGGGTGTTTATACTCAAGACATCAATTGGACGTATCCATTAATAAGAGAACGCATTTCTGAAGTGATTCTCAGTTACAGCACTTTGCCTCCGATGAGCCGCACAAGACGACCGCGGTCACGAGCTTTTGTCTCTGCGGGACTTCACGTACATTTACACCTCAAGCGCAGGAGTCCTGACCTGTTCACACGCCACAGTTACAGATACAAAAACAGACAAACACCATCTCTTGGGGTGTCTTACGCATTTAGGTGTCAGCTCTACACTATCTCTCTACCTGTGAGAACATTTCATATCACTCCCGTTAACGGCACAACAGAGACTGCGGCGATTTCTCTCCTTCGCTGACGCATCAGCGCTCTCTCTCGTGTCCAACCCTGAGTCTCCCGTTAGCTAAAGACACTTAGCGCTGCTGTGTGTCACAACACCGTGACCTCAAGCAAAACCACTGACCTTAACCACACTGTACATATACATGGAGTGTGTATATATATATATATATATATATATATATATATACATATACACACACCACAGAGGAAAAAGATCAAACTTCCCCCCCCCCGCTCCGTCCCACTGCAAGTGTTTTCCCAACCTGACTCATGGTTTTCCGTTCACACTGCTGGCAGACGTTAAGTTCTTGTTGCGGCTCAGCCAGGACGGCAGAAGGCTGCGGGGCCTCAGGGGCCGGGCGGGGGCCTGCGCCAGGCGGACCATGCGCGGGGAACGCCACACCTTAATGGTAGAGTCATCGCTCGCAGACAGCAGCAGCTCCTGGTCCGCGGGGCTGAACGCTACCGAGTTCACCACGTCGTCGTGTGCCAGACGTGCCAGACAGATGTTGTAATGGCGGTCCCAGATGTAGCCGTGCTTGTCCTCTGCTCCACTACAGGGAGGAGATTAGAGACGTAAGTCAGCAGAAGCCTTCGTGGTGTAATTATTTCAACATCATTGTCAAAGCGTTTGCTTCAGTCTGTTATTAGTCGGGCTGGAACAAACAATTATTTCATTATTGATTTCTCTGCAAGTGTATCTCCTACATCTTGTAAGTGTAGGTGCTTTAGATACAATGAGTAAATACATTGCCGGAGCTGTTCCTGAGATGATGGCAGCTTTAGTTTACATAATCTTTAAACTATATTTACACAACAACGGATACTCAAAATAATTGCCGTCATATGTAAAAACAGGAGCACTGTGATGCTTCTGTCCACGCAATATGCCAGTATGGAAACACAGATGTTTCTCCGACAAGAGCTTTGTGTTGACATTACAGAATCACCACCCTTATCATACATGACGACTTTATGGCAAAACAGAGGCAAAGCAATGCCGAGGGCTGCATATGTGAACGCTCACCCACCTGGCAACAAAGTCTCTGCTGACGTCGAGGAAGATGAAGAAGCACTCATCGTTAGGCGTGAAGGCTCGGTGAGCGCGCAGGCTCCTCCTCTCCTCCCTCAAACTCTTCAGATCGATGACATGCAGGTCGATCTCCTCGGCGATGGGGGGAGGAGACATGGGGTCAGAGATCACACACCCGGCTGGCCAAGCCCGGCTATTCACATAAAGGTACCTGATGAATGAAAGGAAAGGAGTACATTTATGAGTCAAGGGCATATACGTAATCCGAAACGTTGATTTTATGATGTTTTTAAGTCTTTCTGAAAAATCCGTTCTGCAAAACAGCATTTGGCCGCGGATGTCGCAGTCGCTATTCCAGTTCATTAATATGAGCCAACATGAAGGCATACTGAAACTATACATATTTTAATTACCTGTGGTCTGGAGAAAGGCCCATCCCAATGATGTGTCCATGGATATCAATAACATGGTCTAGGGAATCAAAAAACTCATCTGTACTCCGCTCTTCCCCGAGTACAGGACCACAAGTGGTCATCTGGTCAGGCTTGATCAGTTTTATACCTAGAAAGGGACAAAGAGGACCGCATGAGACCTCTGACAGCATTGTGTGGAATTTTTCTGATACAAAGTTTCATAAATTCGTGCATTATTTCTGCACATTTTAGCTTTGATGCCGCAGCTTGGAAGTGATCTTACCTATCTGGTGAGGGGAGTATGTAAGGCTGCCGGTGGTGAAGAGTAAGTAGGTTTTGTCCTCTCCCTCCCCGGGCTCAGAGGGCTCTATTAGGCTGGAGTCAGGGGCCTTCGTGTGGGCTCTGCCCATTATCTTAGCCACGTGGTTCTCAATCACCAACTCCGTGTGCCCTGCATTTTTACTCTAACAGGAAGGAAGAGAAGCACAAACAAGAGGCAGAATTAAGAACAGTATGAATTGAAAAAAAGCATCAGTCTTGAGTTTTACATCCAACTCACCTGTATAACGTGCTCCATGCCTGAGATGGAGGGCTGAGCACAGCGAGCAGTGGAAAGCCTGGCTTCCTCGCTCCCCTGCGCTTCTTCATCTTCTTCCTCGCTGCCGGAAGTTCCCAGATCAAAGAGGAGGGGCTGGTGCTGCTGCTGCTGCTGGCCTTTCTGCCTTCGAGCCTGCGACTGGGCCTCGTAGTCCAGCAGCAGGTCCGGGTTGTCGTGACGACGGCAGTGGGCCACCATCACCGTGCGGATGGTGCTGGCATTGACGTTCTGGATCTTGAAAAGGCGCTTGACTACGTTGACGTTCTCTGATTCAACATCCTGTCGGAGACAAAGTAAAGGGGGAAGAGGAGAGACATGGAGTGTTTCTTTGTTTTTGTTTCTCAAGCAATAAGTGTTTTTGACTGACGTGACCAAAGAGGTCTCACCTGGAAGGCTTTGTTGAGCCAGAGCACAGAGCAGGACGTCATGTTGCCTATCCAATGCAAGTTCCCAGAGATCAGGTGGCTCTCATTCAGCCAGCAGCCAAACACGTCGTACGGCTTGTTCCTCACACGCGACAACAGTGTGTAATTGTCTGCAGTGTGTTAAGACATGGAAGAGTTTGAAACACACACTCACTCTTAGTTAAGGAAAGACAAAATGCGCATGTGGAAACTAAAAATAACTTCAAGAAACATGAACAGGAAACAACACACGATGACTGTGGGATGTTTTTGGTTCCTACCCAGACTGATGACAGCGATTTCCCCAGACGAGGAGTGGTGTGGGCCCAGATAGACACCGGACACAAGCAGCAGGGTGTCGTCAGCGTTGAACTGGGAGAACTGGGTGTAGCCCCAGTTGAACTGCCGCATGCTGGAGCTGTGCACCATCGCGATGTTACCGTCCAGCCGCTCTGTGTCCCATAGCTGCAGACAAGAAGCCAGAGGACAGGTTTGGAAAGGAGTGGGTAGATGATAAGGAGGACAACAGCTGATGGCGGTGACACATTTAGGGGATCCGTGAATTTACTATTTATAAAGATGGTTTATTGTAATTGCGTCTATATGTAACCAGCGGTTACGGCTTACTCCTGTCAACTGAAAGTTTCCTCAACATGTTGCATCTGGGTTTAGTGGAAATCTGCTAATCGGTGAGCTCCAATGGACATGCAGGAGACGGTAATAATCATAAACCTGCTATGAAAATGAAACCTTACTAAAGTTACTCAATAAGCAGCAATCGCAGAAAAGAATTTCAGCAAAGCGAGTTAATAATTTATCAGTGTTCAAATGATAAATTTCCCATGTTAATGTTGAGTTAAATGCCACATGCTCTGGCTCTCTTGGTCTTTTAACGGTCAGAATCTGAGTTAAGGTTTTTTATTTTTCTCTTTGGATTTTTGGATTTGTTTTATTTTGTACATTGTTCCATCGATAGGCAACTCTCACGCAAACAGATCATAATGAGTTCTCAGTAACCTGCATGTTCTCATCTAAAACCAGGAATATATTTTTAAAAAATTGTTTGAATCAGAGAAAGCAAGCAATATGAAAATGTATGGGGTTCCCCCTAAAATGTCTTGATCCAGCTAACTGTTAATAAGCTGCTTTGTTTCAGGTTTGCGTTTAATCACTTGTTGCTTTAAAAGCTCCAGATTCATTTTAAACCAGCTTCAAAGAACCAAGAAATCCAGACTCATGTCAAATCCTCAGCATTATAACAGCTCAGTTATCTGTGTACAAAGAATGGACGCCCAGGAAGTGACTAGATAAAAAAATTGCTATGGTTACTTTCAGTCTGACCCTATTTTTGCCAAACTATTGATTGGGTTTAAAACGTTTAAAATCACCTGTTTTGCGGGTCTCTAATTCACCAGCCGAGCTGCTTCCCGGCAGGCAAGCTCCAACATTTAAAAAAATATGATTTAATTAAGATTTAACATTCTAATGAAACTCATAAAAAGCACTTAAAACCTAGAGAAAAAGAAACGGGGCAATATATAAGAACACAAAGACATTATTTTGACTTTCGTAAAACAAAAATGAAAAGACATTTTTTAGGTTCACTTGTTGGAGCTCACTTTGGCCCTAAAGTGTGTGGGCCTACTTTAAAGCTGGACTACCAGATAAAAGAAAAGCCCTACTAAAGTTGGGCACGTAACCAAAAGCTGAACACAATCACTGTTCACGCTGGAGGAAAGTCAGAAAAAAAGATCCGGGATGAAGGTAACCTCAATAATCTTTTAATCCCCACCTTAACGGTGCAGTCTTTGGAGCAGGAGGAGAAGCGGTGACCCCTGTGAGAAAAGGCCAGGTGGAGGACTTGGTCCGTGTGCTCTCTCAGCGTCTGAACCTCCACACAGGGGATACAGTCGAACAGGCGCCTGAACTCCCTGTACCACGACACCGCCGCTGCACAAAGGAAGATCAGCTTATTTAAACCGGCAACTGGCCTCAATATCTATACTCAAAGCTGCTTTTAATGTTTTTTTTTTTTTTTTATACTGATTGAAACTGAATTTGATTTCTCCTGTTAAACAGAAGATTATTTACCTGGGTGTCGGGGTACAGAACGCGGGATGCGGTAGTAGCTGTAGAACAGCTCCCTCCATAGGAACTCATCTCTGGAGACAGCCAGCCACTGCCTGCAGGTCAGACCTGCTCTGAGCACGGCATCATGGGGAAGACGCAGGAAGATCTCCAACACCAGGCTGTCCGGCAGAACTGGGCCACACTCCATCCTAACATCCTGTATACACCACACACACACACACACACACACACACACACACACACACACACACACACACACACACACACACACACACAGATGTCATGTGAAAGCAACTTCAACCCACAAACATTTAGTTTCTGTCTACGGATGTTAAAATAATCTTCTTCCATCTTGTTATGTATCGGCTTGTTACATTGAAGCAATATGGTGTAAAAAGTCAAACCATGTTTTTAATGGCTGCACAATTCAATCAAATCATTTTCAAGATGTCTGTGCATCACTTTTTACACATATCCCAAAATATGACATATTTGATATCAGTATAGAAACAATTGGGGGATTTGCAGAAACTGGTCCACTGCTATGCCACCATTAAAGAAGGCCTTAAGACATTTTCACCAATGTATGAAATACATCATGTATGACTATTTTTTTATCAACTTTTGTTTTAACTGAAGCCATGACCTGAACTCAAATGTGATTAGAGGCATTTAATACTTGACTCTGATTACTGATATTGCAAGACGCAGCTCGAAATGAATGTTTCTTATATTCATATTCTTTTATTCCAGATGTTAAATTGATAACCGACTCTCCACTTAATTTCTCTTGAAAAAAACAAAACACATTCTCTGTGTGTACCAGAGAAATACTCAATCGCCTCTCGGAGTAGAAAAATGGTGCAAACCCTCAAGGTCTAATTCTAAGCAACAGAGGATGATCACTACACACCAAACATAAAATGCTCTGGCACATATAATTGTCTTAATTAATCAGTATGTTGTTTTTCTATAAACTGTGGAAAAAAAATAGGAAAAGCTCGTAGAAATAAGACATATTCTAACTAAGAATATATATTATAAACCCTGCAATCATATTATTTTGGCATCTTCATCCATAAATAACTAGAGGTCCCACCTTTAACGGGTATTTGAGCCCACTGGTGTGTGTTTCAATGCAGACAGAACTGACAGGGCTCCTGCTGTCAGAGCAGCTCATTAAAGGGATCCTCTTTATGTTAGGCAGTGCCTCCACCAGCCCTCCATAAAGGCTCCTCGGCTGAGAGGCGTTACACGAGGAAAGGGCAACTAAAAAGGAGGGTTTGTGGTAAATGTACAAAATCAGAGCTGCAGGTTGAAAATAGCTTTCCTCAATTAAAAGCTAAAACAGCGCAAAACATTAGTGAAATTCATGCAAACTACACTTTATAAGAAATAATCAGTGCCCTCGGCTAACTCAATTAGCTGATACAAGCAGATCTTCTCTGAAGAAGCAATCCGTCGGTGAAGATGACCTAACATGGACATCTTTGTCGCTGTACTTCACAGTTAAAACTCTTCACTAGTTCCTGAGTTTACACTGGAAGCAGACTGTCGAGCCTCCCTGATCACCGACGAAACGATGCATAGATAAGGATCTGATGACAAGTGTGCGTTTGTTTGTAGTTTTTAAGCTTAATTTCAAGCTAAGCTAGCAGAAATGTCCATCAAGCTAACGTTTAGCTAGCGAACTTGTTAACAAGCCAGCTAGCTGTTAGCTGACATTTGCTCTCAACTTTTAGCTACGACATTTATTTCTGACATGTGGTTACTTTCGTGAACTAATGCTTTCAGTATAGCAGGTAATCAGCGTGGCTCAGTTTACACCTGTTGACATAAACTGTGACCCACCTGCTGGATCAAAGTGTGTTGGAGAGAACATCGAGCGGCTGGCTAGCGCCGAAGGATAGCCACAGAAAACATGACAACAATCCTGCAGGAGCGGTGAATCGACCAGACTGTACCAACAGATCACAGCATCATCGATCAAGACTGTACGAGTAGATCACAACATCATCGATCGAGACTGTACCAACAGATCACAGCATCATCGATCAAGACTGTACCAACAGATCACAGCATCATCAATCAAGACTGTACGAGCAGATCACAGCATCATCGCTCGAGCGAGACCAACTTAATCTGCTGCGTGTTTAATATACACGTTCCTCTTGATTATGATTAAACCGTCTCTTGGTGGCCTGATAGCCACAATATATGCACTTTTTTCATTTGTAGAAATTATCACGAGGCTGATTCTGATTTGTCATATTGCTTTTTTTTATTATTAGTGAATCTTTTTGATGTGTTACTATATTTCTCTAATGAAATATACTTTGCACCTCGATTGCAGTTGTTATTGCAACAAAAATGTTCATGGTGGACATATAATTATTGTTATGTATGTAGACACATTGTATGAAAAGATGACTTGATAAGGATAGATAAATGTGTACACAGTTATTATCTTAATTACTGTCAGTGGCAATATGTCTTTGTTCACCGTTTTCATGTCTTTGACGTAAACATATAAAGGAAACATTAAGGAAAATACGTAACAGTAATTCTATACTTCCTGTGTCTGTGTGGTGACCCATCAGTCAGTGAGTAGAGTCTCTGTAACAGAAGTAACGCTCATCGGATCACATTGGAACAGATTACTTCAAGACTAACTCATAAAGAAGACATTAAATTGGATTAATGCTGTGACTACTATTCTCTGGTAAGTATTCAAACTTTTTCATACAATTTTGTAGCAAGTTTCTTAAACTGACAATTTTTGTAGCAAAAAGGTTTTATAAACCAGATGTTATTGTTATGAATGACAGCTCTACCCCATAAACAGCCTTATTCTTTTCACTGTGGTGAGAAACACAATTTAATCAACTAGAGACGTATAATATGAACATGCAGAGCAGGATTGTGTGCAAAATGGAGCGGGTTAAACCTGATAGGGGTGGGGTCAGATTACCTGCCACAACATTATCTCAGCAGCAGTGTTGCTGATACTATAAACAGATAATAGAAATATTCCTGTCTGTTTCTTTCTTCTTTCAGCACTGCGCAATGCCGCTGTGTGGATAGCTTCTTGCTGTGGCTCCTCAAAGAAGGACAGGACAGCTGGAGGATGACTATACGAGTGTAAAGGTGCTCCCTGTTGGGTGAAATGAAACCATTTTGAAATAATGACCAATGTAGATATGATGGCTAAACTGTCTCTTTTTTCTTTAAGGTGCTGAGCAGAAAGTCTGGACAGTCTCTAATGAGGAAACAACATCCAGTGAAATTCCTCCCTAATTCCTCTGGACAGAAGAGATGCTCACATTTCGCCTCCACCTTATTTATTTCTGCAGTTCACTAACTTGCAGTATGTTGATCTTTGTTGCTCTGTACTTGTTATAATGATGACTTGTCTGAAAACTCCTTGTTTGGAAGTTGGACAATGTCTGACAACAGACATGTGCAGCAGTGGCTCAGAAGTGGCTTACATCTCCTGTATACCAATCATTTATATTGTATAAATGCAATGTGGTCAACACAGCAAGTTAATCCAATTAATTATATAATTAGTTATAGTGGTTAATGTAATTATCTGTGTCATGTAAGTGTCCTTAAACTGTTTCTCTAGGAGAGGCCCACTTTTCTGTTATGAGACTCACTTATTCTGAGTATCTGGCGCCATCATGTGGAAGAATAAACAACTGCAATTACCTGCCGATTGAAGCAAGACAGAAAACTGATTTAGTGGACATTAAATGTATACGATTATAACATATTTTCAAAAATTCCACCTGTTTGATGAACATAAAATACTGCGTTTTGTTATCTATTAACTATTAATTGCTACTTTTCTATGCATTAAACGGTTTTGATGAACACAACTTTATTGTCCACAAAGGTGGAAAATTGTCTTTGGCCCATCTGGCAATTCATCAAAACATCAAAACATACAACCACACACCTCACATCACAAGAATACTGACAGTATGAAAACTAATGGAGTACACAACATTTCAGAAAAGCAAAACAAAAGATTAAAATTGAGTCTCTAAGAAATAAGCAAGCCAAATAAATAAATCCCTTCCTATATACAGCAGCCAGGTAAACCCTGAACAAGTTGCCAGTCCATCACAGGGCTGACACACAAAGAAAAAAAGCACATTCACAGCTTTGGCACTGAGCCAATGGGCTGTTTACCTGCCCCGTGTTTGACCCCACCACCTGTGCTTTACCCCGCTTGACTTATGAGTCGTCTGCTGGGAAAGTCAAAATCCCCCCATGATACAGAACAGGACAGTCAGTTTGGAAAATGGAAGGAAGGTTTGTTTATAGAACAAAATAAACAATTAAACTTTCTTTCTGTATTTCACTTCTCAAAACTGACACTTTACTGGTATGAACAAAAACAAACCTTGAGATTATTTGAAGAACCTTGGCAAAGTATCTGTTTCTTAGCAATGGTTAATTCCTAATAAAAGAAGTGTTTAAGTGATGGACTCGTTCCTATTTTTATTTAAAACTTAGTATTTCATCTCTGAAACAAATTCCACAATGTCTTTTTTTTATTATCAGGAATGCAGTTAAGTAAACTAGACTATATAATATATGATATATATGATATATGATATATGATGTATATAATATATACATGATGGATCAGGAAAAGCCGTATATGCTCCGTGTTTATGCCGGCTGGCAACCTGTAAAGCAGCAGCATGTGTTTTTTGATGGGTGACTTCTGAGAATAATTACCATCATAAGTTATATCTTATCATATTTATTTAGAATAGAAGAAAGCACAAATGTATTTACATTCACATGTACAGTATAGAATTCAATACAATTTTACAATTACACAACAGTATAGTATACAGTCTGTGCAAGATTAAAGTGACAATTTCAGTTTACAGTGAGGATGCAGCTGAAACAATGTACACTGGTGGCCACGTCCCTTAGTGTCTACTTACTCTACAGATATCTGACTGTTTTCACCTGAGCTGGTGAGGATGTGATGCAAAATAAACAGTTTAAAAATGTAGAAAATATCGGTTTTGTCTCACATTTGTTGCGGTGTATATGACACAGGTTTAAAGATTACACAGAGAAGAACAACTTTTTTTGTAAAATCTTCAGAGTTGTCTTTCAGCATATTTCAGCTTTCCAAAATACAGACAAACATTAAAACATTTTTTCTGCTGGAATTCTGATCACATTATAGCCAAATAAACAAGCAATACAAATAAGGCAACATATTCAAATGTCTGTGAGATGCTTTGCTATCACATCAACTCCTTTATTTCCTTAGTGAAGGCCTGTCCCGTCCTTTACTTCTCCACTACAGCTATAACCTAAAGTGCATCGTTGTTCTGCGTGACTGTCCCTCCGTGTGTCTGTCATCATAGCACCATGGTGGGGATGTGGTGCACCAGGGGCATCTGATGCTGGTGGGGCATGGCCGTCATCTGTGGGGGAGGAGGAGAAACTTTGGATGACAAGTCGGCGGCGTGCGCCGCCGGTTTGTGCCGCGCGCTCTTCTGGTGCGCCCTCAGGCCCGCCAGCTGGGAGTACGCGCTCTGACAGACGTGACACTTGTAGGGCCGCTCCCCGGTGTGCAGGCGGACGTGGTTTCGGAGAGTGGACGACTGGCTGAAGCGGCGGTTGCAGAAGCGGCAGACGAAGGGCTTGTCCAGAGTGTGGATGCGCATGTGGGAGCGCAGGTTGCTGCGGGAGTTGAAGCCGCGGTGGCAAATGACGCAGCGCATCCGACCGGCTGTGATGGTGGAGGCGGGTGGGGAGCAAGAGGAAGGGCCCTCGCAGGAGTGGGATTCTTCTGGCAGAGGGAACAAAAAGGAGGCAGATGAGATCGAGTTTGTCTCAGATGGGTGCTGCTGCTCAGATTTATCTGGATGTTTTATATTTTTACAATTATGTTTTTCTAAAAAGCAAACCACAGTGAAATAAACTGTCCCACGACCCCTCAGACTGATACAACAGGACGTAACCCTGACATTGATCCGTGATATTATAGGCTACTCACCATTCCTGCTTTTCTTCAGGTGTTCTTCATCTATTCCCGGAACTCCAGGGATTCCCAGGAACGTGTTGTGGGTGTTTCCATACCAGACAAGAAGCTCCTGGTCTGGCGGGATAGTCTGAGGAAAGAGGGCACACGTCAGCTACTCAGTATGTGTCTTTGATTTTGCTGCTTTGTGGCTAGTGCAACATGACAATGAATATATCTGATTTACAAAAATCACATATTAAATGATCCCTTTGGCCAGCAGACGGCGCTGTTCTAAAGGGCATTTACATTGTTGATGGCCGTCCATGAAACCCCATAAAGCCACTAACGGCCCAGTCAATGTTTACACACCGACAGTGTTACTCTCACAAGATACTGCAGAGAAACAAACTGAAGTGAATTCTCACCTCCGACGCCTTGTAGAATATGCTGCTGCCGATCTGCACCACCTCCAGGTTTTGCTCCTGTTCATTCCGGGCGCACTTGATGTAAGTCATCCAGCTGCGCTGGTCCTCCTGGCTGGCATCGATGAAGTAGCGCACCGTGCCGTCGTCATTGAACACCTGAGCGGCACACAGCAGCGAGGAAACACGTGTGAATATCTTCAGGAAGTTATAAAACACTGACTCTGGATCGGCCTCACAAGCATCAAGTGCTGCGAGCTGAATGAATGAAGTCTAGACTCCATGATAAATTAAGTCTCGGCTCACCTCCCACATGAGGTTGTTGTTCTTGAGCAGGTCCACGTGTTCAGGGGACAGGACTCTCCCTGTGAAAGGGCCCATCTCGGTTCCTGCTTTGATCCAGGTCTTTGAGAAGATGCCCAGACCTTCTCCGGGGATGGAGCTCTGAGCGATGATCACTTCACTGGGCAGCACCAGGCTGGACAGCTTCTGCACCTCTACAAATGTAAAGAAGAAATGTGAGCATGTTAAATGGAGGCTAAATATGTAGGTGTTGGAAACAGAGGCTGCATTCACAAATGTGCACGAGTAAAACTGCACCAAGAAGAACCTCCAATAAAGCGCATATGGACTAATGTGAGTTTTGAGTCGATGCCAAAGCGCCTCCTGAAACAGGAGTGCTGGAAAAGTCCTGAAAGCAGCTAATGGACTGGATCTTATTTTAGTCACGAAATATTAAGCTACACCTTATCCTCCGTTTAATTCGATTATCTGGTTGAATTGAACGTTTTTGTTGTGCAGAGAAACCCCCTCGGAAAGCATTTTTATCCGCATCAGAAAGGGGAAAAAGAAGAAAAAAAATCGTGCGCTTCTTTAATGTCAAAATCAAAGATTTTTTTTTTTTTGAGGCTTCGAAAAAAGCCGGGCCGAATAGGGGTTAAATGGTCCTCTATTGCCCAGGGTCCAGCAATTTGTCATGCTTCAGATGTGATATTCATTAAAGTTTACTGGAAAAGAAACGGCTAATTCCAAATTCATTATCCTTTTAAGAACTTTGTAGCAATAAATTTGCGCTGAATGAAACGAGGACTTGTTTAAAAGACTCAGGAATTTCTGCAACAAAAAAATGGAAAGGCGATTAGATGGTTGACATGCAATGAATAGCATTAGATTTACCCTTCACGGTGCATTATGCGAGGAACAGCAAATCTTTTTAGGGGAGAGAAAGAGAAAAGCTCCGGAGCCCCATAGCTGCCAAGAGAGGAAAAGAGACTGTCCGGAGATTGATGAATGCGGGATAAAAACCCGGGACGTCTCAAAGAAAGGAAACCTTTCTCTCCTCGAGGTTTAAGTGGAAACTTTCCCAGGTCAAGCACAAAGTTAACCAAATGAATTTAATGCCCTGCGTCTTTCAATCAGCGGCGGCTACACGCCTAACAAGCCTCTAAACGCGAGGTCCCAAAGCCCTGAAAGGGTTAACGCGTTAAATGGGTCGAAATAAAAGCAGCATACGAGGGAAAATGTAGAAAACAGCAACAAGTTGGTGAGAGAAACTTTGGGAAATAAATGTCGGAGACGGACAGTGGACTTTTTTTTTTTGGTTCCTTGCGCAGGACGGCTTCTTCTTGAAATAAGGCGAAAGGAAATTATATTATTGGGACTAAATGCCCACATTTGTATGTCAGTGAAAAAATAAAAAAAGAGTACTCGTGGATTTCAGTGATACACATTTGTAGGAAATCTCATACAATCTAAACTAAACACGTTATTTGGAAAATAAATCTAGGCTATAGGCTTCATTAAAACTGTAATCAAATCATGCTTTTATTTCCAGAAAAAAAAAAAACACATTTAACTAAAATATCCTTAACATTATACGCTACAAACCCGCAATACAAAACTTCCAAACACGCACAGCAAAAATGATAAAACAATCGGGATTAAAGTGGAACATAATAGTCCCATAATAAACCAGCACGTGAGCCTACCTCCGACGAAGGACTGCGCCAGCACCTCGGCGGTGAAGGCGGTCTTGGGGCTGCCGCTCTGCCGCTCCTCCGCCAGGTGTTCGCCCAGCACGTTCCTCCACCTGCCGTACAAGAAGCTGTGCAGGATGTCCGAGGTGATCACGTCTGACAGCGAGCGGCTCGGACACTTAAATCCAGACTTGAGAGCCAAAGCGTCGGCGGGTAGCACGGAGCCCATGTTGCAAATAAAAAAGAAAGAACCCTCTGAAGTGACAACAGCGGTTGCAGCTGCAAAGTGGAGCGATAACAAAAACAAAAAAAAGAAGAAGAAGAGAAGCAGAGCTGCTCCTCAGTGCGTCCTTCTGCTCCAAACCGTCTGTGCGTAAAGCTGCCCTGGCTGGCTGTGCGGGGTCTCTTTATATAAGTGGCTAGTGTGACCCCTGTCTAATTACTTATTAATGACACACCCCTCACCGCGAGGCGCTGCCCGCCGCACCGCAACGCACCAGCAGAGACATCCAAGACGCGCAGCCGAGAGAACAGAGGGAACAATTGTGGCCCGAAACTTTATTTTTAGTAATTATCTGAACTTAAAGTTGAAGTTAAAATCAAAGCAAACATTTTTTTTTGGGTGCGAAGCTGCAAATGCATGCTGATTGGCTAAACTGTCGATCAATATATTTTAGAGTAAAGAAACATATGATGAAAGTTTAACGTGCTTTAAAAGCCCAATAATGTTGTAAACATAGATTATAGCGCAAATAATTAACTGGATGCGCGCTGTGGCATAAAATTAAACTATTGGACTTCGTTTAAAAAACATGTCTGCATTATAACTAAAAACAAATAATGCAACTAGGTTTCAGATTGTAAGCATAATAAATAAATATTCTGGAAGTTTAAGTGATAATGTGAGTTTTTCTGCGCACAAGTGGGTCATTGAGTCTGGGAGTTGCTCGCCCATTTTTTTCTCATGCATTTGTTATTCATGTGGTGGTAGTAATATTTTTTTTGTGAGGAGTTAGCGCGGGAATAACAAGAATGGAAACAAGCTCGACGTGGAGTTTTTTTTACAGCATTGTTCACATGCAAAAAATGCAAAGCTGCTTTGACGTGGTTCACTTTTTCAAGCCCTTGTTGAGGTAAGCGGTTTAATATTCATGGTTGTTCGGAGCCCCTTCGGTATTGTGACAACGTTTAGATGAGTATATACGGCCCTTTTCTTCTCTATAGTCACAGTCCACTGTGTTTTTTCCTCTCTTGCCTATTTTTCGGGCTTGATGGACTGGGGCTAAATGGGCAGTTTTCCTTCTTTTCCAGCAGAGAGGACATCTTTATTCCATCCCCGGCTCACAGGTTTCCTATTCAGCTCCCCTCCAAGTAATGTCAGGGCCTTGAAAAGTGCTGCAAATCAATCTTTCATGGTGTTTTGAGGGCAATTTGACATCCATGCACTCCTCTTTTCACTCCAACAACTACAAGGGGATTGTCCGAAAAATAGGCAAGTTGTGCTCTCCTTCTCTCTTTCTGTCTTTCTCTCTCTCTCTCTCTCCCTCTCTCTCTCTCTCTTTCTCTCTTTCTCTCTCTCTCTTTCTCGCTGGACGAATATGGATTATGGCAATGTAATGGCAAAGAAGATATGGCAACTAAATACAATAGCGGACTTTTTTTGTGTGTGTTGTAGCTGAGGAGATAGTGAAAAGGCAAGGTGAGTGACAGGGCACGAAAAAAGATTACTGTGAAACAGCTGCTTTTTATGAGCGGGCCCCTCCTACATTTGTCTCCTTTTCCCAGATGAAATTTCTCTGCTCTTTCAATGGGATTCTTTCTCATCTAGATTGATTTACATTTATAGCATTCATCGCACAAATCCGAGGTAAATGGCGGAGGACAGGGGGTGGGGCCGCTTCTTTATTAAAGAGGAATTAAATGAATTGAATTGGGGTAACGCATGGATTTGATTTGCTTATTTATGCATTAACCTATGGCATTATCTGGAGCTAGTAAAGCCGCGGGCATGTCAGCAATAGCAAATCATCCTGCTTAGCTGTTCCATTGTAAAACAATTTAAGCTATTATTCTCTCCATTTAAAGCTTATCAATTTAATGTGGATGATTGACAATTATTGCACAAAGAATACGGTAATTGTTTTATTTCAAAGAGCTGGTGGGAAACCTATCAAAGAAAAGCATTTGTTTGTGGCTAAATAGCCGAGTTTAACGCTTATTAGGGGGAAAGAAAAGGAGGGAGGGGGGAAAGACTCGGTCATGTCAAAGTAATACATGTGAACGTTTAAAGTTTAATGACAAAATAACTTAAAGTAAAAGACACATTTTTTTTAAATAGGATAAGATTAGATTTAGATTTAAAATAGCATATCTATTTTCATGTACTTTGCGCCATAAAAACAATTTTTCCTGCTAAAATAATAATCCCCTTTAAAACGCATGTGGCTAAAAATCCTAGTCACATTACGAATCAGTGGCGCGCGCGCGCACACACACACACACACACACACACACACACACACACACCTGCAGTCATCCAACCAGCTGGGAGGAACGAGTGCAGAGTCTCTGGGGATCCTCCGCAGGGTGATTAAAAACAGATTAAGGTAGCTGCCACAGTGTGGAGGAGACTGAAGATCGGCTCATCTGTTGCAAAGGTGAGAGAGGTGGTGGAAGTCCTCCCCACCCCACCCTCCCCTCCCCAAAAGAGGGGTTTCCCCACCCTCCCTTGTTGGACGGCGCAGGGGGGAGTCAGGGCACCTGCTTGATGTGGAGGAGCAGTTTACCTTAATTTACACAGCGAGGAGAGCAGGTTTTAAATTGTTTAGCCCAAAATATTAAATTGGAAAAGTGGATTCATCCTCTCCAATAATTAAAACATTATCACTCAATTCAAAGCAAAAAACCCACCAGAGGTGTATTTTATTTCCACTTTATACTTACGCTCTACTTTATCTGACAACTTAAATTACTCTCAATTCCAGTTATTACCGAAATACAAAATATTATCTTTTGTGATTTAATGTTAGATTACAAGTAGCTCCACCTTTACAAGCTGCAACATTGGTGAAACTCATGAATGCATCAACAATTATAAATCAATAATATAATGTATTTTTCTGATATGGACCATTTTACAGGAGTACTTTTAAATAGATTTTGATGCCAATACGTTTGTACTTTTACTTAAGTAAAATTTTGTTTGCATGTCAAAGTATTTCTACCCTGTGGTATTGGTAAAAGATCTGAATACTTCTTGTATTGCTCTTTAATGTACAGACAATCCAAACAGATCAATAAGGCTCATTGAGAAAACCATCCGTGGTTATAGATGAGTTATTTAGGAGTTATATGGGCCTCAGTGGTGCAAGTTAAAGTAGAAATACCACGTGATACATGTATTTAAAGTGTCAAGTGTTAAAGTTCTAATGAGTGGAGTGGCTCCTTCCATCAAGTTATAGTATCGTGTTATTGTTGCTTTGTGCATTATATATAAGTTGATCATATATTTTTAAAGTAACAATTCAACATAATTTGTAGCTTTAGCTGACATTTCTTTCTTAAATTAGTAAAAAGTGCAAAATCTTCCTCAGTTTTATTAGAGTACAATCCTAAAGTAGCAGAAAATGCAAATTCTAAAGTAAAGAACAAGTTCATCACTTGAGTGAAACCACTGAAGATACAGAAACTGCAGTTCATCAAATTTAAAGAATTTGTTTGATTAGATTTAAAAAAATAAATAAAAAATAAGACAGCTAAACAAAATGTGATTTATTTCCCTTCAACTTTTTTAAAGTTTATAATATTCTTGTTCTGTAGGTTTGGTAATTTTTGAAGTATTTAGTTGCATTGTTATATATTCAAGTCAAATTAGCATATAATCAAAGGGTTTTCCAGTGTTCAATAAAAGCATGAGACAAATCCTTTATCCTCTAAATTCCTGTTTATATGGAGGATGGTTCACATGCTGCAGCATAAAATAACCCCTGAAGGAGCAAAGGTGTACAAGAAAGGTCTATATGAATAATAATCGTGCCTCTCAACCTCCGTCTGAATGAGTCTGGAACAACTAAATCATTAGACAGCCACAATAGACCACCAGGTCAGAAGTGTCCACGGGGACGCCGCGTTATAAAGAAGGAAGAGGATCAAAATCAAGGGCTGGATTTGGAAACAGCTGCACTGCATCAATGCAGTGGACGGTATGGGGCCGCGCAGGGTCCACTGTGGAAGGAGTCTCCCTGCTGAGTGCAAAGATGTGCAGTGACAAAGCTGGTGGGGGATCTGGAGGGGGGTTTGGAGGGTGGAGGGGGACTGGACAGGAGAGCGGAGGGATGACGTGCTGCTGGAAGTGGACATTTAACATGTGCGAGGGGGGAAAGGGTGGACATGTTACATGGCTTGTTTAGGGAGCAAAGAGACATGAAGTGGAGGAAAGCTGCTGCTGCTGCTGCTGTGCAATACGGAGACCGAAATCAATCATGAAACAGTTCATTTTGAGAAACAAACCCAGTTCTGTAAATAGGAAACCGCAGTCTGAAGAAATTAGAAAAGTCAACATTACATTTCTATAAAGGCAATCATCACACCTGATTGAGATTATGCCCCCATAAAGGTGTAAAGAAAGAAATCATGTTGACTGACTAACAATTTTTTGAAGACGAGTTTATTTTTGCTTCACATAATAAAAAAAAAAAAGACAAACACTTTTCTGTCAGAATATTGTAAATGGCTGAAAGATTCAGATTAAAACTCCCCGCAAAAAAATTAAGCAGTAAGTAAAGAACATCTCTAGCGATATTAATCTGCAAACCAGGAACAATTTAGCCATTTATTTGAACTATTAAAGGACAAGTACGTGATAGATTTGGAGTTTAATATCTCTTAAGGTGCTGAAATAATACGCATTTGCTTTTCTTCTGGCAGCTATGTGGAGATAAAATTCACCTTCATGTGTACTTAAATGTTAAACTATATATTAACTTAAGTAAAGTGCTGCTTTTAACATTGAGCATTTGTACCTGTAGTTTAAATCAACCAGAAGGGAGGCTTGTGGACAGTTTATTTGAATGCGAGAACTGGAAATGGACTATAAAAAGATAGTTTCTGCTTATAAAACAACACTATATATTCTGTATCGTCTCATGGTTTATCAGAATATACAACACTAAGAATCAAAATACAACACAAGACATACAAATGTTAATAATGTAATGAAACTGAAAATCAGCTTCACAGTACACAATAAAGGTAGTCTGGATGTTTTTAATACATGGTTAACTGTACACAAAGGAAAAAACCACCATAATTAGACATTTTGAAATTATATCCCTTTTCATTAAGAAATGACGTTAATACCAGAATCATTTTTCCATAATGATGCATCATTTATCATTTATATTAGATCACACAAAGAAATAAAAAATTAATTAAAAAGTTATTAGCATTGGACTGAGTCCAACGCCCCACTGAGTCCACAGCGAGGGCTCAGTGGGGTGTTGGTGAACTGGGAGGTACCAAATAAGACAGTTTTTGATCATAATACTTAAAACATAAAAATACTATATTAATTATTACACAGGTAGAAGTACAGAGGCTTAGCAGTCTTGAATAGTTCAGGTACAGAACATACACAAAAATCTATCACTTATTTTTCTTCATAACAAGATGCAA
Organism: Ophiodon elongatus; assembly: GCA_016806645.1. Taxonomy (NCBI): domain Eukaryota; kingdom Metazoa; phylum Chordata; class Actinopteri; order Perciformes; family Hexagrammidae; genus Ophiodon; species Ophiodon elongatus. The sequence goes on from JACSYO010001905.1 coordinate 1,460,934, forward strand.
CATCAAATTTCAAATCACACATTCACAATCTTTGAACATTTTCAGTATGAAAACAGAACAGAAAAAGAGGGACCATTTTCCTGCAATACTGATCACAGGAAAAAAAATATTTTTTTATATAAGTATATATATATGAAACATATATATTTTAAATTAACAGTCAAATATATGAGCATATATACATAGTTTTACAAGGTAGCAAAGGCAAAAAAGCTATTTGCAACATCCCCCTAAATCCTATCATGAGAGATAATTGTAATACATTATCCATGACATTTCCATTTGAAAAAAAAGAAAAAAAAGAAAACATCTTAAAACTACAAGTTAAAAGTCGGTCAAAATATTAGAGAACCCATCTTTGTTTCAAAAGTGAAATTAGATATTGCACCTTTTTTAAACCAGAGTACAATAAAATGACAATGAAAAACAGCATACAATGCACAACAGGAATTAAATCAGAACTATTGCCACTGGCTGACATTAATTCTTGTTTTTAAACCGTGTAACAAAAATACATTTCCTGTAACAAAACATCACAGTTTCATTTCACTGAATTATGTAAAAGGAAAACATTTTAACACACTCTTTTAAACATCTTATGACATATGACAAATGGTATTCAAGACTGCTAAGCACATAATCATGGTTTCATTTCAACAAAACTAGAAAAAATAGATCATATTGCCTTTTGAAATGTTACAACTCTTGGGTCAGTTTTGGCGGTACAATCTGAGTCAAAGACAGGAAAATATAGAAAAACGAAACAGCTCTCTCAAGTCCAAAAAGGGATCCCAGATACTGTCTATTCAAAATAACAGTGTACACAAGCATTTAGTAACAAATAACTGTTCCTGATTTTTAGAAATATTACTTTATCATATAAGTCATTCTACAGCTAGTGTTTCTCACTAAGAAAAAAAGTCTTCAAGGCGTTGCAAATCTATAACCCCTCTGTTAAAAAAGGGTTGTTTTCATCCTCAGTGATTCAAGTCTTTCACCTGGGCGTCTTCTCTTAATGATCCTGGAGAATAAAAACAGTTTGTTCATCATTACATAATCGCAGCAGATTCCACTGATATTTGTTTGGAGATTTAAAAAGAGAAATCAGGTGATATTTTATATTTTCTTACCGTCAACCAATCCTCTTGTTTTAAAGTTAAATTTGCTAATAATTACAGTTCAGAGCAGTTTGAGGAAGGGACTGAGCCTTTTTAAAGATGAATAATATTTTGTGAGCCGTTTTTAAAAACGTTTACATCTTCAGTAGGAACCAATGGGTTTGGAGCTGAGAGCCAAAGTCAGATTATGGAAGTCAAAAAGTATTGAGAAACAGACCAACATATTGGTTTCGGTCTTTTTATGGGATTTGTTGGCAATAAGAAACAATACCTCAGCCTCATCCCGATAAATCTGGATGTGAACAAAGCTGTGAAAACACAGTTGAGGCCGTTGGTTCTCACCTGAAGGCCCTGGGCTTGTGTTTGCTGCGCGCCCTGGTTGAAGTAGGCCACTGGCTGTCTGTAGAAGTCAACCCAGGCGTTGTAGTCAGGATTAGAGGTTTGCTGAGATCCAGGACCAGCTGTCTGGCCTGAAGAGGGGAAAAAACAACAGTAAGGAAAGAAACCGAAGAGCTGGAGTCAAGGAAATTAAGTCAATCTGCAGGTTTGAGCTCAAACTTAAATCCGTTTGTGCTCATAATAAAATACTGCCACAAGTACTCACCCCAAGCTTTGTTGTATTCAGGAGCAGTGCTCTGAGCTTGGTTTTGCTGACCTTGAAACCCAACAGAAGAAGAGTTCCAATTTAGTTTTTTTACAATACAAGTCTTAAATACAGCTTTTCCCCTCTGACTTTTCAGTTTTAGTGACCAATGTTTAACAATTAAGTTGCAAGAAGGATTTATGCTCATCTTTCCAACATGGTGAGTAAATGCATGGCTTCATCAGGCTTATGTGAACAAATTACTTTTATATAAGAAAAGGGAGACTTAAATTTAAACTCCTGTGGAACAAGATTGTAGAATAAAGTGGGTATTAAAACAAAATATCCTTTTCTCTTGCCTAGCTTTTTATAATACTGCTCCCAGTCCATCTGGCTCGTCTGGGATCCATTGTGACCTGAAACCAGACACAGATAACACCACCAGAGTTACTGAGAGTGGACTTTGCTTTTCCCTTGTCACCTTCTGCTCTCTTCCGTTTCCTAATGATTTCCATCAACAGCAAATTTAAAATCTGCCTGTACAGGAAAGAGCTGGTTAGCCACAGGGAAAGTAACCATTGTATCTTAGCCTGCTGAGAACTTAGAATACACTGCAGCAACATGAAACTAAATATAAAACTAAAAAGATAAAAAACTAGCCTGGCTACGCTTTCAAAGCCACATTTAAAAAAGGCAACAAAATAAATTGTTTCTATATTTTTTGTTCCCTCATTGAGCAGAACGATCTAGCTGAGAAAGGATCAGATTTCCTGATTTGTTATTTCTATTCATATCTGGTCAGGTTGCTTTAGCAACTACAATAGTTCTTGGTGCATTTTACTTACTGTGCTCCTGTTGGCCTTGAGGCTGCCATATTTGAAAAGTTGTACCCCACCCTCCAGTCATGAACGTCTGAGCCCCACTTATGTAAAAATAAAACAGACAATTGAATGTGAGTATTAAACGTGACAATCAAATTCTTACTTTCAGTAAACGTTTGAACTGTAAAAACATGAAAATTATATGAAAATGTGAGATCGTTTGAAGAGAAATTGAAGCATACTGTTGAGGAGGAGTGGTTGGTCCTTGGTTGTAGGGATTCATACCGAAGCTGCTGTTGCCCCCCATTCCTGGGCCCTAGAGCATAGAAAGGGAAGAGGAGGCAAGTGAGGGACCACACTTGTGTTTAAAAGGGAGCCAACAGGCAAGGTCAGAGGCCAGGGCCGGGCGCTGATGCACTCCATTAAGTCCATTTGATGGATTCTTTATGTTTAACCTCTGGTGACATCCTGCTGGCCACCAGGACCACAGCAACCCAGCAGCTCTCCACAATGACATGTGCGCTCATGAATATCAGGCCAGACAATAGTGTTTTGGTCCTGAGCCAGACCACCTACCCCAATTCTCTCATCGATCAGCTGGCGGGCCTTTTCCAACTGCTGAGGGGTGCCTCGGATGGAGAAGATGCGCACGTTGGGGTCGGTGTTGGGCGGTGGGTTTCTCTGTAGCTCCACGTGGGCACGAGACTGCTCTTTGATGTTCTTGATGGTTTCTCCACCTGGGGAACGCAGCAAGTAACACATCATATTTAACTAGGGCTGCAACTAACAGTTTTTGTTATTGGTTAATCTGCCTATTATTTTCTCAGCCTAAAGATGTCAGAAAATACAGAAAGAGCCCAAGGTGGATCAACTGTAAAATGTAAAGAAATTTGGTTAACCATCACAAAAGACATGGGAAAACAAAAAATCCTCACATTGAGAACCAGGAACCGGTGAAAACAATTATAAAATTACTTGGCAATACACCTATCTGATCCACGTCCTACAATTTTTTAAACTTTCCAAATTCAATAGTAAAAACGACAATGCATACTTCACGTGAAAGGAGGAAAGGAAGCATTGTTTTCTCTTTCAAGCACCGTTTCTCTATTCCTCACAAAATACCATTATTTGTTTGTAGAAAGGAGTGCAACCCAAACAATGCCTTTGAGACAAGACTAACCACAACTTGTCCAAGTGTGTAATCATGCAATTGTCTTAAGCCGTCCAAAGATGTGAATGCTGGTTGTCGTTCATGTTTGAATCTTCCCCATCCATCCAATATGATTGGAACGCTGCATTAAGCCAGACTTGGAAAGTGGTGCGATAGTGCTACCTTATGAAGACTCTGGCTTGTGTCTCACCACTTATCTACCATTCTGTGGCAACATCCATGCAAATCAGGAAACAAAAGGAGACATCTCCTGCACACCTCCCCCTCCGCTGCATCAGATGCCAGCTTCCCGACGTGTGGGGAGAGCAATTACACCAGCAGGGAGAAATGAAACATAGCTGGCAGGAGAAAAGGGCCAAAATTGAAGCGTATCCTCCTTCTGGGATATCGTTTGTCTCTTTTACCCTTTTCATTCTTGACTCGGTGTTGTCCTCTGTGATGAGAGGAGGGAGTGAACGGGGGGCATATAGACGCCACCCCCCTCCACAATACCCATCTGAACGAAAAAGGCTGAGGGTGCTTCCCGGGGGGACACCGGGGCTGTCCCAACATCAATTACACATTTGTTCACTTGTGGCTGACACTCGGATGACCCTGGCTGACCTCCGAATGAAAACGCTCATCAAAAACCTCTCCTCCTCCCGGAGCCTATTCCTTGCTGCCAACAGACTGCACATGGCCCATTAACCCATTGTCAACCAAATGAAACTTCTGCCTTAATGAAGCCATTATGAGCTCTTCTAGTCAGACAGCAGAGTGCAATGAAGACCCTGACTATTCATTTCATGGACTGGGCTGTAGTGAGGGCAGATAATACGGGCCTTATTAATGAGACTGGTTTAGTGAGCTGGAGAAAAGGAGGGGATACAAAAGTGCAACTGGTGACGGCATTCAAGGCAACCCCAATGGACTGGTTAGCTGCTGGTGGGGTGAAGCTCTCAGGCCTCAAGGGAAAATAACATTCCCAGAATGTGTATCGAGGACATTTATAATGCAACAGCAGTTTTACATCAAACTAAAGGTGTGTAGTATGGTTTAAATCAATATTATGTTGAGGAGAGTATATTAATATCAATATATAGTCAGGAAAGACATGTTTGGTAACCTCCACTAAGAAGATTTATTTAGATAAATAGATCCGTCCTTGAGGATGAATTTAGTTGCAGATTGTTTTTCTGGAAAAACTAAAAACGACAACTTAGGTGAACTTAAAGAAAAGGAAAAGTCTATTTTGTGTACTTTTCACTATGTTAATTAAGTGTTCGTATAAGTTTGCTCTATCTTATACCCTGTTCTAAAGCTGACATGATCAGTTAATCAAGTCATTGAACATTAACCGATAATCCATCCATCTATCCGCTTATCCTTTAGAGGGTTGCTGGGGGGCTGGTAGCAGCCGATCCCAGCTGTCACTGGGCGAGAGGCGGGGTACACCCTGGACAGGTCTCCAGTCGATCATAGAGCTGACACAGAGACAGACAACCATTCATGCTCACATTGACGCCAACGGGACATTTAGAGTCGCCAATCCACCTAACCGCCATGTCATTGGACTGTAGAAGGCAACACAGAGAGAACCCACCAATCCGCAATTTGGGGTGCCGTCTCTTACCCAAAGACAGGAAGAGCTGGGGCTTGAACCACCGACCTCGTCACATAAAATCTAACTTAATACTTCATCCGTTACATTTTAATTACCATTATTATAAATTTGGCGACTAAATTTGTAAAATCAAAATCGTATCATAATTTCTCAACACGATTCAATAAACAGCAACATTTTATTTCGACCCAGTCGTACATTGAAGAGGAGATGGAAATCAACTTGGCTGTATATTCTCTTTGCCTCTCATGGCAGTGGAAAAAACTGATAAGTAAATATATATAACAAACAGAAACGTGCTAAAACAAGTTTAGCTGATGTAAGGTTGGATTTAAAAATCAACAATTTCAATCATCAGGAGAAGAGGGGGAAAGTTCATTCTTCACATTAAAAGCAACAGAGTTTGACTAATAAATGTTGTCCACTTATTAGGTTTTTCCAAACAAGCAAATTTCAACTTTCAAATGAGCAAACTCCATCCACAATGAGAAGCGACTGGAAGCCCAGCAAAACTTAGAAAGTGGACCTTTGAGTTTAGATTTTTAGTTCAAAATTCATGAGTAAAGTTGTGGGATGCTCGTTTCGGCTCTTGCACTGAATTCACGCCTGTAATAAAGTCTGAGCAGGTTGGTGGGTGGCTTGATTCATCAAGCTGTGTGTGTCTGTGTGTAGGGGGTCAAAACAGAGGGGCAATGGGCTGCATATGGCATCGTAAAGATATTAATCACCGCACCCTTTAAGGGACGGCTGACAGCACCCAGACCCACCGCCATCTCCACCATATTGGCCCACTTCATATGCTAATGCACAGAGAAGGGGACGCAACGCCCAGGTTTATTTGTTTCCCTCGCCCCACTACATGCACAAAAGCCACTTGACATTTCTATTGCCATGTTTTTATCTTAGGTAAAGAGGCCCACTCCGAACCCGCCCACAACTTGACGCGCACACACACCAAGGCAACACACACACAGACACACACACACACACACACACACACACACACACACACACACACAAGCTCCTTCCAATGCAATGGTCAATGACTTTTAAATAGCTGGCAATAGAGTGGGCATGAATAGCCAATAAGCTAATTCCTCCTATTCATTCCCTCGCTGCACTCTATTGGGCTGAAAGACCCTCATTAGATGCCAGGCAGCCTTCCACATGATTGAGGGCTGTTATTATGCACCTTTAACAATTAATGTCACATTACACGCATTATCCCCGTCATTAAGCCCTTAGTGAAGCCAATGAATGCCACTTGTGCTGTATACATGAGCCCTGGAGAGAGAATAGGAGGGTGGTCACTCACCCCCCTCTTCTCATCAGTTTCATGCAGCGGCAGAACACCAAACGGCATTCAGTTATTAAAGGGAAAAGGCAATCTGGCGACTTGGATATACTCTTATTAAGACTGTTCAAACTGATGGACTCTATTATTTCTCTCAGACAGCAAGACATTGATTATACCAGGCACGCTCACACTGAAGTCTCTCACAAAAAAAGTCTGAGCTATACATACAAAGAACAACCGTACAGCAACAACACATGTTTAAATCAACTTGTGAAACTTAATGAAACCATGTTCCTTACCTTTGCCAATCACTAGTCCACACTTATCGGCAGGAACTGCATATGTCACCTCCTGCAGTCCTCCAGAGCTTCCCATGTTACAGTCACTTCGCCCCCGACGTCCGATTACACCTCCAAATCCATCTCGCTCCTACAAGAAGGGAAGCAGCAAAAATGTTTTGACACAAACAAGAAGTTTGTAGGAAAGGTTAAGGCTCCCTAAATTGCCTCCAATTTAGAGATTCTCATTTAATGGATATTTACCCATGAGTTTAATTTTTACCATGTTGGGTTGCAACAGTGATTATTAAATTATCCTTTTTATTAAAATATTATACCAATAAAATCTGATTTACTGGAGTGATGTCAACAGAGAGGACAAAGCAGAAACAATAACCTGAGCAGTTTGAACCAGTTCATTGATGAGGTGGACCGCATGGTGGCAGTGGTCTGGCTGGCCCATCACCTGAGCAATTCGGTCAGGACTGACTCCATCATCTGGACGACAAATACAAGGGACACATAAGGTCTTCAACTGTTCTAAGACTGCATACGTACTTACAATTCATTATGTAAAACCCTAGGGATATTTTTGAACTTTAGGTTTGGATTTCACAGCTCAAGTGAGTTGGGATTAAGTAGAAAAAAAGTATGAACTTTGGGATTATTGGACTGGAATAAATATCAGCCACCAAATTTTCCCACAAAGACGGGCCAGATGAGAAACTCAACATCAAACTTGATTCTATTCCTGAGGCATCATTATTTGTCTTTAGGGCACAAATACGTGTTGCGTTTCAACATTAATGTGATGACCAGCTTTAGGGATGACACATTTCTACTTCACTTGATTGCTGACATCAGGTCTTGTTTTCTCTTCTTACCTTGTTTGAACTGGATCCTGACCCCTGCATCGTTCTGAATCTTCTTGATCATTTCTCCGTTCCTGCCGATGATGATGCCGACAGCAAATCTGGGAACAACCACCTGGTCGAAGAGGACAGAGAGAAGAATTCAGAAAAGATTACAAAAATATCTTATGCAAATTAATAAAAATCACATTATTTTAGCTGTCCAGCATTTTTGTAAACAGAACAAAAGCTCTTACATCCAGACTGCTTCCCCCCATTTTGGATCCAAAGTCTGCCCTGCCAACCCTGAAGTCTCCTTGGTCCTTGTCGCGGATGAGCTTTACAACAAGTTCACGGGCTTGCTATAAAGAAGATTGAAAGACAAAACATCTTTATTCAAACTTTTTTTTTTTTTTTTTAAACAAAGACTGTGAATCATAAATAAATCATTCAATAAAAAAAAAAAGAGGCTTTCAAAATGACTGGAACACTGAAGGTATAAAATGTGTAAAATTGAGTGTAAACTGGCAAGATAGCAGCGCACACTGAGCTCCTCTGAGACCGACCTGCACTTTGTGGGGATCCCCAGTGATTCTCAGGGGCTTGTCTGCTCCAGTGGGCATGGGGTCATCCTGAATCATTATCATCTGCACTCCTGTCCTCTCCTGCAGGGGTACAATCAGAAACACACACACACCAAAGAGTTACCTGGGGCTCAAAAGACTATTCACGCTGAAGGGAGGAAATTCTGCCACATCTCAAAGAACAGGTTTTATATTTTGATGTTATCTTGGCCATATAGACCAGAAGTTTAATAATACCTACGAAGGATTTGAAAATTATGCTTATGTTAGTGTGTGTGGTGACAAGCTTACTAGGGGTGTACCAAGCCGCATTGGAGACCAATCCAAAGGATTGGTATTTGTTCAAATACAGAGATCAAAATCTGACCCTTTAATTGTACTTTACTGACCTTTGTTCACCTCAGACAATGATCATAAATATTTTATCCCTCATCTCTTATTAGAGTAGTTTACAAAACCTTTAGCTAGCAGCGTCTCGGTTTTTCATCAGGACAAAAAAAATACGCATGATCTTGACAGCCATAGAGCTCACCCCAACAAATACCGACTCAGAACCCAGACCATAAGTTACACCCAAACCATATTTTCTGATGCACTAAACTCACTCCCTGATTTCTTCAGGTACCGATTAAAGAACCAGGTTCATACAAATTTATAGCCGATTCTAATTCAGTACCAGGTTTAGGGGGGCATCTCTATTTCAGTTTACTACTACGTCAAGAATGTGGTCTCAATCAGTGTTTCCTAGACTTTAAAATAAAAATGACAAACCATTGCAACACACTTTACAACAGGCCTCATCTATAAATCATAAGAAGGAATGTGTGGGGAAATAAACATTCCTGACCATTTTTATTTCCACATCACAATATATCCATTGAAGAGCTAAATATTTCATACATATTGTTATTAAACATATGCACATGTTAAATACTATAAATGAGACAAATACATACATTTAAAACAAACATCGTACGCTATTATTGTTATAAATAGACTTACGATTATCGAGCAATAAAAACATCTAAGCTCCGTCATCTGGCTAAAAGGTGCACTGCAACATTAAATCTCAAATAAAAGACGGAAGAAATTCTGCATATTTATTTGGCAACCCTAATACATTTTTTATTGTAGCGTTGTGTTTAGTGCAGTCTGCATGTCCACCATGATGGAGAGTCAAATGTTTAACAGCAGAAATCACGGCCGACTAAAAGAGTACAGTTGTCAAAAGCACAAACTCAGTTTCATTCAGTAGTTCTACTAGCAGACCTGCAGTTGTTTGATGGTCTCTCCTCCTTTGCCGATGACAAGGCCAACTTTGTTAGCGGGGATGAGGATCTGTTGGATCGAACTGCCGTCCATGTCACTGTGAAAGCCTGGACCATACCGACACTGCTCCACAATTTCACTCAACAGCCTCTTGGCCTGACTGTGGGGGTGGAGCGAGAAATACATTTATCACCACAGTTACAGACTCCACACAAAAAAACTCTCCTCACATTTTTCTTTGTCAAATGTGAAAGAGGTGTTCAGGTGATTCAGTGACTAATTAAGTGGGGACGTGAAAAGAGATTTGAGTTCATGCCCTCTGTGTCACAACAATAGGGCACACTTTCAGTAAATCTGTCAAAGTTGAGACTCACTCAATGTTCTCTGGGCTTCCAGTCAGCGTGCAGGGCCTGTCCAACATGCCTCCACTGTCTGTAACAACATGGGCACAACAATTAAAGATACTGCACATATAGAAACAAGAATGTAAATACTTAAATTCACACACACCAAATATGGATACAATCCCCCGGCTTAAAAGCCAACGTATGGAATTTTTATAATTTTCTTTATAGCAAACTAGATCGATAGTCGCTCTATAATCACATCGTAGCCCTCTGAATTGAATCGAATCGTGAGGTGCCGAGAGATTCCCAGCACTAGTTGGCAGTCAATTACAGGGCAGACACACAAAGACACCAATCAAGTTCATAAATGCTAACAAATGTTGAATAGTGGGGACTTAAAAGTGCTGTTAATACAACATATTGTAGTTGTCCCGAACCTGCAATTCGGCGAGCCAAATAATTTGAATCTTTGAGGAAAAAGTCTGAAAGTAATTGTGATAATCTGCTATTGCGAAACATTTCCAACACTACTGCACATAAGGAGAAATCGTGACAATTTTTTAAAAGACCCCATATTTCAGTTTATGGTTCATGCCACTCAGTTAAAACATGTTTCTGGAGGAGACACAATGGATGTCTTGACAATTCAGACTTAAAGCAGAAACAAGGGGCTTAGATAATGCGTTTAGTCACAATTTACCTGAAGCAATCTGGATCTTACAACCCGATTCCAGCTGAATTCTTGAGATCTGTTCTCCTCCTTTTCCAATGACTACAGAAGCCGGGGAGAGAAAAGAACAGTTTATAAGCCTTTTTGAATTTAGACAGGGGCCTTAAGCAGTGACCCAAAAACTGAGCAGAATGTCAATACTGATGATTACATGTCCAACATTAATACTGACTATAATGAACTGAAGAGCTACTTACTGAATCCCACCATCTTATCAGGCACTTTGAAGTCTTCTGTAGCAAGAGCCCTGGGAGAGATTTGGACATGATCAATAATGTATTCTGATTGCTTCTTTTCTCTGATCTAAAACCCAAAAGATATTGAGTCATTGAAGACGTGCAAAAAAACAGCAAATATTCACATTTAAGATGCTGGAACCAGTACATTTTGGCATTATGGTAAAAAAAAAAAGATAATTAACAGAACAGAATTTCTGATTAATTTTTCTGTTGATCAACTATGTTGAATCATTGTTTTCTTACATTTTGTGTACAAACCTTTTCTGGTTCGAGCTTCTCAAAAGGAATTGTTGCTTTTTTATATCATGGTAAAATTAATATGTACACTTTTAAACTATAACACGTTTTTAAAATATTTCTTCTGAGATTTCATGGACTTAATTAGACAATTGATCAAGAAAATTGCCTGCAAAAAAAATTATTCTAAATTTAGCATACACAAGGATATTGATTATTTAGGTGGACCTTTCTTTTAGGTGGCTTAAATACATGTTTCCCTGCTGGCCCTGTCAACAGGATTACACTGCTTTGCTCTCATATTGGTACTCCTGCCTGTTTCTCCAAACCGGGGTCGTACCAACCGCCATCTACAGTAGGAATATATATATATATATATATATATTCCATTGTTTACAATTTTTATAAAATATCAAAGAAATTCAAATAGATTTTTTTTCTTTTTGCACTATAACTGTTTTATACTGCACAAACGACATTATCGAGGTCTCCTTACTTTTAATCATGATTGCGCAGTTTCGATAGGGGTGCAAGATTTATACACTACGGCTGAAAAGTTTGGGGTTGCCTGCCACAAAGCTTGATTCGTTACAGTCAGATGGCTGATGAGGTCTATTAAATATTTTTGAATAGTCTATTAATGCTTTTAGGTTGTAAAAGTCCTCTTTTCAAATAAATTATATTTTGTATGAAGGGTTTGCAAAAAAAGTCATGTTTTGTACATAGAGAAAGAAAACTCAATGATTCAACCAGACCGACAAAAGAACTGGCAGAAAAAGACAAATATCCCTAAGAGCAACAGTTGAATAGGAAAAGTATAAAATCACCAGTCATTCGTAAAATAAACTGAAAGGTTAGCATCAAAATGTGTGCAGACTTAAATAGGAACAAGGTCCTGTTCAGTGTCAACAATAATGCTGCCAATAACAAGCTGGGATATTAACAGTTGTGTTGCTTAAGCTATTAAAACATCACAACAGAAATTAAGGGTTAATACTATTGGAATTGGATGACAGAATATCAACTGAAATTACTATGAACAGACAAATCCCAGTTTAAAGTTATTCAATCTAACCTCCGAGTAGACTGCAGAGGACCCAAAGAAAATCAGCAAAATATTTAGAGCCCAAATGAGAGTACTGTTTTGGTTCAATAATGATCAAGGGTCACTTGTGCTTTTCTGGACTGGCAAACAATTTGAAATTGAAGGTTATATGGTTGTTAAAATGGTTACAACAGTATTTATTCTCCCCCACCATGCAACACTAGGGGGGACATTGACTAAACAAAAGTTGTAATGAGTCCATTCTTCTTTTGGGGGTAAAACTATTTAAAATGTAAACAATACATTTTTGTGTCTGAATTATACAGTTTTAAAATCGCTGTTAAAATAATCTCTATGAATGGAAAGACAAAACATCAATATAACAGGTGACCGGTAACTTTTGAGCAGTAGTGTATATGCAGGTGAGAAAAGAGGCCACAGTGAGTTAAATGTGACGGGAGAAAAATATGCCCCGAAACTGCTTTGGGTTCAGAGGTTTAACTGAGGCACAGTCATACAGAAAATACTAGGAATACAACCAAGTGCATCAAAATGAACAGAAACACAGATGTGAGGAGGCTCTGCTCACCTTTGATGTACCATTGCACCAAGGTGGTTCCCTACTGAGAGAGGTGAGAGGAAAGCAGACCAATTAACATGAGAGAAATAAGATCATGGCTAAAGATAAACAATATTTTAAAATATCTGTGAAAGTGACGAAGCATCAAAATGAAAAAGAACGAGTCATGGAGGGGATGGGAGCAGATGGATATGGTCCTGCCAATCCTTCGTGTTTGTGTCTGACCCACAGCGGGGGGCTTTCACCGGCATGGTAATCAGGTCTGTGAGTGTTTGAGTGAGTGTTTCAATCAGAGCCGTTCAGAAAAGAGAGGCAGCAGCCGGGTCAGTGGCTGCTGGTCCTGAATTGCATTTTGACGGGTAGCACCAAGCAAGGGTCCTGCAGGGTCAGTGGAGGATGTGCTGCCATGAACGTGAACACCTGAGTTGATATCTAGCAACTTCAAATCAATTTTATGGTTGTTTGCACTGATTTCACTTCCTCTGGAAATGCACCGGGGTTAACGCTTGAGAATGGAACAGCTATGAATATAAAACAGGAGGTGTACCGCATTTATACAAGGACCGGACTGTAAGATAAAATGGGAATGCCTTGAGTATATTTGTATACTTGTACATTTGATAACTAAATACTGAGAGCTAACCGCAGTGCTATAAAAAGATACCATTTCTGTTATTTCCCCTTGTGGGACAACCTTCACAGAGAGAAACCCAGGACAAATTGTTGCAAACAAACCTAAACCAGAATTGTATTCAATGTATCTATCCATGCTTTCAGGGCTAAATTAACATACAAAAACTGTGACAACAGGTTGAATAGTTGGAGTTTCCACTTCATGGACATGAAATGGATTCATTCTTTGATATGTGTGCGATGGACAGCAAGATGGAATGACACGTTTTTCACGACACTGCAGTGTCAAGATACTCAATACTCCATAGAAACATGAAGACACAAGGCGATGGCTCTCAATTCAGATTGGAGTGTTATCTCCCGCATAGCTCCTTCTCTCTGAAAGCATTCGTTGTGGTTTATTATCCCTCCCTCAAGTAATATGTAAGCCAGGGATGCAAAGATCCCACTATCTGCTTTAGGTCCGATACTGTGCTCATGTACTTGGAAAACTACTCCGATAAAACTGCACCAGATACCACAGCGTGCATCGTCACGGACACCTGCAGCCACTTTCTTAATAAGTCTCAATACATAAATTAGTTTAGCTGCAAGTTCGTCAGCTGTGTGTGTGCCTGGCGTACTCTGACAGGGTTTCTGACAAATAAAATGTGTGGAAACGATGCCAATTTATAAATAAAAAATAAAGTGCCTTGCAATATTCAGCATATTTGTTAGGCCTCGAAGATACACAGTGTTTTGGTGAGTTCATATTGAATGTAAACAGAAACTTTATTTACAAACTGAATCACACTGGGGGCACAGTTTTGTTACGTGGGGGGAGTCTATTTGTTGGTATACTTCGCAGTCGTTTGTCCAAATCTAAAAAATGTAATAGTTTAGTTTATGGGCAAAGCTTAATTCTACAGGTAGGTTTTTCTTTCACTCAAAACCTTTAGGTTGTTTACCAGAAACACTGAGACAGTCCTGACTGAAGAAATGCTATCATATTTCTAATTATTGTCATTATTCTATTATCATGTTTTTTTACCCCATTTATGTGCATTTCACTATTTTCACTGATTTTATTCTGTAAAAAATCTCCTTTGTGAGAATTTATGACACGGTCAATAAATTATGAGATGAGCCACGTTCAGACTGCTGATCATTAAAAGTTGAACATGTCTCAATTTCTGCTGATGATTACTTAAATTGAGTAGATCAATACATCAGACATGCAACCATGACATGTATGCGTTTGTACTGAAGGCTTCTTACCTCCATTGTCTAGTGAACGTTTTTGACCTCCAAAGCCATAGAGGGAGTGGTCTATGACCGGAGGGGAGCTGTTCATGTTGGGCATCTGGTCTCCTCCAATCTTGGCTGCCATCTGGAGACACAGAACAGTAAAACAGATGGAATAAAGGTGAAAAGTGGATATGCTATGATATCATCTTTGAACATACATTTATTTTTCCGAAGACAACCATTCATGAAAAGAGTGACACTCTTTTCTTCTTGGTTCCTTAAAAGCGTAAACTTTGCTGTGAAGTTGGGCCTTGACAAAGTCATCTGTTGCGGAGTGTCATCTTTTTGACAGCAGCTGAAAACTGCACTTTGTACATTGTTAAAGTAGCTTGAAGCAGTCTAGACTACCGAGCCTCGTGTTTTCCTTGAAACATTGGTCGTGTGTCAGGTCTCACTGACTAACCCAACTTTTTTTAATGCTTTCACTGACAAATTACACAGATCATCACTGCACACGTCAGTTCCTCGACAGATTGAATTTTACCAGTAGAGGAGTTGCCAGAAAGTTACAACAGATATGAGTGCTACCCAGAACAATGACACAAAATATACCTTCACAGCTCCTAAATCTCGTGATGGCTCTTTCAATCTTAAGAGGCAGTAGGAGGGTATGTAGATGACCAAAGGCAGACAAAAGAGAAAAGAAAAAGGGATGGCCAAATCCCATATTTACTATCAGTGATCTTAAAACTATTTTAATTGCCTAATTGATTTGATTAAATCTGGAAAATGGATGGATGGAGTTTTGTTCAGAGTGACACCAAAAAGGTGCAGATTCAATTTTATGAGCTGTAGTTTTTGTTTGTTTTATTTTAAACTGTTATACTGTAATGTTTCTCTATTTCTATTTGTGTCAGAATTGAATACACGAGTGGCAATACGATACTAAATCATGAATTTGATACCGTACAATGAAAAATATGAGGAAAGATAAGTGTTTAAATGGGACACAAGACACATTAAGTAACTCGCAACGTGACCAGAGCTAATATTTAGTTTAGACATGAATCCTTAACAACCGAGCTGTGTTGTCACAAGCAGCTGTACAAGAACTTTGCCTACAGTAAATAAAACTTGGCAAAACTGTAATTTAAATCAATATCAGCTGTTGGTACTCGACCAGTTTTTACTCTCTGTACCAAAAAAAGTCTTGGCTCACACCCACACCTAGTCATGTAAGAAAACAATTTACTTTTGCGGATCAAAATCAATACGGAATTAGCATGCAGCTTCAAACGCGACAATACTATTTTCAATAGTTCACGGTCACAGACATACCTTTCTCTACAGGTTTCTCTTTTAATGATGTAAAGTGTCCAACCCGCGCAAATAACTTCAAGTAGAGTGCAGTTATCTGCATCAGAGTAGCTAAAAACCAATCTATTTCTACTTTCAAAATCATCCACTTGCCAAACTGAAGATTTAAATGTCCATCACTGCAGAACACAAGTATCTACTTTAGTTATGCTGCATCTGAGCGCCAACAGCATTTTCCACTACCCGTTGATCTGCCACCTCTCCTTCCATACAAAAGTATAGCATTTCAGAAAATTACACCAAATTGACATCTGTGCCTGACTAGAATTTCTTTCACGATATGAAAATATGGTGACAGCAATTAGAGTCTTCCATCACCTTCAGGGATGATTATCTACTTCAGAGCCCACCAGTTAAAGTGAGAGCGGTTCGATGGAAATAAGGAGGCAGAAAAGGAAGCAGGTGTGGGGTTGCTGTTTTCCATGACATCTTTGTAGTCATGTATGTCGAGCAGCCTGAAAAGCATTTTAGATGGAAGTCAATACTCAAGAAAATGCTTAAAGTTTGAGTTTAATTAGTTTCAGTCCAAGTTATATTTCACTACAGCTGAGCAGATACCAGAGAAATATCTCCCAAATCACATGCCAGTTTTATAAGGTGTGTCTAGAATACTATGGGTGTAGGTTGTTACTGGATTTGACAGTATTTGTATTGACATGTTGAATTTAGTTCCCAGGTTTCAATTTAGAAGATAAATGATCTTGTTTGTATCTTGTTTTATTAAATTACACATCAAAGTGGTTACTGTTGATCAGATTGCTGCTGCAACATGATTCAATTCACACTTATCTATATAACACCGACTATATTAAAAAAAAGTTTCTGTGTCAGCTCACTAAATCAAAAGAATCTCCACAGTGGATTCATCTTAAATGCCGTCTTTATGTTTGCGTATGCACAGAGAAAACAAGTTTTTTTTTTAAAAACAGAATTACAAGTCTGCCCAGTCACACGCGGGGGGCTGTGTGGCATTAAAGTTAAAAACCTTCCATCTTTGTGATCAACCATTTTAAATGTCAAAATGCGAGAATACAGTGCCGCTTTGGTCTTAGAAAATATATGTAAATATGAACTTAATTGTGCCCTATTAAAAACAAAGTACAAGGGATCACAGAGAGCAGGAGGGGGGTGAACGGAGGGGTAACAGGCCGAGACTCAGCAGACTTGCCAGGTTTTATCTGTCTCACTCCTTGGCAGATGTTGGCTGCGATTCACAATTTTGTTATTGAATAACTAAAAAAGGAGGACAGATAAGATTTAGCCGTTTGTCTATTGTTCTGGTGTTTCACTGTGGGTCGAGGTCTATGAAAACAACCGAAAAATGCCAGTGTGGACGCATGTTTTTTTTTTGCGTAATTTTAAACTGTTTAATATACGTAGACATAGTTTTAAGTGTAATTAATTATTGTTGATTTGGCTCACTAAGACTTTATTGAAATCTTTATAATAAACTACAACGAGTACAACTATAAATTAAGTCTTGCCAGCTTTGGGGATCAAAGAACCTAAACTTACTAGGAGAAGTTTACTTTGTCTGATGCAGATATACCAGAGTGTAGCAAATATAATCAAAGATGCATTTGCGTGCACATAAACATTGGCTACAGAGGCGTCTTGCAGCAGTCAGGTCAAGTAAAGTCACGCAGTCTGGTGGATTTTGTGTCAAACTGTCCGTAACAAAACTGTCTATCTTACAGTAGAAACCCCTCGATGTTCACTGAGGCGTCTGGGTAAACACTAGTGTGGACTGGACTGGCCTCGAAGACCAACTTAACTCCTGGAAGGCAATTCTTGCTGCGTGAATATGTATAAAGAAAAAAGTAATAGTTAATAGAAACTACAGCCAGGTTTAATCATTAAGCCTTGAAATATGTACTTAAATGTCTGATTTGTCTAAAAATAACACAACTGAAGTCATGTGACATGTGGTTACATGGGACGCTGGTATGTATGGTTTATATTTAGGGTCCAGGAACACCTTGTCCATTGGGGCACTGTGGCACAACTGTTTGGTCACCGATCTACACTATTCATGAAACTCAATATCACTTGATGAGGTCTTCATAGAATGCAGGAATTTGTGTGTTCGTAGTCATCAGTTTACAGTGGGCTAATTTTAATGGTTATGTTTAGGATGAGTACATGTAGTGACGCTGTGACACTGGCAATTGGAAAAATAAGTAAACAGACCAGAAGCATCAAGCTGAAGGAGGCAGAGTGCAATACTAAGAAAATGGGAGGCCAACTGAAGAGGTCAACATCTGATGATTTAGGCTGAGGAGTTAATGGACTTTTAAAAAAATTGTGTGCTTTTGCTTACTCTAAAAATTGTTTTACCAAAAAAAACAACAAAAAAAAAAAACAGCAGTTAACATGAAATACATTGAAAAGCAATTTCCACTCATGCAGCTTAAAGATTTAAATGTGAGTCACTCTCCCTGGCTGCTCCCCGAGTAGAGAGAACCCATGACAGCTATAACTGCATCTGTGGGAACAGCTAACATACACATCAGTGTAAAGCAAGGCCTCCACTTCCTATCTCTCAGACTTCTGCTACATCAATGTTATATGATAACACGCAAACCAACAAGATAACTTCCCTTTTCTATAAAGTACATAGAGGCATGGAGCCAAAAATCCACAATGTAACATCAACCACAAACACAATGTGTCAGATGTACATAACTTTTTACAAGAGTTAATATGTGATTCCTTCTGATCATAATCTTTGATTATTAACAGCAGTATCTATGGCCTTCTGCAATTAGTGATGCAAGAGTGAGGTAGATAACCACAACTAAATCCCTTGTAACCTACTTGTTGTCACTGCTAAGAGGCCGACATGAAATGTTCCTGTGGCGGCTTTTTGTTTTAATCTGAGATCTTGTGAACAGGGTGTGAGCATACATACAGCGACATGTACCTGACATGTCATGTTTGTATCTGGGTGCACTCAAAATTGGACTACGCGTTCCAATATTTTCATAATATCATAATAATGAGCAATAAGTTCAGTATCTGTATTGCAAGATATTTATACACATCTTTTTATTATCGTATTAATTAGGGGATTAAAACATGCAAGGACACACTTGGCTATTTGGGATATAATCTACACAAGGGAAAGCTTAACTGGTAGCTGTGTGACTAAAGTCAAATTCACACACTTACCAGCAGTCAGTGATATACTTATCTTCTATTACAGCTACTTCTTTTGATCAACTTAATGGCAGCCTAACTACAGTGACCCTCTGCGCCAGTCACGACCTGAAACTAAGCAATACCAGCCCAACAGGGGAGCAGTGAAATGCAGATTGAAGTTAAAAAATTTGGTATTTTCTGGTATTTTCCAGGGCAGCAATGGAAAAAAACAAGTGTGCTCAACAGGAGGAGTGGAGGGGGGCTTATTTGAACAGATGACGTTACATTACATGGCCTTACTCCAACGCTGCCTTTTGGGACACACAGTGCCACACACGCTAGCTAGCTAACACCAGCTCCTAGCTAGCTTACTCACATTTATGCTAATACGCACAAAAATACGCTTCAAGTGTTATATACAAGCTCTTTGTCAAATTAAAAGACGGGTTAGTGGAGGTTAGCATAGCACGTGATCACCGTTTAAGCTCCAAGTGCGTCTCTTTAACTGGGGCAATATATAACTGGGGTTATATTGGAGCTAACTCAGGAGCAGAAACTAGCAGGCTAACTTTCTGACAGCGTGTCAGGCAGCTCGGCTGTTGAGGATTCATGTCCAAACTAAATATTAGCCACGGTCACGTGGCGGGTCGCGCTGTGGGGGAATCAAACTTGTGATAGTGAGTTAGCTAGCTGAGCTAACTGCAACTTCTGTCGCTTGACAACAGGTTGCAGTGTGTCGGGTTAACTTACTAAAGTTGCACAAACTTCGACGTGATAAGAGGCCCTCCGTGTTTAGCGTCAGACACGGTTTGTGTGGTCGCCCTGACAGCTTTTGCTCGGTTTCTTAATGCGTCTCGTGTCCCGTGTGAACTCTAATCTGTCCTTCTCGGCTACGCTGCCTCGTCTACTTAACGTTAGCCTGCTAGCTTGCTGGGTACATGAGGAGTGTTTGTAGTAGGGGGTCCGGGGTGCCCCGACCGACGTCCTGCCCTGCGCCACGTGCAAACACGTTGCTCGTGGTCCGAACGCGCTTCACCTGTGTTCGCCGAGGAGCGTTTTACCTGTCGAACCCGGCGTATCGTGTCCGCGAAGTCATCTTTCGTTCCGGGCTGAGCCACCGAGGCCTGTCCCTGAACCAGCTCCGCCATCATCATCATCCGCCTCGGCAGCTGAGAGCCACACTTAAAAAAAAAAAAGGAAAAAAGAACAGCACACGTGCCAAACCAAAGCTCCGCGAGCCAGATGATCTCGCGAGTTGATCGGGGGCTACATAGCATGTAGGAAAAGACCACTTTAGCATAACTAAAGAGGATATTTTATATAACATATAATATATGTGAGTTTATATATATAATATATGTATGTGTGTATATATATGTATGTATATACACACATACATATATATATATTTAAATAAAAGAAATATATATATATATATATTTCTTTTATTTAAATCTTTTTTTGCTGTCAGAGTTTGTATGAAATAATTTTCATGTATGACTTTTACATGATAATTCAACCACATATAATCCTAATGAAAGAATAGTTAATTACAGGATTGTTATTTTAGTTAGATGTAACACATCAGCTGTGTATATACTGGCAACTGGAATCCTCTATCTTTGTATGTGTAAATACACCGGCCAATTAATTAGATTCTGATTCTGGTATAATTAGGCCAACAAAATGTGCTCTACTTCCCATGCTGGGCGGTTGTGGCTCAGGGGATTGACCTGGTCGTCCTTAAATCACAAAGTTGGCGGTGGGATCGCTGGCTCTTACTGTCCGCGTGTCAAAGTTGCTCCCTGGGCTCTTTACAGCGGCCCACAGCTCATAAAATGCTTAGGATGGGTTGAATATACATAGATCAAGTTTCATGTACGTGATAATTTCAATCAAGTTTAAGTTGAAATATAGTTGAAGACAACTAAACTAATCAGCTGACAGCAGCAGGCCTTGCTCAAGGCCTCTATGGCAAAGAGAGAGACATGTTGAGTTGTTATTCAGTCACTAGAGACATTTTGCACTGTGACACCTTGCTCTGTCATGTGCCTCAATGTCTTCTGTAATCTTGTTAAAAAAGGAAAAACAAAGAGCCATATAGATGTTTTAAACAGACTTTTGCTATGTATAGTCCTAACATTGCAAGCTGTCTTGTCAGAATAAAAAAAAAAATCCCATCTGGCACAAAAGAAAAATGCACATTGAGGAATATTGTTTTTTTCCTTGCTGCACATGTGGAAACATCTTATTGCACATCTGGAAAATGCCAGCAGCCAGACAGAAGAAAGTAAAATTGCTGCAAATTTCCAAACTGTTTATGCAAAACAGTTCCTGCTCCATAAATTGAATCCAAACCTCAATGAGCAAAGTCCAACCAGTGAGGACTAAAATGATTGTGTAGTCCAGCAGAGTTAGAAACAGTCAAGAGTTATGATAAAGCTTTTCTTCAGGATGAATGCATTTGGATCATTTTCTTAATGATGTACAGTGGGGCCTCCCTACTGATATTACAGGCTCAAATCTGTCAGATATCTTATGGCCAAAAACATAATTTTAAAAGATGACAAGCACAAGCTGAAGCTTATGATAAATTTGATAACATATGTGCTGTATCTTAACACTTAAATAACCATCTCCCTGTATGGTTACACATATGCAACATGCTCATGCAGCTGCTTGAACAGAGATGATTGACCTCGAACTTGAGACAAACAGATTGGCGTGCTGCGTCTTACAGACATCCGTACAGATATCAATTTCCCTTCCTTGTCAGCCCCTGGGCATGTTATCGCCTCCAAAAAAGAAGTCGGGAAATTAAGTGGGAGCTGAAGGCTGTTCCCAGACCAGCACCTCTAAATGAAGACCTCTAATTTAGCATGACTGAAGTATGATCCCAGCTATTCAAACATATTGCTACCATGTGCTGTCCAATGTATTCAATGTGGCTGGGACGTGATTTTAGAGCTCTGGTATCAAAGGGTAAGTCAGGTGGTGGTGGTCATATGCAGCCAGGCGATTCAGACATCAGCATGGACGCAAAAACACACGTTATCATGAATTCTGCCCCCCATCTAGTCAAACTGGCTAGAAAGTAAAGGCAGTTAAAGCGGGTGTGGATCTCTGGCGTCCTGCCAATCAAGCAGTGGGAATTGACTCAGAGTTGACCAAGTGTGTGTGTGCTTGTGTGTGCTGTGGTTACCGTAGCAGGCTGATCAAGTGTCACACACAAACACAGCTTCCTGCCTGTCATTGTCTTGCAGAGAATAGCCTCTTGTTCCCAGGGTTCACTGTCGTGAATGGAATGCATCTTCAGCAAAGCATTTGGTCTCTCAAGAATACAAAATTTCAAGAAATCATCAACGTGTACTGAACAACATGCCCAGCTGGACAACCGAGCATTTAGAAAAAGGAACATCAATATTGGCACACTTACTCTTTTTAACTACTGAGCTTTTACCTCCTCCTTTCTCCTCCTAAATCTCAAAAGAACGGGCCATATGAAACTGTAATTGCTTCATAATTACCACAGTTTTGCTATGGGCATACATTTCTAAAGGCAGGATACAAGAAACGGATAGTGTTTCATTGAGAGACCTCTAAGGTATCCCTGCGGCGCTTTCATTCATGAACACATTGTTCATGCAGTGGGAAGCAGTGAATAAATAGGTAGTGGCTCTAATATATTCATACTTGTCATACTTGAAAAACACACAGGATAAAATACATTTCAAATCTTTGAAATAATTTCTAAAACTCAATTTGAATCCCTTTTTTTCATTCTAATTGTTTTTATTTTTTTAATGATCCTCATTATTTTACTATTTTATTCAGTGATCTATTCTTACGTCTTTCTGATAATCTACTAAAAACGTTCTTCCCCGTTCTATGGCCACTGATAACATTGTCAGACTCACGATGGACAGTAAAAAAACAAAACAGAAATACTACCTTTTTAATTTCACAAATTATTCTTCCTTCTCAAAAACGTTTACCAACAATGCAACGTGAGCGCCAACAGTTTGATCAGAGATTCAGGTGTGTTGTGTTAGCAGCGGCTAGCCTCGAGCTGCTAGCCCCAAGTAGAGATGAGGAGCTGGCGACAGAGGTCTGTTCAGATCTGTTCTTTCTATCTCAATACCCAGATTCAGTTTATTATTACATTTGTAGTCTTCAGCCCCAATTGACACTGACTCAAGTGACATAATTTGAGGCAAATGATCAGCTCCCTCTGGAGCCTGAACAAAAACGTAATACAACTTTTTTCACATATGCAGTAGTACTCCCAAATACCTGTAATCAATAGAGCTTGTAACCAGCATGTTTTTCTTTTAACTGCATATAATTCTGCCATTTTCTAGTTAATTGTTCTAACTGCAGTTAAATTATGTTTTTGTTGTGTTTAATGTGTGGTTGGAACTTTTCTTCTAATTCAGGAATATATGCATGGAAACTTTGCTAGGTCAGTTTAAATCTCTGTCAAAATATTAATATGTGAAATGTAAAACATTTTTTATCAGAGATATATCACCAGTATCAGAAAATCACAGACTGAAATAACAAAATTAATATGGAGAACATTTTTAAAAAGTGCATTTATTGCAAAATATAATACATTTTGAGAGAGTATAGAAAGAAAACAAAGTAAGAACAAAGGTAACGTCCTGTCTTGAGAGAGAAGATTGACAGGATAAACAGACCAGCTTTGTCCAATAATAGGAGGCACACACTTCTTCCTCATTGTTTTTTTTTACCTCTCTTCCATTTTACTTTGCCGTCTCCTCCTCCTCCTACACAAGCCACTTTGCTTTGATTCAGCTCTGTATCTGTATTTTAAATGACTCAATTACATGGGATCCCGCGGTGAAAATTACGGATGTTTTCCACTATTTCTCTCCACTGGGACGCCATGACCCCTCCCCGGCTCCAATAACCCCCCTCTTCCCTTCATCCCTCTCTCCCGGCCTCTCTCTCCACCTGTCCTATTTTCCTCCTCTCCCTCAGTTGCCTATTTTTCTTGATAAACGTTTATTTTGCAGTGTGTATCTGCAAGGGAATAATAGCTAAATGGTCTTGTTTGTGAGCCCTCGGCACGGTGAGCTGACAAAGAGTGTTTTGCAGGTAATTCTTCTGCTGCGACCACACAACAAGTCACTGAAAAGAGTTTCTTAAGGATGACAGGAGGTGCTGTTCAAATCAAAACACCAGGCATGACAGAAATAAAAGCACACGCAACAGGCAGAGCTGCAGAGATGGACAGTGTTTTTTTTTATTCATCTAAAGCAAAGCAGTGTTGTGATTCTTTTCAGCACTTTAAACCCACAGCTTACTGGGGTCTGAGGTATTTTAAAAGTGGAATCTATCTTTGATGTACTCTGTAGGTGTTGAATCTACTTTCAAGATAAAACCCTCTCTGAGGTCTACTGCTGTGTCGTTCACTCACTGAGGTGCAAGGCGGCAAGTAATGCTCAACCAAAGTATGCGGCTGGAACAGCTTTAGGTTGGCAATACATCCACAAGCCCCATGAAGCAAAACAAGTCTTCCTCATTTCATGCAAACAAAAAATCACAGATCTTGGACAGCTTTATTCGTTGCTATGTTGTGAGTTAAAGGACACAAAAAACAAAAATCTGTCAGGGTGGTAGCCTGAAGGCACTGTTTTAAAATGCCTTAATATTACTACTTCTTCTCTACGACAAGCTTTATGAACTTATGGAGTACAATGGGTATTTAATTCCCAGAAAACACCTTTGATGCCTTCGACAGTCGTGCCCAGAGGTATTATGTTTTTGGGTTGTCCGTACATCTGGTCCATTCTCGTGAACAGCATATTAACGCCGAGAGGGAATTTCTTCACATTTGGCACAAACGTCCACTTGGACTCAAGGATGAACTGATTAGTAGTTGATGGTCAAAGGTCAAGGCCACTCTGACCTCACAAAACTCATTTTGGCCATAACTCAAGAATATATGCTAATTATTACAATTTACCACAAATGTCTAATAGGATAAAATGATAAAGTGATGACATTTTGGACACTCATGGATGTAAACTGCAACATTACTGGTTGGTGGAGGCATACAACCTATATACATGTGTGTATATGGTTACACTATATTGTCTGGCTGCACCTACACAGTGTGTATGTTGAAATTATGTAGTAAAAGCAATAAACATTTGATCACAAAAAAAATCCTTTTTAGAATATACTTGATTGGCCCACTAATGAAGCAAAATTAAAACACCCAACCCAAACAGCCTGCATGCCCTGTGGTGTGATTCAGGCACCATCAGAAAAACCTACACTGCATTACCATCCATCATAACACACGCCATAACAACCAAATAACCAGCGCCATTAAACATTTAGATCGGCCAAGGGATTCACAGAGTGGAGAAGACAAAGCTGCCAGGATAGCCTCCTTGAACCTGATAGGCCCTCATCCATTCACCACCTTGCAGACCAACAGATCGAAGAACATAAAAGAATGTGTGCCAGCAAACAAACCCCACCAGTAGACCCCCGGGACAGGAGGAGAACGGGGGAGGCAGGAACCAAGTCCCTTTCAAATGAGGGAGATAAATCTATTGATTTGAGATCAGCGTGCTGCATTACTGTTGATGCCTCGGAGGATCTGGGAAGTGGAGGAGGGTGTAATGGTAAAGGTGGTTAGTAGCATGGCTCTAGATATGGTGATTTCAGTTTGTTTGTTGGTCCATTACTTTTGTCCAGACTAAAATATCTAAAATACCAACTACCAGATGGATTGCCATGAAGTTTTGTACAGACATTTATGCTGCCAAGAGGATAAATCCATATGACTTTAGTGATCCCCTAACTTTTTCTCTATCGCCACCAAGATGTAAACATTTGTGGCTTTTAATGAAATGTCTCAACAACAATTGGACAGACTGCGATGAAATTTGTCGAAGTTGTTCACGTTTTCTTCTGCTTTGGTGATCCCCTGACTTTTCATCTAACTCCATCATCACGTCAAAACTTAAGTTTGTCCAATATTTTGCTTTCTGACTAAATACCTGCAAAGCCAATGATATTCTCATCAGCCTCAACTGCACTTTGTGTTTAGTGCTATACTGAGCAAATGTTTTCATGCTAACATGCCAACATAAGACAGTAAACAGGGTTAACATTTTACCAGCTTAACATGTTATCAGCATTGTCATTGTGAGATTGTAAGCATGCCCACAATAGCAGCTTCAAGGAGGCATAAAGCCACAGGACTCAACCGAAATGGAAAAGACACCCGGCATGCTGCAATCTTCCTGTGATTCATAACGTGCAGGTAGGCTCCTGAACTGAAGTTGGTCTGTATACATGAAGTAGGAACAGGCAGGTCAATGCCAGGCTCAACAGGTCTGAACAGCAGGCAAAGGATCTGTGGTCAGACAAGTAGCAGATTAACACTGCTGTTTAGCCATCCCCATGGATCTGGATCACAGTCATACACATACTGAGGCTCAAAAGGTTGCTGCTAACTAAGACCAAATTATGAAAAGCACTTTCATTACATCACAGTCTGTACTGTGGTGAGTGTGCTAAAAAGGTTACCTTTCAGGAGTGAATTTACAGTTTATGTAGAAATAAATACAGCTTAATTTGAGCCAAGCGTCGCTTAGCCTAGCTTAGCATAAAGACTGGAAACAGCTAGTCTGCTCTGTCCAAAGGTAACAAAACCAACAAACACCTGTAAAGCTTGCTTGGCAACCTCAAGGTGACGGCAAGACTCCAGGAAGTCACTTCTCCCGGCCAAGACATGGTCCAGCACAAAACCTTCCGTAACCTTCTTGTTTTTACACATTGCTTTTAGTATGAATTAAATAAACACAATATAACAATAATATTTCCAAAAAGGTCAAATTGTTTTGTTAAGTGTTCCCATTATTGATGGAAATTACCAAGAAGTTAGCAACCTACAACTCAACACAAACACAAATTCAGCCAAAGAGCAACTAAAACAGGGTAACTTAATCCAGCATTGAGAAAGGTTATCGATTCTTGATTGCCCCGTAGAGCCTGCACAATCCGGTCTAGTCAATGTTAGTGGGTGGTTGAGCTCCATTTTGTTGTAACAGGAGACTGGAAAGTCATCACACTCATTAACCCTTTTAGTTGGGCAACATTGAGCAGCAGGCAAAATATTTATATTTTTCCATCAATATTTCATCACAGGCTCAGGCCAAACAAAGCCAGGGGCTTTGACTGTAATGGTCCCATCTGTCTATAGATCTTGAGGACATCAGTGTATGGGTGTCCTTTGACACCAGAATATAGGCTTTGAGATCAAGGAAAAGCACTGCACTCACACTCACAGGATCCATGGATGTTAGCTAGCCTGGAAGGCAAAGTGTATCCTGCTTTATTTGGATGGTTCCTCACAGATGGTCTCTTCATGTTGTAGCAGGAGATCAAGTTTCAAGAGTACGAATTTCAGCTATTAGGACAAATCAGCTCTGTTCAATGTACATCAATGGTGTGATCTGAGCCACAGTATTCAATAACAAATT
Source organism: Ophiodon elongatus (assembly GCA_016806645.1). NCBI lineage: Eukaryota > Metazoa > Chordata > Actinopteri > Perciformes > Hexagrammidae > Ophiodon > Ophiodon elongatus. The sequence continues at coordinate 1,488,596 of JACSYO010001905.1, forward strand.
AATAGCAATCACAACTGTCTGCTTAGATTAACTTTCACAATCTTAATTTAATCAGCTACCACATTAAGAAAAGTTAGTCATCCTCACATCCTTCACACTTGTATTTTAGATCAGAAAATATGTGCTGATCGACATCTGGTTGTTCCCATTTATCCAACTCCATCTAATGCTATCCATGGATATAAAAAGTATAAATATAAATAATTTATCAATATTAAGCCAGCACTATTGACATGGTATACTGGCTTGTAAATCGCTCATTGTTTCTTAGCAGTAAGAGAGTGACCTCATCATCTTTGCCAGGCCCATTAGCTTTCTGCATACACCACATGGGACCAGTCCATTAACCCCTTACCTGCTAAGTAAAGTAGCATTAAGTGAAATGTTCAGAAAACAAGTAGCAATTGGCATTTTATTGAGATATCACTGTAAAAATATGATACGATAGTGGTAAAAGCAAAAAAAAGAGAAAAGTAACTGACAAATAAAAGAAAGAAATGAAAAGAAAGAAAACCCATAGATCTGACATACTTTCATAATTTTTTTATATGTTTAAGTAGAAAATCTTTGAATTTTCTATGCACACGTTGAATTAAATGTCAAAATCTGGAGACAGACAAGATACGGCTCCCTGGACTCAGGTTACACAAACCATCGTGAAGGAGAGCCACTTCTGTCTCTAATCGGTGGTAATTAACCCCCATGGTCATTGTTCTTGTCTCATTGTGTTTAAAGAGGAGAGGTCAGTGAACATGGGGGCCTTTTCCACACAGACAGGTAGCTGAAGAACACAGATTGAATGACCACGAAATATTCTGATGGGTGAAAGACAGTCTGTGTGCTTTGTTCCAGTTATTCTTTTTTTGTTCCCACAATATCACTGTTGCGGAGTGAAAACCTGACAATTCCAATGTTAGTGATTTTTGAGTTTGTACTTTGTGGGTTAAGAAAGCTCTATCATGCCTCGGCTATGAATGCTAGGTCATCAGGCAACAACCACAGTTGTTATTTTAGTTCATAAAAGGTACAAAATGGTACGAAAGTATTGAACCATTCATTCTTACTGCAGCACCTACCTAACTTTTGATTCACAAGACACATAAAATGAATTAAATTAGAAAAAGCTAACTTAATAAAATATAAAGAAAACAAAAAACTCATACAGAAGTGTTTAAAATTGTGATTTATAAGCAGATAGTGAACTGGAAAGACAGAAAGAGAATATTAGAGATGATTGGTATTCACAAAAACAGCAGCAAGACTCACTTTCCAGTAGATCAATTATTAGAATTACTAAGAAGACATTTTGGATTGCCAGGTTGTGAAAATCACTTTGGCTGACTTCCTGGAAAAGGCCTGTGAATAATCCAGTCCACGATCTATGTACTGACGTTTATTAACATCTACAGCTGCAGTCTGGATGAAATAGTTTGGAAACCCTTTATTAATCACTTAACAGATTCAATTTATGAAAAAGTGAGAAAAAGTGGTTAATTTATTAAGGGACTAACAATATATTGAACTAAATTATTACCAAATATAGCTATTAGTTTCAATTTACAAACCATATAGTGAAGGGTGTCTCATTAGAAAGTGTCACCAAACATCTTGTTATCAAGTGTCTCTACACTTTCTTGTTCTCTCAACCCTTGAATCATCCTTTTCCAACATGGCTGTCCTCTCATTGCCAGCGGCCCTCTTCACTTCATCTCAAGAGGTCACAGACCCTGATCCTGAACAATAGCCTCCTTTGTACGTGTGCTGTTGGAGAGTGACAAGGACTTGAAGGTTAGTCGACCTGGACTCCTGAGGAGACACGGTCGCACAGGAGTGTCCATTAGGGCTCAGCCCTGTGACGCCGCTGACTTTCATGTTGCGCTATTGTTACACAGCTCTCCCCTGAGAGGTGGACACAGAGTGGGTAATGAGGGGTAATTGGTACAGGGTCAAGGATGATTAATTCCCTTGGTCAGGTGTCAGCTAGTTTTCATACCTGGCTGGCTGGGTAGACAGGTAGGAGGGAGGGGAAGGGTGGAATATGAGACGTGGTAGGCGAGTGGGTAAGTGGATGCGTGTCCAGGTGGATGTGTGTGACACGTGCAGTCAGGATTGCTGATTAAAGAAGTCTTTGCTTAAATAAAACTAAGCCCAGGAAGGACCTCCCTTACAGAAGCCATCTTTCTATTCCTAAATCAAAACACACTGTACGAGACCGCTTTCACATCAGCAAAGATTCCACGGGATCATATCTTTCCAGAAATAAAGTTGAAAGGTCACCACGATCCTCCCCCTCCAACCACTAAAGCCAGATTGAGATTGATAGCTGTCCCCATCCCTCCTACCTCCCCTTCAGCTTGACTGACTAATCTGAATACCTCTCCATCCATCCCTTCATTCTAACCGGGCAATTTTGAACACTGATTATCTTGCAACCTGTGAGTGCACGACAGTAAATGCAGGGGCTGGCTGGTAATTGACCAGGCAAAGACTGAGACGCCTGCCGTGTAATTGAGCAGGAGCTGAGGGGCTCTTGCAGGACTGAAAGGGTCTCAGGAGCCCTCATTGCCCATTAGACCTGGCGGGGGGTCTCCTGTGTCTGTGGACGCCACCTTAAGGCCCACACTGTATCCAGCACTTCTATGCCGGACTGACTTCTTTCAGTGGTGGGGATTGCACAGAAACAGCTGCTGTGTCCTACAGACTGATATAATATGAAGCATACTGTAGGGAAATTTGACATTTTACAACATACAAACACATCCTCATCCTCTCAGAAATTGCTTGTATAGATACACTGAACTGTGCTGTGAGCTTTAAACAAGAAAAGCCTTGAGCCGTTTGAGGGACTAAGCGGGTGATAACTACATCTTAACTTTCCATTAAGAGAGTTTGACTTCCTTCAAGTGTTCAGAAAAAAAAGAACACTTAAATGATTGTGGCATTCATCTCTGAATAGGTGACAGTCATGATGGAGCAGTGTTTGTTCAATAAAGCAAAAGGTGGCTCAAATTCTTTATATTTTCTGCACAGGAACTCATGGCTCTCACAACATGGAAATGACAAATATGCAATTTGTACATCTAGTATCTGAACTCTTCAGCACTTTGGTTGTTAGAGCATTGTTGGTTGCTTTAAACAATTTGTCAAACCCCTTTCAAAGCTTAATCACTTGTCAATGATTTGTGTAGCGACCATGTAATTGAAATTTCGCTACTTTCAATTTAGGGTTAAAAAGAGTTTCTTGCTTAATGTTAGTGAGCATTAATGTGCATCCTTATGGTCACATATTTCCTCATTAACAAATGCTTTTAATTTGGGACAATGTTTGAGACAGCCCCATGCTCATCCATTTCAGGATTACCTACATTTCAAAAATGATAATGAATGACACGATACTCTTTAAAACACTTCTCCCCCTTTCCTCTGTCCATGGAGACCCCATGTGGAGCAGGGAAATATACATATGTGGGCAATTGGTTTTCTTTCCATCTGACTTGTGCCATTTGAGCTCAGAAATGGCCTCATCACTTCTGCTCCAGCGGCTATCAGCGAGCCACATTGTTGACCTGCTCCTGTGCCAAACCCCATGCACTGCTACCGCTTCATCTACATATTGTAGAATAAGATACAGCGTCCTCGCTGCCCTGAAATCTTCACGGGGCAGTGACGATACAGCCGTCAGAGTTAAACAGGCAGACACCAATAAATGGGCGGTCTGCCAAAGACATGAACTATTAATCACCAACACATTCAAACTGACAGGGGCTGGTGTGCATCGCCACAGTGTTTGCATGTAACCTAATCACGAACCGTTTTATGAAATGAATTAAGTAAAGAGCAGAGGAAGAAAAAACACAATTCATTTAATTTTATTTCTGACAAAGAATTCCTAATTTTAATATTTGTGCGCTGACCAGCTTATGCAAAGAATGAGAAAATACTACAAAATACATACTTTTATAATGCTCACCCACACTTAAGACTACCCTTCACCACTTAAGAAAAGTGTGCTAGATACCCTGAATAAAACAGTAGACAATGGAGGCACAAAGTTGAATACTATTACTTCTACTACTCCTGCTGCTGCTTAAGAGACGGCGGAGAGAGGGAAGAAATAAAGATGATTCACAGGACTGCGACAGTTACTTCTTGTCGCTGGAGATACCCTGCAAACGATGGTGTTCCCTCAACCTGTGGAGGAGAAGAAGGACAACAAATAAGATGAGAGCTTAGATTGTGATCAAGTTCCATTTGAAAGACAATTCTCAACTGTTTGGTACAGCTGAATTACTCTTAAGGGATGCTAACCTGACAGCATTAATCCTGATGAATCCAGAGGCATCACATGGGTCGTAGTCTCCCTGCACGTCCATGCTGGAGTGAAAAGAATAAACAGAGGCAGGTGAGGCAATAGAGACCGAACTCAAAATGTTCAGGTTGGAGGAAAACGTAGTTCAAGTGTAACCAAGAACTGAAGAAAAAAGTTACAGGAAATACTGCTGACAAAATTATTGAAATGTTTGGTATCATTGCAGTAAACATAAGAGACATGGGGCCTCATCAACTACTGGGATAACTGGATCATTGATAATCTACTCTTTTGAAATAATGTTCCGGTCGATTTTCCTCTGAATTCCTCTTTAGCATTGTTTGTCCCGAATGACATGGAATCAATATCGCAGAATGAAAACACGCTCGTGTATACAGGCACACAGACGCACATAAACCCATTTTAAAACAATCCCATCATATCAACTGTGAGCTAAGTGACTAGAGGATTTTCTAATCTCTTGTTTTTGTCTTCAAGTTCATCCGCTTCTTCTAAAAAGACGCGAATCTATAACTTGTGCCACTGCGCGTTCTTTGTCATTTAGGCTGTCATCTCGTCTTAGTGTGTGTGAGCGTCTCAAAGTGTGCCTGTGTACTGTGTAATTACAGCAGTTTCTACCTGCAGTGCTTAATACACTCCCTCAGAGTCCTCTCCTCCCTACAACACCCCCAACTACCAATGTACAGCTTGCACTCGTTCTTCAAAAGCACTTAGCAAAAGAGGAAATTGCCAACAAATGATAGGATAAACACCATAAAAAGAAAGACCGACAACTAAATCATCAACTCTCAATACAAGGCTCCCTACCCGGCACCTGAACACCATTATGAGCGAGTGGCTTTAAAGAATATGCGTGTGTGCATGTGTGTGCAAGCATGTGATATTTTGTGTATTCCTTTAAGAAACCCTGTAGTCTAATTGAGAGTGGAGCCAGTGGACAGCGAGGACGGTGACATTTCATTCTCAGATGGGTGCGGTGACCGGCTGTATTACCACTGTGTTAATGACGCCGTTTACTGTTGCCCGTGGAGAGCCAACAGGATGTCAGCGGGGCTTTCATGCCTAATCTGGTCTGTGTGCGGTGTGTGTGTGCGTTTGTGGCAGGTCGGCTTGTAGTGGCAAATAAGTATGTGAGAGAAACTGCAGCTTCCAGGTGTATCACTGTCAGGTACAGGACATGCATGTACTGAGAGAACGGCACTATAGAAGTTTTGATAAGCACCAAAGAAAAAAAAAAGAATCAAATTTAATGAAGCACAAATGAAAAATCATGCAACAGATTATAATTACCATGGCCACTCAGCACCTACCAAAATATACTTCCTGTATGTACTATTCATATCACATAATATACATTTTGTGACACAAACGCTACTTTTTTAAGTACATTTGTTTTTTGAGTATCTTGTTAAAGGCTGGACAAGAAATGAGGGCAGAGAAATTACATGGTCAGCGCATTAAACCAGGACGGCCAAATAAAAAAAATGTCACTGATTAATTAAAGGTAAATATATTTCGGATTTATTCGTGGCTTTTTATTGTTCTCATTTATAATTTTTTTTATTTTCAATCAAGTTTCCTGCTCACATTGTGCTGATATTTACAGTTACGGTCACCTTGATATCAAAATGAATTGCTACCTTTGACAAAATGTATATGAAAACAAATGTCAGATTATATGACGTTATACCTAAATATTAATATTGGTACTAACTCGGTATTAGTAAGGCTCCAGCTGGCACAACATTTGCCAATTTTTTTTATGAGCCTGTATCAGTCTGATTAGTGCAGTAAAACCACCGTTCATCTCCCTCTATTACAAAAGGAAAAAAAATATTTAAAAAAAAAAACAAAAAAAAACAAATCTATATTTCTTTCCTGGCTTTTTTTTACTTTCCAAACCAGTCTAAGAAATTGAACGGCTGACTACGGGAGACATATCTCCTTGTCTCCCTCTTTCTGACCTACTTAACTAGCATGACACCCAGGTACTTTCCTCTTAAAAGCCCAGTGAAATCCCTTCTCTCCTCTGGCTGAAAACGCCATTAGCTCTCTGACTCTAGGGTACAACTGGAGAGACTGAAGTGGAGATGGAGAGGCATATGGAGGGGTTTTACTTTGGTCAGCGCTGAGCCTGCCCAGAGGGCATCAGGGGTCAGCATCCTGAACAAACCCACTGTTACCGCGGCTAAGAGGCCACGGGGGTGCAGTAGGAGGGGTTAGGGTCGGGTCTGCCCTCCAGGAACTGAGCTTGACACTTCTCTGATGTCTTTGTGAGGCAGGGTCGGTTTAGTACGTTGATGTGGAGGTCATAAGAGAACTTGGGCAAGCCGACCCAACAACAGGCTGACTGGCGAACATGTGGAGTAGCGGCACTGTGCCCAGAGCAGCCAAACACAGCTGTCAAGTCCGAAGGAACAAACACTTTGATTCAGACACATGGCTTCTTGTGTTTTATAAGCACACCCACCCACACACTTTTATTCTGTCCATGCTTACCTGACCAACTCCTCGTTGTAAAGGGACTTGGGTGACTCTCGTCCAAGGATGTAGACTTGACCCTTGAAGACGGACAGCTGTACTTTGCCCTGCACATTCTCCTGGGACTTGGCGATGCAGTGACGCACAAAATCACACTCTGGACTGTACCAGAAACCTAAGTGGAGCAAGGACACAGCAACATGTTTACATCAATACGTTTTGTTAAGGTTTGTTCAAAAACAACGTAAAGATTATGTTCATATTTGTCTTCATATGCATTATTATTATTTATTGTTATGTATTGTAAAATAGAAAAACAATACATAGAATGGACAAGTGGAGAAAGAGGCTCCTCTATACATCCTCCGTGAGCAGCAGGGAGCACAGAGGTGTGTGTGATGCCCACACTTCCCTCTTTCATGAGCTGAAACTCCTTCCCTACTACTGGTCTCATTTCTGTTCCAGGTGAAGTTCATACACCCCTTTCTTTTGTCCCATTTTGTTGACCTGGCCCATCAATCCCTGAGACAGATGGGCGAGGGATGTGTCTGTATATGTTCAGAGGTCAGACACGCCCCACTCAGCAGGGGTCCTCCTCTCATCAGCGGCTGACCTCCACCTCATCGTCTGGCCATGTTCAAAGACACAATCCTCCCTCGTATTCATTGCCTCTGGATTGGCACAAGGTGTCCGATATGACAATAGCACACAGGTCCCAGTTTTGTTTAGAGTCGACTATTTTTGTTATTCGATCTTCATGTTAGTTCTGTCCACATGTTGCTGCGAGCGTCTCTGTATGGTGGTTATTTGGGAACATTTTTAATAAACATATTTTTTGTTATCTAATTAATTAATCTTTTGTTCTCAAAATGTAATAAAATATTTTTTAAGCTAATAATAGACCATCAATACGCATGTAGCTGTTGTTTACTCTCCACTTTTCAAATTCTTGCTGCGTTTGTTCTGCACTTCCTCCAATTGCTGCAAATTCTCTCATGAAAATATGTTTGACTAAATCATGTCGTATTAATGCAAAACAGATGCAGGACCGGTGGATTGTTAACATAAACCCCACTGCCAGCCGTCTGCCATCTGAGGAGTTATTAATGATTTAAACCCACAATGGGTTTAATCTCTGCCCTGCTTCTGAAGGTAGCACCTTTATTTATTTATATATATATATATATATAAATATATATATATATATATATATATGTATATGTGTATATATACACATATACATATATATAAATATATGTATGTGTGTGTGTGTGTGTGTGTGTGTGTGTGTGTGTGTGTGTCGTCTCTGGAGGGTATAACTGAAGTGGCCTAGTAGTCAGTCTCTAATGGCACTGATCCTATTATGTGGATGAAGGTGCAGGGGACTGGAGACTGAGCAGAAGGGATGATTAAGACACCTGAGCCAAGAAAAGCTCACACACTCTCACGCACACACAGGGACGTAGGGACGCATGTCTTATATAAACTCCAAAGGGATGTTAAGCCTTCTGATTATCGTCCAAATGATACTGGATTTTTGAGGACGATCATACTATGGATTATTGGGTGATTCGAAAAACAGCCGGATAACGATTTGTTTTTCTACATAATCACATAAGAAACAATCTTACAGATCCCCTAGTTTTTTGTTGTTGTTTTGATTTTAAAATGTACTTTGCACTGTGCCCTAACACAAAAGGTTGTGGAAGAAAATACAAAAAACAGCATTAGTGAATTTATCTAATTAAGATTATGTATTGTCGGGAGTTACCGTTGTAGACGAGTTCGGAGAACTTGATACTCAGTCCCTGTTTGATCCGACGTACTTCTTTGTCCATGGTAAAGGTCTCAATGTCCAAATGGGCCGTCAACAGAATTGTGCCTCCTGGGGTTTCATATATTCCTGATAAACACACAAAAAACAACAAAATGAATAAGTATCCGCAAAAAAACACAACAAGCAAGTTTTTGAACAGGAATGAACGGATCAGTAGGTGGATGTATGCACCTTTATCAGCCAGCCTGTATAATGTTGTCTCATTCAACATAATATCCTGTCATGATTTTAGAGTCTTCCACCTTTTTGAGACCCAAATGATTGTGGCAAAAATACTGAGATAGTACACATAATTTCCTCCAATACATCCCTTGGTTGTAACACAGTCATCATCATCATAATAAGGTCATTCATATGAACATCAACTACAAGCCGTCTTCATCTGAACTCACTTCAAGCGAGCTCTATTAGCCATCAGCCGTCTGAAAGACAGGCCTTCACGGTGCTCACAAAATATGGATGAGCCTGTCCTGAGTAAATGACAGGGTAGGAGGCCCCTGCCAGCCTGGAGCCCGGACAAGGGCTCTGCATACCCTGCAATTTACCCCCTCTGGACAGGGAGGGAGGGGTGAGGGGAGAAAAAATGAGGTAGATGACAGGAGAAATGAAGCTGTCACTCAAATGTCAGCTAAAACAAAAAAGGAGGGCAGGGTAAATGCTACCAGACAGATTTGACAACAGAAATAGGAGCTTTATCAATGACATCCATTTTTGTGAGAGCTGGAATTGAGAGTGTTGTTTTTCGTATTCAAGACATAGTTCCTCACATCATCTGTCAATTTGAATGATATTCACACATTTGTGATTTAAGCGGTGCTGCCAAACCGATATTTCTCTACAACCATCACCAGGTGGCCAAATTGTATAATTTGCGTGGTGTTCTAACTCCCAAACTCTTTTCTGAGATTTAACAGATGAATGCTATTTAATCTCTTCCAATCTGGTGAGCAGTGGAGCTCAAATCTGTGCGACCCTAAATACTCCACCACCGTTCCTGATCTGAAAATGGAGAAGCACTTACTTTGTGCTGGCGGCCAAAAACAGAGCTTAGCGATGCTGCTAATTGTCTAATACCTCAAAAGGCTGCCACCTGAGCTAGAACGGCTTGTGGCTTTTTGATGATCCAAGGCCATAGAGGGCACGTAGGGACATTTCCGCTGGCTCTATCAGATAAATAAGTTAAAACTGCCCTCCAACACAACTTGGCTTAAGTGCTCCAAAAGAGAGCTAGCTTATCAGAGAGGACCAAACAATGAAACGCTATCTGGGTAAGCTCTAACAGTGGCAGTTTAGTTAAGCTTAAAGAGACAACACCCCCAGTGGTTTTTGAGGTCTTAATCTTTTATATGGTTACTGCAGGTATGCTAACCATGCTGCAGGCCTGAAGGGGTTCAGGTTAGGAATTAATTATTCCTGAGCTGATCCCCTTTTACCCATTGGGCAAACTGTTAGTCCAGCATAAACAGGCAACAAATGTAAATGAAAGCACATAAGTATCTGAAAATGGATTAAAAAGTTAATTTTAACCTGAAACAGTTTGGTATTTAGTCGAGTTACATTTCTGTACAAATAAGTTCAATAAATGGGAACATAAAAATAAACAAAAAACGTTTTTAGAGCTTTTGAAAACTATTGTTTTTAATGCCTCCATCTTCGAGTTTGACAGCAGCAAGGGCTGGATGTGAGGACTCCCGTTCATTAACAAAAGATACAGCCATTTCCGACTGCTTTTGATAGGTGCACCTCAGCTAACACCATCACACAGGTCAGAGGCCTGACAGCACTGTGACAGGAGGGAAATGTTAGTCTGGCACACGGGCGGTTGAATGTTTTGTAGCACAGTGACAACATTCTTGACAAACCATTTCAATGCCCCCACGCCTCCCTGACCCCACACAAATAAATATGACCCAACACAAATAGGTATGACATGCGCCTATTCAATCCCTCCCATCATCTATTGTGCAAACGCGACTGCCAGTCCAGAGGAGAGCAACATGTACACTTGATGGCAGTTATTCAACCACTTGGACACCTTGTGCTCCACCTCTTCCTATTGCTTCTGTGAAGGAAAAAGCTTTGATCTTTTGTTCAGTCGAGGGGAGAGAAAAGTGGGCTTCCCATTTTCCAATTTCTACCTGCCATGTTGAGCCACAGCTACAAGTCTGTTGGCCAGTCAATTTGCCAATCATAGCACATATGGGGGAAGATGAGTGTGTGTGTGTGTCATACAAGGCCAGGACAGCTCACTGCCCTTGTATATTAGCTGTGGTAACACATGTAGAGACCTAACAAAGGAGCTTTTCAAGTCGCCTGTTGATACCAAAGATAAAGAGACAAAAACATCCTTGTGCGACTACATGTGCACATATGTGATTGACTGTGTATTTGTGTGTATCCTGTGAAGCGTGTGCGCCGTTATCTTGGTCACAGTGTGTGTGTGTGTGTGTGTGTGTGTGTTTTCCATATGTGTGTGCAAGCATAAGAGAATGGAAATAACTTCAGTGTCTAAGATTCCAGGTGAACCAGAGGAAATCATTTCCTTTGAGGAGAGTGCGTTTGGCATGCAGCTTTTATGGAAGCAGAATAGCGAGTGTGACAAAAAGCACTCATGTAAAATAACTGCAAATTGCGTGAAAGCCCTGGATACTGAAAGGAAAGCTTTTGAATTGATGTTAAATTAAAATATTGAGATGTGTTTTCAAAGTGCAAATATGTCCATCTCCCTGCATTGTGTAAGTGAGGAGGCCTGTCAGGCTAATTTGGCACAAAAAGAAAAAAAGTCATAACTGAGACAGATAAAAATAAATATAATTTTTAATTGCTTACCTCTGGACTTCATGCCAATGAAACGGTTCTCCACGATGTCAATCCGGCCCACACCGTGCTTTCCACTAAGAGAAAGACAGGGACAACTTTCAATGGACACAGTCTTGAATTAGAGTCGCCCACGTATAGAACCTTCAAGATTAAGTAAATATCGGCTACCATGTTCGTCAAAAACATGATCTGAATAAAAAATATAACATTAAAGATTAAAATTAATTAATAAATGAACAAAAAAAAAGTATAACAGTAGCCAGGAAATAATTCACACCCTTGTTAAAATATTTCTCCTGTAAGCATCATTGGTAAAGTCATTGGTTAACCTTGAAACTTCTACAGAGTCTGTTTTATTCATCGTCTCTCCTCAAATATTATATTTTGAACAGCAAAGCTGAAAAACTATTTTAGTCTCCCCTGACAAAGGAAATTAAATCCATGCCATTAATTCAAAACTTATAAACTAGTTTGCAAAGCATGTAATGAAGATGCAGCATTAACTTAAACAGATGCCTCATAAATCATAATGTGTAAAGTTGATGAAAAAAAATGTCATAAAAGAAAATCCCAATTGGTAAAAAGGGCTCAAAAGCGCCTCAGGCAAGATTTTTCTTTCGTCAGCTTACCTTCAGTACTTTTCATTTATGCGGACAGTTGGAAAGCAGAGAGGGAGACAGAGTGGAGGAGACACGGGAGGGAAAACTCTGGTGGGATTTGATAACACACCAGCAGCGACAGACTCGCACCATTCCAGAGGTGGTGAACTTAAACAATGCTACACCTCTGGGGACACTTGCATACTATCCTGATGGAGAATTTCTCTCTGGAAATCTAACAAATCATTCATGGAAGTGCTGAAAGTGCTTTTCAGTAAATACTTTAGACATTAGAAAGAAATACTGACCCAATCTCATTGAGGTATGAGAAGATATCCAGCGGTGAGTCCTTGGATTTGCCTTCCTTCAGATTGGTCACCTTCAGAGGCACTCCTGAAGGGAAAAACATTTTCTTGAATCATATCACACCAACATACAAATAACATCAAAATAAACCTCACTGTTTGCTCATCTTTAATTCATATGACTTCTAATGTACTTTGGACCCATCTGGTACTGTCAATAATAAAGCAATGTCACAATTTGCAATGTATTTTTATGTTTATGAGAGTCAAAAAACTGAAATGCAATTAATGTAAAGTTCTTTGTAGGTTGATTAAAAAGATTCATTTGGATTTTGAAGAAAAATAATTTCCTGAACAGACTTAAAAGTAAAATTAGCCCACCATTAAACTGTTTTGATGCAAACAAATTGGCCACTGCAGAAAAGCAGACAGCTGTAAATAGTACCCTACACTGCACAGTCAAACGTATTACAAGAAAATTAAATTTACTTTAATAATATTTCTGAGTACGTGAGATCACTTTATTTGTACCTGATCTTGGGAGAATACCTTCCAGTATTATACCAGTTACTCGAGTTGTTTGATTTTCCAATTAACGCAGTGAACATTCCTAATACAAATATATGCATGAAGCACTAAAAAAAAACAAAAAAAACAACAGCCAATCGGTTGGATGAAAGTTGATGAAAGGCAAATTGATACAACAAAGCAAGCCGACTCTCATGTTATGAGAATTAACAAAGAACAATGAGTAAAACTGAAACCTTTACACAGTTAAACAGTTTTGGGAAATGGCTTTTAAAAACGAATGAAAAAATTCATTACAACACAAAAAAAAAAAAAAAAAAAGAAGCAAAGAGTTGATCAAATCTGCTGACAAGTGCTCGTTATGTCAGTCACTGAAATCAATAGTCAGCTAAAAGTAAAAACCATTACAAAAGGAGGCGGCGAGAAGGGCTAATAAATTCAAAGGCCCTGCTCATTTGAAAGCTGTGAAATCGTGGGCAGGCCTTTTCCTAATTCAATTACACACGCAGCTTTGTTACCCAAACTCTCTTTAGCGCTGAGATTTTTTGCGCCACTGAGTATTTGTGTGTTCATGCGCATGTGCAGGAGAAACAGAAAAAACACTTGCAGATTCATCATCACCCATCATCCTTCCACTATGTCTCCACCACATAGTTGTTGTTTTGGGTTTTTTTTTAAACACCCACGCTCGCTCAACACACTTCCTCCCTGAAGCCACTTAAACCAAGTACACATCAATCACTGTCATGGACCTGCTTATTCATGGCCTTCAATGAGCAACACAGGCCAAAGGTGGAGGCGAGGAAACAAACACGAGACATGAGACATGTGTGTGTGTCTGTGTTGAGAAGGGAATATAACCATTTGCAGGCTACACAAGAAGAGGAAATGAGAAAAGATCTGCTGATATTCACTCCATCCGTCCGGTGTTCAGTCCTACATATACTTTAGCATGCTTGCAGTTGTCAGTCACATGGCTTTGAAGAGAAGAGCAGCACTTCTGCCTTTCAACCAGCGTGTACAAAGCCCTCATAGGAATGACACGTGAAGGACTTGACAAATTTTTTTAGACAAGGGCTTTGTTGGCGGCCCATTCTCATATCGCGGGAATGGTGGTGGCTCCCATGGAGGAAGAAAAAGTACCTCCCAGTGCAGGAGAGGGCAGTATGGATGGTGCATTATCAAAACCGCACCCCCTCCCAGATACCTAATAATTAGATTAAAAGTTCAAATAAATTAAGTGTCTGAACGTGGGAGTGTAGGGGCTGGCCTTTCGTCCCTGTGCTCTCTTTTTTCCTCGCTCTCTCCATCATGCGGGTTCTATCATTCACTGAGGGGTCTTTTTCTCTCCGTGATCCTTTTCTTCAGTTTTTCGCAGCCTAACAGTGCAGACAATGGAAGCACAGACACAGTTGTAGGAAAAATTACTGCTTTACATTTTTCCACTCTGTCTCCTTTTCCTCTCCACTTCTTTGGCATGAAAGGAGGGAGGGATGAAATTTTCTTTTTTTCTTAAAAAGGGAGAGAATCGGGGAATGGAGTGTTTGACGGGGGAAAAGGTTGCTGTCGTTAAATATTCTTTTTTAATCAGTGAGAAAACTTTGGTGAGAAAGGCAGGGATGAAAAGGTGGGAGGGGGAATGAAATGAAACATTCTTTTGCTGATCTTGTGCTCAGAGGGAGGAGTAGGCTCGGGCCTTTGTGTGGACAACTAAAACAGCTTTTGTCATAGGGTGCTCAATAAAGGCACAGAGAATATGTGTGAAAACGGAGCACAGGCCTGCAAAGAACCCGCGAAACCAGACCAGGCTTTACCACTGACCCACTGTTTTACAAAAGCCTATCTCATCTCCAGATGAACCAACATCAACCTACTTGTTTTATAGTTTACCAGTTTCCCAAAGAAAATGTTTAAGTGTTACCAGTTTCCCAAAGAACATGTTCGGGACACCATTTCAGTGGCGATACATTTTGAACACTGAATGGCATTTTCATTTGCACTCTTAGCATCTTCAATGGTCACACGTATTCCCACCAAATCTTCTACCAACCATCTGAACATCCCTTATATTACCTCATAAAGCTGTCCATCAAGCCCATGTGATCAGAGGAGCTAGTGTCTCTCAGCCGATTGATGTTAGCGCTCTGCAGCGTCCGCTGGTGACCAGGGATGAAGGGACATCTGTGCCTTTTGCCCCAGGCAAGGATGTTTCTTGCCATATTCTCTTTACACAAACATGTGACACTTTCCACTATTCAGCTCAGCCCTCATGGCAATATATCTAATGAGCGTTTCTCTAGCCCCTCAGGGCTTGGTGTATTAGCTGGACTTAAAACTTCCGGCCTGTGTGTGCCCCCAGGCCAAACATGGCAGCTTTGGACCAACTAATGCTGTGAGGGGTTAAGGATAAGTCTGGGTGGTCAAGAATGGTGATAAACTGCAACTGGGTCAGCGTGAGAGCTGTAGCCCTGCAGCGATAACCATCAATGTTAAGTAACATGAAGGGACGTGGACACTCTTACTGATGCAGTATAGGAGTTCAGAACTGATCTTTCAATAAGGGAATTGTCTTTTGGAGTGTGTGTGTGTGTGTGTGTGTGTGTGTGTGTGTGTCTGTGTGTGTCTGTGTGTGTGTGTGTGTGTGTGTCTCAACAACAACAAAGAATGTATCCTATCAATATTGATGGGTGACAAATTTCAGAAACTAAGCCTGGATAAGGTCCTGGCATTTTTTCAAAGTAAGTTTCGAAGTTAAAAGGATTTCTTTATCATTGATATTTGTTCTATACAATGCTCACATATAAAAGGAAATACAAATTTAATTAGATTGAATAATATTAATAATCTCAAAGTATTGAGTACTTTCACAATATACATTTGACTTTTTTGGCATTACATTTTGGAAACCAAAAAGGTAAAAAAACAAACAAACTGACAGAAAAACAGACACATGTTGTAAGGACAAACCATTTCCGAACTCTATCTCCAGGACATCGGGGGTGTTGGGAGAATCTTCCGGGTTCTTGGTCATCAGGTACAGGTCAGCTGGAGCATGGCTCTGAAAAAACACACAAAAGCACACTTACCCTCCATTTCACACACTTTTATTTCCTTTGATGAATAACCAGGACCTTCTGAGACCTCATCAAACAGTACTGCGGATGGGGAGACTATTGAGTGAGGTGATAACGGACAACTGGAGACATAGCGGGAGAAGAAAAGAGAGGATGATGCGTGAAAAAGGAGAAACCTGAAAACACCATCAGGAGTCGAGTGAGGACAAAAAGAGGAAAAAAAATAAATAAATCAATGTCCCATTTTTCTCCTCTATTTGGTTTCATTTTCCCTGCATGGCCTTTCACCACAGGGGAAGGCGGGGAAAAGTGGGATGCAGAGAGAAGGAGAAGGATAGTGGGAATGGGCAAAAGAAAGAAGTGACTCACATCCCCAAAAATAGTGAACACTTGTCAAAGCACACCTGATAGTATGACAGAATCTATTTGAGCAACAGTGTTTCTCAATAACATTCTGCTGGTCTGTAAAATCTCAGATCTGCAGAGTCTATCATGTGCCTGCGGTTCTTCCCTACCCGTCTTCACTTCCTCTAATCTTCCAGTTTTGATTTTCTGAGTGACATTTCCTCTCCATTTTATTTTCAAATGAAGCATTTTGCTAAATGGGCATCACACAACAAAGCCTTAAAGTCCACACCCTAAATCCACTAAAGTTGTCCTGGGTGACAGATGTTTGTCATTTTTCCAGATGGTGGGAGCCAGGAACGATTTCAGTAAGTCATGGTTGGGACCTAAAAGAGCGTGGCGGTCTGACGTGTCTGCCCAGCGATGTGGCCCTCCAACAATTACACAGCGTTAGGACAAGACGATGGCCAATGTCCCCTGAGCTGAGGCAAATTGCAGGGGGACTATGCAAAATAACTACTGGGTGCATTTAAATGGAAAGCTTTACCAGACACTAAATCATCATACAATAACTAATCGGCATCCGCTCGTCGCCTGTCAGTGAAGAGAAAACGAGCAGCGCAATCACTTTCCTTCCTTTTAACTAAACACCAAAATTGACTGGGAAGGCGCCCGTCTTCCTCTCCTTTATTTTCTGCCTCAGTGCCCTGAAAGATGCCAAATGAGAGCGAGCAGGAGAGGGGTGAAATGACTACCCTAAAAGGCCTTTTGATGCATACTCTTTGAGGGGGGAAAGATGGATTGAATTTTAAATACTAGAGAATATGAATGTCTATATTGTATCTTGTGGAGTTATGTTGGCTGTAAATTATTGGTTGTTGTTTTTAATGTTCAAATAAAACACAGCATCACGTAATTGAGCCACTGTGTTTAGGTTGCTAACTTACGAGAAAATCGTTTACATATTTCTACGGTTTTTGACCTGTTATGCATTAATCAAACAAGCAGCTCCACATTACCTCGTTCTACCCAAACAAATTGAAGCGTGTCTTTATATTTCAGCTTTGGATGTATCAACATTTTTATTTCTGGGTTTGGGATGAATTTTAGTTAACTTCCAGAGTTTCAAAATATCACTTTGTTTCCTGAATGAGATTAACTGCTGTATGGCTTAGAGGAAAGAACAATTTCCACTAAAAACCCACTTTTAAAATGTATACAAATTCATGCCTCTGGTTGAGGAATGCTTGAAAACTCATGCATACTCCAACCACGAGAGCTTAAACTTACTATTGGTCTATTGGATACAAAGAAAAAAAGGAAAAGTAAGGGGAATGGGCTTGTTTCCAGTGTGCCAGAGATCAATGCATTTCAATTCAAACCCCCTGCAGGTGGACCTGTCCCAAAGCCATGGCCCTGAAAGAGTGGAAAAGGTAGAGGCAGAGAGGGCGGGGGCAGGGGGTATTGGTGGGAAATGGGGCATGAAGCTCACCATCATGTAGCACAGAGCAGCTCCTTTGGCAGTCTTTGCTTCTGCCATATTGTTGTGCTAAACGTGGCCCATACAGCACAGAAGAAGGCTGACGCATGAACTTAAAGCAAGTAAATTTCTATCTTTCCACATATTAGTTGCCTCATTGGTTTTCAATCGAAGCCAACGGAGCCAAAAGAGGCAGAGGTGGCAGGAGGGAGAGGGGGAGGAAAGGAGGGGAGAGTTGAGAGGGAGATAGAAGAGAAGAGGTTGGCGAAAACATATTTGGCGCAATGGGTTGGAAATGACACTTAAATCACCACGTTTCAAGTCTGTCCTTCTCTTTAAAATGCAAACATGGCAAATTGAGACAAGAATAAAACAATATACACATGATGTGCTGAAGAGATATCTATATTCTTAACACCAAGGATGTTTTGGTTAATGTTAGGGCCTCAGCTGAATTTAATGAGGACAACAAACACTTTTACATGGGGGCAAAGCTATAGATGGATAAAGGGAGCTCTCGCTAAGTATTACAGGTCAGACCAATCAGACCTGGGGGCAGCGAAGGCACATGACAAACGCTGACCTCTTTGCTTCAAAGCACACATTCACATGCATACATACACCTACAAGCCCACTTCCTTCCCCTGCAGGCAGTCTTCTGTCCAGCCTTCTTTCCAGCCAGCCATGCGACCAACAGAAAACAAGTTTTCATTTCCTCTAGGTGAGCAGAGGCCTGGCGTCACGCTCCTTTACTCCTGGTCAACACGAGCAGCGGCCCATCAGCCCCCTGATCAAAGAGCGAAGCGGGCCCGAGGAGGCTCACTGACACAGGCTATAATTAAGACTGAGGTGATGTTTTAATGACTCAGGACGAGTGTCAGGCTGCCTCAGGCTGGGCCCTGACTGCTCATGTGTGGAGAGACGAAGTAGTGGGCGAACTCTGGGGTGTGGAGCAATCTATGAATTGGCATATTGCTGATCAAATCTGATGAATATAATAAGAGAAGTGGCATACTAGACGGTAATAGAAATCTGACCCGTCAATGCCAACTAGGGGTGGGTGATATGCTTTAAATCTTCTGTGATAAGAATTGACAAATGTACATTGCAATGCCGGTACACATCCTACTCTGAATTCAATTCAGCAACATTTATAGATTAAATAATAAAGTGGGAATGTAGCTTATGGCTAATCGTGTGAATTAAATACGCAACTACAAATAAAAATCCTGTAAATCCAATATTGCTATGAAGTAGGCCTGTTACCCGTTTTGCAACATTGCCTACAATGGTCCAAAACAAGCAAACACATTAAAGGGATATCATTTCAGGCATATAATCCAACCCTGACAACAAAACCACAGTTTTATGTAGGAGCATGATTTGCTCAAGTTAACATCAACCTCTAGCTCAATTCAGTCAACAGGTAACTGCTAATAGTATTAAATGTGACTGTTGTGAACATGATAACAGATAGCTGAAGTTGCCCTGGGTGCATGTCTTCACATAGGTTGATGCTGCCAGATGGAAGTGAGTAAATACAAAAAAAAAGTCACCAGGCCATTGTGCTACAGGCAAGGGGGTTCGGGGTTATCAGGAAGGATACCGTGTTAATCATAGAGTAACCTGAACTCTGCTGACTCTTATCTACAGGAGAACATATGAGCGACCATTCGGACATTTCCTAATCTGACTGTGTAGAGCAGAGAGGGGCCTTTGTATCACATGTGGGGGGCGTTGTGGAGTTTGAATAGTTGAGGTCCACCCTGAGCCTTTAGGGCTGTAACTGGAGGAGAGAGAGGCCGATACAGAGGGGAGATACTTAGAACATGATGACCTCTTTCAGATGACCCTATAGGTCGATCAAAATCTGTCATGTTGGTTTGTGCATTTTGGTTAGAAATTCATTATGTTGTTGTAACACCGGTTACTTTGTCAATTCGTATTTGCATTAATTTCATGCTTTAAAATGCATTTAAATGAATGTTAAAAGCTGGAAATTATGTTTAGATATATTGTTGTTGTGATGTTTACTCTGACCCTAATTAACAAACACACTTTGTAAAAGGACCAATTGCCAAAGGGGGCAAAGGTTGTGGCTGCTGAAAATTACTCAATCACAGCTTGTTCAAAATATAATTTTGTGTCCTGGGTAATGTATTCAAATCCTTTTACCACTCTGGACCCCTGCACCATAAATATTTCATTGTATTTAATGCCATTAATCGATTCAATATTGGAGTAAATGGTCCAAAACAAAACCCCTGAATGAATCGGTTGCACAATACTGTCATCATACATCGCTATGCTATTGAGCCGGTTCGCCTCATTCTTTTTAAAACATTTCTCCATAGGCCGACCAATAAAGAGGCAGTGGAGGGGTGGGAAAGGGACAGAGAAAGAGAGCGAGAGTGAGAGAGATAGAGGTCTGTGAGTTACAGTGGCCCTGCCCCTGCATCTCCACTCCAGCAGCGCGGGACCCCCTCGCCTCCATGTGACACCCCGTCCATTGGGGACTCATCTGTCTGGTGCGCTGCCTTTGTACTTTACTGTTACTGGTGACATTTTGGTGTCACGGTGTCACGATGAAATGGCTCCCCTCCCACGTCGCAGCCCGCGGCGCCGCAACCAGTGGAACAATGAGGTCCCGAGGAGTTGGGGCTGGAACTCAGGAGGCCCCAGCTGGGCGCAACGCCCTAACCCTTCCCCCTACCCGGCTCCCATGAAATCGGGAATTAGTCGAAGCGTTGCTGACGACAAGTCAGTGTCTGTGTGTCCCAGGCTCTTCCCAGGGCCCGGCGAAGATCCGGGGTGAGGAGAGACACAGACACAGACACAGCGACCAAGGGATGGGAGCTTTGGGGGTCACCGGGGGCAACCTGTATGTACTGCTTTGACCCCTAACCCCAGCAGAGATCAAACTCTGTATCACCAATGGAAATGTGGGAGAGTGAGTGGTGTTGGTCTCTGCTGGTGCTGACATGGGTCAGCAGAAGAGACGTGATATTTTTACTGTCACTCCAAGTGGATGATGCATTTTAACAGTAAAAAAAAAAAAAAAAAGTGTATTATTTTGTTGCGCTGCTGTTGTGGAAATGACAGCGAACATTATGTGTGTATGAGAGGACAAAGGGGATTTTTTTTACTGTACTCATTGGAAAACTGTTCCAATTTTAAAATCCATTTCTGTGTTGGATGACAAATGTTCCGTGCAATTTTGTCTCCGATTGTTCGATTAGTTTTAGCACTAGATTGATTATGATGAATGAAGAATTAGTATAAAGGATTTATAAAAAACAGGTACTGATCTGATGAGAACAGCGACTGTCCAGATTTTTATGTCGAATCCAAAGACGTTGCATCTAAAACTGTTCAGGTTTATGTTTTCACCGTCACAAATGGTACAAATCTCTCCAGTTCAGTTTTTACAGGTTCTCAAATAATGGTATCAGTGATTAGGATTACCATATATGTGTGGGTTTTATTAATATATTAGTACATCACATTCCAAAGGGTGACTGGAGGACAAGGGAAAAACTATAAATAGAACCAATTTCTGTACAGGAATTTGTAGACATGCCATTGTGAACTGGTCTTACCTTGGGATTCTCCAGGATGCCAGATTCATAACTGTAAAGAAACATATTTCAGAAAATGACTGATAACCTCCGATAGAAAACGAGAAAATATTGAAACAGGCTAAAGAAGGTGCATCACAGCAGTCCTACCCACCTTATATGCATGAGGTTGGCATCCATGCTCCAGGGGGCCTTAGGAGTGACAGGCACAGGGATGCCATGTTTCTACAGTTTGACAGAGAAAGATGTTATGTTACATATTGTTTGCCTGAAGTACTCCAGAGGCCAACAATACAGTGGTGTTCACTAAAACATGACCACCCTCTAGTGGGAAAAACTGGTCAAAACCACCAACTAATTGGACCATTTGAACAACTGCCAATAACTGTGTGTGGGGTCTGAATAGCATAAGTCTGAGAATGGTAACGTTAACTGTAAATATAATGATGTGTCAAATTAAATGACAAGAGTGTAGGGATGTAATAATACACTTATATTGTATTTCTCACTAAAGATATCTAAAATATATACACATGGTGAAGGGATTTAAGGATTACATCTTTTGTTAAGAAACCATTGATGTTTTGTCAACACATATAGATAACACTTAATTAATCTCAGGCTGGCTAAAGATTTGAAAAATAATTAATAAAAGTTTGGGCGGGCTGTACCATAAAATGAGAGCTCTATACAGATACAACATAAGTACAAGAGAGTATTCAGTAAGTAGAAACAAAATCTAAACAATTAATAGATATATTAGAGTTGTATACGAAACAATAGCCAAGGTGGATATTTCTGGTTTGATGTAATCACTTTTTCTTTTAATATGCTGCTGATAAACCATCCCAAATGCTTCAGACAAATCGGATACTTTTATAAACTTAAATGTTCATCTGTGATAGATACAGTACTTTTATCTGTGACAAGTTGTTAAAATAATTTTAGGTCATTACTTAGTGCCGTCTTGAACATTTTATAGACCAAATAGTGAATCAATAATTCCAATTTATGGATACATTTCTTTATAATGAATAATATTTAGTTGGCAACCCTAGACACCATCAAATTGAACTACGGATATTACGTGAGATTTTGACAAACAGACTGACGTAGTTACCTGAGCATATTCCATCAGGTCCGTCCTCCCCCGGAAGCGGTTGTAGAAAGCAGGGATCCTCCATGGTGCAATGATCTGAACAGCACCAACAGAAAGAGAGAGAATCAGCCCGGCTGCAGCACCATCATCATTTAACAGATGCGGTTTCACACGGCACAAGCCATAAGCTCCATACAGTAAAACAGCTAACTTACTTCAACTTCAGGGTAGAGGGCGTAGCATGTGAGCTCAAAACGAATCTGGTCATTGCCCTGCAAAGCACAAACACAAGGGCTCAGCTTGATGTGCCACATGGGAGTCAATGTTCAGCTGTATTTATGTTAAGTTTGAAATCAACAACAGTATCTGACAGTGTGCACAGTAACAATTCATTTCATTATTAATTAAATTGTTTGTCTGTGAAAGGGTCAGAAAATAAAGTGTTTTGCCATTTCCCAAAGCCCAAGTTGACATATTCGAATAACTTGTTTTATGTAACAAACAGTCTGAATCCCAAATGTCTTCAATGTACTATCATAGAATACAAAGAACACCAGAAGACAAAGAAATTTAAAAAAATACTCAAACCAATTATAAAAATTGTTGCCGATTACTTTTCTGTCAATCGGCTAATTGCCTAACAATTCAGCACTAGTGTGTAGTGGTGGTTGAGCGGTGAAGTTTCCAATGTCTGGCTTGACATGTGACATGCCAAGTTCACATCCTGCTTGTGTTTTCATTCCAATATTTTCCTGTACTTTGCTCGGTCTCTTTTTTCATTAATCAGCTTCAAGATAAAAACTAAAATATAAAAAGGGAAGCAAGCTGCATTGTCTTAATCACAAATAAGAACATATACATAAAAATATAAAAATACACAGCTGATGATACAAGGTATTATAACTTGATGTGGTATCTGTCTCCATCTACAGGCAAAATGTGGACACTGCATTTTTGACTGAAGTAGAAATAAACATATTTGTAAAGGCATTGAAGGATTGATAAGACATATTAAAGAAATTTCTTCTGAACTCAATCACAATGCAAAACGATTATACTTCTTATATAATTTAACTTAAACTATAAGAACCTTGACCACACATAGACATTTGTCTGCAGCTTACACAGCATTTGTTAGATGAAGAAAGGTTATTCTGACCAAAAGAGATGAGGTAAAGTTTTTAGTCAAAGTGTGAATCAATGCACTATTATAGTCATTATAGCATCATTTTGTATTAACCCTCCTGTTACCTTTGGGGTCAATATCACCCCATTCAATGTTTAACATCTCTAAATAAATGGGTGACATCTTTTTTTTGCTTCATATTTTATGACTTTTCCTAAATTAATGGGGACAACTTGGTAAACATAAAATTAACATATGTTTTCAATGTCCTGTACACATCGGTGTTCTTTGGGATCAATTTGTCCTCAGGCTGTTTTTCGCTGTGTAAAACACAAGAAATAAAAATGTCACACATTTGTTTTGGATAATATTGAGGTCACTATAACATGCAATTTTATAATATTCAGAAAGCTTTAGGGCCCTAACCTAACATAACCTTTGTGTGGTGTTCGGGTCTGTGGGACCCGTTTTCATTTTTTAATCAAAAGAAAAATTATACGATTCATTATTTTTTCAAACTCATTGGCCTTGGCTCATTTTCTGTGAAGAACATAGAACACATTTTCAATGACCACACACTGTACACCCCCCCCGCCCCCCCCTTCCACATTTATATTACATACAGGATGTGCGGGTCCACTGGACACGGGGCTAATAAAAGTGTGGAAATTGTAGGTCCTGTGTACCTTCACTCTGTCCTCCTGTCTGGGTCTGCTTATAGAGTGAGTGTGAGTGTGTGTGTGTGTGTGTGTGTGTGTGTGTGTGTGTGTGTGTGTGTGTGTGTGTGTGTGTGTGCCGTTCCCGCACAAGGTTGCAACGTTGTTGATAAATTCAAGCACCGACACCTGTCTGCTCTCACATTCCCGCACATTTTAGCCTCTGTCTTGCGGGAACCAATCTTTATTTGCTCATACTCTATCCCAGCTGCAAATTGTGGGGGCGGGAACATACGGTTCCCGTGAAGATGTTGATAGTTCACACAACATAGGAGTGGAGCAAACATATGTCTGAGACGGAGGATGATGGTGAAAAGGACCCTGATTATGAGGCATCCTCCTCTGATGAGGACGAGACCCTCAGTGTTGACCCTCCTGTTAAACCACCTATGGTGAAATATGCATCACCATAAAATCTAACTGATTGACCTAAAATTGGAAAGAGATATATTTTTGGTGTTTTAATGGCTTTATATTATTTCTAAGTACATATTTTTGTTATCTATAACATTTGGAATGAAAAACTATTTCTGTTATCAAGAATAGTAACTCTATTAGGAAAAACAAACAAGTATTCTGGATGTATCAGGGGAGGGGTGGGGGGTGGGGGGGTTATTATTTAAAGTACCTGAGACTTAAACTTGGGAAACAATATGAATTATAATAATTTTCTGGAGGTTTAAATTGCTGGGGTCAAATTGACCCCAAGGATAAAAGATGTTAGTAAATTTGAAGGTAACAGGAGGGTTAAGAAAAACTACAACTTCGATCACTGCTCTACATAAGAGCACCCTGACCTAAGTTGTTAAAACTTAATATTCCTCTAAACCACACAAAAGAAAATATAGAATGCCGTGTGAGTCACAGCCTATCAGGAGGTAAAACATACTAGTACGTTCTAGTGACACATGAACACAGCCAACATGGCATGAGGGGAATACAGATCTTTGGAACGAGGTACCTGTCCACAGACTTCACTAGAATGGCAATGTGAGAGGCTTACAGATTAAGCTGTCAAATTTGGCATGAAATCCAGGCTAAAATTAAAACATTTTTCCCCTCACCGCTCACTCATACTAATCAGAAAACTATTCACCAGGCCTCCAAAGCAAAGAAAACGTATTTGCATTTTCCTTTGAATTGCAGAGACTCGTTTCATTTAGCAGACGGTTCAATGCAAGTAAAGGTGCCGACAATAGCGATAATAACATCCATTTTCTTATAATGAATACGTGACTAAAGAAAATTATATTTTCTGAATGAAAGAGCAGTGGCTCTGAGGAGGGTAGATTTCTGAGTTACTGTTTGTTGAGTTACTGAAAGTTAATTTTCAACCCTGCAAACATGTGGCCTAAAGCCTCTTGTCCAGACTATGGACAGTGACCTTATTAGTTTGCAGTTAGAAAAGACTGACGTGGGGGCCTTCTCGTGGATCAGCCACACAGCACGTTATCACAATGTTGAGGGTTCAATACCGGTATAAGAAAGTGGTCTTTAGTTCTGTATCATCCCCCAAACGTACTCTCTTCTGTCCCAGCTGTAGTATAAAAAGGTAATAAATGTAAATATTCTATAAACAGATTTAATTTGGTCATATGAGCAGATTATTGGATATTCTCCCTCCTCAGAGGAGTCTCTTGTCCCGTGTCTGCTTTACCTTTCCTGTGGCACCATGGGAGACAAACTGGGCCGCCTCTCTGCGTGCAATCTCGACCTGAGAGCGGGCGATGCAGGGCCGAGCGACGGCAGTGCCCAGCAGGTATCGGTCCTCATAGACGGCGTTGGCCTGAACTGCGGGCCAGATGAAGTCCGCCACAAACTCTGAACGCAGGTCTTCAATGAAAACCTACACAAGAACGAACGTCAGGACACACAACAGGGTTTAGTGTTAAGTCTTTAGTTATCATTTCCAGGCCATTTTTATGTAAGAAATATTGAATGACATCTTTCCCTTCTAGGAAAATAAATAACTGATGATTTGTTGCCACAAAAGAGCTTTGTCTCATCCTGCAAGTATGTGAGGTGAACGCAGAAAACCTCAGAATAAAGCAGCTACTGATTTCCTTTCATCCCAGCATGCTTTGACATTGTTCTTTAAGAGGCTGAAAACTTGCTTTTGGTCATCATTGCATGTTAAGGCCATAGAGAACATTTTGAAAACACTTTTATTGGTGCAACAAGGTGCTTGGGGGAAGCTCCAACATCCGTTATGGATGAAGTGAATTTGAGATCTTATAGAAATCTCTTTATTAGATTATATATTTAATTTTTTTCTATAGAAAAGCACTTATGTCATCGTTGAATTTGTCAAAATAATTTCTGCCACTATGATCGTTTAGATCTGATATCGTGACAGAACCGAGCGACAACATATTTCATTCATTCCGTCTCTTACCTTCTTTGCGCCGAGCTTCTCTGCCTTTATCCGGGCAGCTTCAAAATCTTCATCTTGCCCAATGTTGGCCTAGAGAGACACAAATTTGATTGCACATCACAGTGACTCAAATATATACATTTTCACAAATACTTGCAACTGACAGTAAACTGTGCAGTCACTTCGGTTTAGAGCAGTGATTCTCAACTGGTGGGTCGCGACCCACTGGTGGGTCGTTTTCACGGGCCTTTGCCTGGGCAAAAGGCTTTTTTTTTTTATATCCTGTGGTTTTATTTTGAAGGGGATTTTTTATGCAGCGGAGTGTCGTCTATTCACACTTTTTTGCCGGCTCTGGTTGCGACTTGTTTTGCACCTGTCCCATGTTTTCAGCAGCATTGCTGCTACTTTTCAGCCACTCATTGCTTGAGTTTTTCAAGGCGGCAGTGATTGACAGGTGATGACAGGGGGCGTGTGCCAGGTTGGGTCAAACCATCCTGATATCGGGGAGACTCTGGGTTTTTAGGATAATGAAATTGAACAGCCTACTGAATATAAAATTCAGCTTATGACTTACACTTATATTGAAAATGTATTAAATACATTTTTTTAAAGGATTTTTGAATCTATGCTAATTTTAAATATATATATTTTTTAAATCTCCACGTACCCCCGCCATTTTACAGCGTAGAAGACCACCGTGACTCGCGCAATTAGTTTTCTAATCAAACATGGCGAAACGTAAGTACGAAAATGTTCCTCGAGTTGGGTCGCGGCTTGTCATTAAGGGGTGATGGTGGGTCCCACAGCCAGACCAGTTGAGAACCACTGGTTTAGAGCTCCTGTGGAAGAACATGCGAGACCTTTATGTATGAACATGCCGGCTCATGACTGTGCATGCGTTAA
The DNA here is from genome assembly GCA_016806645.1 of Ophiodon elongatus. Taxonomy (NCBI): domain Eukaryota; kingdom Metazoa; phylum Chordata; class Actinopteri; order Perciformes; family Hexagrammidae; genus Ophiodon; species Ophiodon elongatus. The sequence continues at coordinate 1,516,191 of JACSYO010001905.1, forward strand.
TTCTGCCAATCCATGATCTTGTAATTCAGATCACGTCTGTTGAGATGTTGCAGTCACCTCACAGCGGAAAGCGAGCATGAACACCACTAAAAAGGCTATGAAGATGCTGTCTGATCTCTGGAGCTGAAGCCTAAACAAAGGAAATACATTCCTGCAAAGACATAATACTACTCTAGTAAAGCAGACAACCCTGCAGCTCAGCACTCAACTGTGCTTCTGATATTTTCAGTGCTTTATTTTAATTTCAGTGCAGCAGATTAAGGATCACATTCAAGGCTTCAATTCAAAACATATCACAAGACCTCATTATGACATTCAGCGGCACTAAGTCAACTCTTTCCCATTACACTTGCATATCCAGTGCTTTATTTAAGTACATTTTACATACAGATATCAACATCGCAAATTAAAAACCTCATCTTTTCACATTCCAGGAAAAGCCATAAGCAGTTATTATTGTATAATTCTGCCTGACTGTTTGCTAATGCAATCGTCTCTGACAAGTGCATAGTTTCATCAGAGACAATCAATTATGAAGTGGATGAGTGACTGCTATTCTTCCTCTACTCCCCTGGGGAGCCGAAAAGAGTTGGAGGGCTGCACTTCACTTGTCACAGCAGTGAACTACAGACAATCCCACACCTCCCTCCCTCCCTCCCTCTCTCGCTCCACACCAACCCACAAAGCCACTGATTGAAAAGTTAGACAACACGAAAATCTGCATGCTTTGCACTTCTAAACTGCCTCCCAGCAAAAACTAAATCCAGCCAGATTTGTGCTGGCATTATGAAGCCAAATCCTGTGTGGTTAGGCGTTAACTGACAGTTCTTTTGGGACGGCCAACGGCAGTTATCTAACTGCCCGCATGACAGGTTGTGTCAGCTGCCTGAAAACAGTAATGTGTACAACCTTAGTGCTGCACGACGTGCAAAAGCAGCTGGTTGGAAGCACAGACGAAGACATCCGTTTCCCCACACACTGGTCCCTAAACCTCACCAAGAAAGCGATGACATCGTAGCCCTGTTCCTTCAGCCAAACCAGAATACAGGATGTGTCCAGTCCACCGCTGTAGGCCAGAACCACCGTTCCTTTAGACATGATGAGGGGTTCAGTCAAACAGGTAGAGAAGCTGTGGAGGGGAAGAAGAGAAGAAACAGCAGGGAGGCCATTATATCGGTCACTAGCTGGGGAGGAAATGTCAATGTATAACCCGAGTGTACTAACTAGGATCTCTAAAGACCATTTATTGTCATTTGACTATTAAGTGGGTTTTTTTTTAACATTCAGATTCTTTGCCCATTGGAAAAAATAAATGTAAAAAAAAAAAAAAAAAAAGGGAGGAAAAATATATACAACACCGGTATTTAATTTAATTAATGATATAGGAGTGCATTTAGAGTATAAATCCACCATTGCAATAGTATTTTTGTCAGTGATTGGGACATAATTGGATAAATCAGCATTAACCAGGCGGGGTGCTACATAACAAACTAAAACGTGACGTATTTTGCCAAAGCAGCTGAAAACACTCGCCATTAATTGCTACTTGATGCTGCGCGACAGACCGACAGATAAAACATTACACTGAATAAAATAAAATAAATCAAAACAAGAATGTGGGTTGTACTTACGCGAGAGTGAGAGATTTGTGCGAGACGAGTGACGGTTAGAGGGTCGGCGAGAACTGAAGGAGAGCAGCAGCAGCGTGTTTGGTTTAAATGCTCCTTCGGTCTGACTGGTCCAACCCACATTGCATCATCCATTCACAAATGTGAAATATGCTCTCGAGTTGCATTGTGGGAATTGTAGGATGCAGTGTTGGGAGCTCTACCCATACCTACGCATAATAATCAGAATATCTTGGCTTCAATTTTGCCCATTTTTATTTGAATTAATCTCTTCTATGGAAGTGCAATACTATATCGATGGAGTATCCTTTAAGCAGTGATGGACTAAGCCTTCAGATCCTTTACTTAAGTAAAACATATATAAAGTAACTGATATGTTGTTATTCCATTGATTGAGATGTTATTACTTTATAAATAGTACGGTTAAGTATTTTAGGTCTGGACCCCCTCCAAAAGGGTCACAAGATACATTTGATGGTTAAAATAAAAAAAATAAAACAAGGTTCTGTGTCAAAAAATTAAAATTAATTTTGTTGGACATTCTCTAACCTTTGCCATTTATGTGAATACTTTTGGCCTCAAATTGTTCTATAAATGAAACTATGTGAGAAGTTTGGAGAGGAAATATCTCTTTAGTGGAACTGCTGACAAACTCATTTGAAATATGATCAGAGCCCTAACTTCACACAAGTTCCCCTCCCTGAAAAGGTGAGTAGTCTTTCACAATAAATTGTACTTAAGCTTATCAGGTTTACTACAGCTTTACTTTTCTGGATTTATATTTTATTTTAGTGTACACTTCTGGGGTTTATTGTGTTACGACCCGGCTCTAAGGCTGAAACATGTATGAGAGACCAGACGAGTTAAACGCAATGAGTAGACATTTATTTAAAGAACACACAACTAACTTAAACAAAACAAATAAGCCGTAGTGTCAGCCACAGGCGCACAGCCGGCCAGGCAAGGAACTGAACACCTCCATGTTCAGGTGTTGAGTCTTTATAGCCGGCACTCCCACCAGGCTCAGGTGTAGCTCATCAGCTCATGATGCTCAGCCTGAAAGGCAAAGCGACAGTAAACCAGACCCAGACCCCTAGTGGAAGGGAGGGGTCGTCACAATTGTATATTTGAAAAGCTTTAAGTGTCTTTAAATACCTATAAACATATACATGCACATCCATATACCCAATAAAAGCTCCTTATTTATTCAACAGAAACATAAGAAAAGTCGCAAAAGACCTTACATCTTTAAACAAACAAATCCAAAATAAGGTTTGGAGAGGCACACATGCAAGGTTTTCTTAATCAAGAGCATAGCTTTAAAGAAGACATATACTGTATAAAGCTGAGAAAGGCCTTGTTTTATAAAAAATTATTAACAGGATTAAAGTTCTTTTGATTGAAGCCAATCTTGTATCAGAGCAAGCAAAATAAGTAAAGACTCAAGTTATACAGAGTATCATCATTGTTAGCACTGTATTCACTAATATCAAATGACACAACCGTGGCATGTCACATAAAGCAGACACACAAGTGTCATGTTCCTTCTAAACAAAGAAAGCTTTACTCCAAGATAACATTTGTGTTCTGTGTCTAACTACATTTCAAAGATGGGTGGGGAGTTGGTCCATTTACTCATCCTAGCTCAGGTTTCTATGAAACACGTATCTGCTTAAGTCCAAGTCATTGCAAGGAAAATTTCCCCCAAACGGTCTGAGAAACTTAGAGAGCTCCTGGTCAGTTCATGTCAGTAAGAGCTGTTTATTTAAGTTTATAGTATCTTTTATAAAGTTCTATGGTAAAGTAGCTCCGTTTCTTTTCAGCAGGTAACACTGTAAACAACACACACAAAACAATGGTTTTCCCATGATGGCAGTGTTCACAAGCCCACTGCAACATTACACAAAACAACCATCTTCAGATGCTGTATGTAGCAAAGTCATACACTCCGTCCCATATCTTATGTTTACATGTATGGTTGTGACTAATTGGCCCAATGCCAATAGCCACGTGGTGAATGGAATGCTACAAATGTGCTACAATGTGTGCTTGACGCTCATACCTCTGGTTATCCTTTGGTTGCTTCCTTCTTCCGCTATGCTGTCGCTGTAGATTGCCGACTGTAGCTTTGTTTGTTGTGTTAGTACTGGTGAAATATTTAGAATCTAGCTTGTTGTTTTGTGAAGTTTAAATGTGATGGTCTTTGAGGTACCATTACATCTCCATCGGGCCAAACACACAGACTACTGTCCAGTTATTACTTGATTGTGAGGCGTGACCCATCAACATGTTAACTGTCTGCTTGTGGGTATCATACTTATACCCACACAAATATAAACTAAGAAACCAAAAGAAAACACTAAATGGCTCCAACAGTTTCATTGTGGTAAAGTTTTGACATCGTCCATTAGAGGTCCGTCTTTACACAAGTCGTGACCTTCCAACACCTGTCCAAATACAAACTTACCATTCAGCATGGCCAAAGAATACTTTAGAATTTTTCATTACCATTTTCTGAGAAGCTGTGATATCCAACGGGTCCTCAAAAAGACTCTATGCTGCTGTATAGTCGTATATTTACGTTCATTTGATTATCTGGTCCGCTGAATACATCATAAGGGCTAAAAACCTGGACCGAGACAGTAACTTTATATTTTTTAATTTTTATTTTTTTGCCATGAAGTTCCAAAATCAAAAAACAAATGATCAAAAATACAATATAAACTTTTGAAATTAATACAATGAATTTTTTTTTTTTTATGTCTTACACAGGGCAAAAAACACTGAGCAAGTCCAGATAGCTAGTGACTCTGCTAAGTCCTCTTTGCTTTTTTAGAGCGCAGATTATGGTGTTTCACAAACATTGAGCCTCCCACCCTTATTGACCCTGATCATATACAGTTAACTAATTAGGCATTTGCCAAAGACACACAGTACAAAATGCCCAATAACAAGTCCTGGAGCTAACAATTGTGTTGAAACTTTCAATCAAGCACAATCCACCAGTTTGAACACAATGTACACGTCGCCCCTCCCCCCCCTGGATTCAACTCCCCATGAACAAGAATCAGATGAGATTGAAGGTGTAAAGATGTTTCAAAGGCTACAGTGTCGGAGGAAAAAAACACAGGGGAGATGAAACCTGGAGAGTCAAGGAGAGTTGCTGTCAAATCAGTGCCCAAGTTTGATATAAAGAGTAAGTCCCTGACACTAAGATCCAACGGCAAAAAAAGACCAGCATCCATTGGGGGTGGGGGAGCAATCTGCTGCACTCTACCGGATTTACTCAGAAAACTTGAACGCTAATCTATTATAACTCATGGCATAATACCCATAAAATACAATAAATTATTTTCATCCCTTCCGCACACAAAACAAATAAACCTTTTTTTCTTCTTTTTTTTAATAATCAGCCATCATTTGTTTACCTTGTACTTTGAAATACACAGGTCTTTTTTATTCTTGTTGTTATGGAAAACAAATCTGGTATTATGTATGATGCAAAATAGAAAAAAAAGTCCATAGATGGGTGAGGTGTTGTAAGTGGATTGATAAAAAATAAACTAGAAAAAAAAAAAAAAGAAGTGTTCCCTGGTGGGTGGAACTGGAGGGGGGAAGGTCTTTGAGTCCCAGTCGGTGGGGGAAGTTAGTGGTGGTGTGCAATCCTCTTATCTCAACCCCCCTTGGCCTACCACTCTTTCTTTTTCTCATCCATGGACACTCCGCCAGGTCCAAGTGCCACCACCAACAGCAGACCACCGATGACCGAGGTGGTCTGGAAGAAGTCGTACTTGAGGAAGTCGTGCATGGGCTTGTAGGCGGGGACGGTCCAGAAGGCGTTGAAGTAGATGTTGATGGCCAGAAGCCACACGACGAGGGTCAACGCCGCCAGCTTGGTTTTGAAGCCTATGGCCACCAGGATGATGAGTGCAGTCCCAACCATGTTCTGCAGGATCTGAGAGAGAAAGTCAAAGTAGGTGGGTGAAGATTACACTTTACAGTGTATGTTCATCACGTCACAGATGGGCCACTGACTGAACAGCAAGTTCCAAGTCTCTGCAAATCAATTTGCAGAGACTTGCTGCCCTAAAATGAATAGAACTCAAAAACTAAAATGTTGTGGCACAGTTTGGAAAATGTAATCGTAAATTTTACACTAGGGTTTTTGTACAGATTAAAAAAGTATAAAGTAGCATGTTTCAGTTACTGTTCATAAAACACACACAATCGATTTGGGCTCCTCCTCTCCCCCGGCTCAACGGGCAAGTGAGTGACAGCATCAGTGGTCAAGTGCGTCAGAGAGTGAATGAAAATATGGAGCGGTGTCCAAAAAATAAAACGTTATTTGCTGATTATTTCACAGCCGTTAGGTTCTAAAGAACAAATACACACACTCGCACCTCCACACAACACGGGAAGGTGCAATTGGTGAAATTGACACATCAATAGCAGCATAGAAGCCACTACTCACACAGTGGAGGAGAGAGACTTATAGCAGGGGGAAAACGAGCACAAGAAACTCACAGCTATGCAACAACCAGTTCTCTGCTGCTTTGTAACATACAGTTGCTAAAGGGTGCCTTGTGCCACGGTATCAGATGCCGAGGGGCAGCTGTATTTCACCTTCGTGGGTCATAAGTGATGATTGTAAAGGATTATTTTTGTATCGGTCTATGCATTGTATTTTAGGGAATTCCTGCATATAATACTTTTAAACAAACAAGATATGCTGTGTTGATAAGTGAGCTTCAAAGATGCTCATCAGGTGGATTCTGTTACCATTGGAAAGACCCTGGACAGCAGTTTCCCCCCACTTCCAGTCTTTGTGTCAATTATAAAAAATGATATTAGCTTAGCATATTTAGCAAACAGCAAAACATGCGAGTGGCATCGATCTTCTCATCTATCTCTCGAGAAGAAAGCAAATAAGTGTATTTTCCAAAATGTCCAATTTTTCATTTACGCCTCAATCTAATTGCTTTATATTAATGTCTGTGTCCGTAAGTAGTGGTGGTGTAGCATTGGTGGTAACTTAATGATGAAATAACAATCCGTGGTAAAAAAAAGTGTTGTTGTTGTCAGTACTCACAGAGAAGAAGTTGGAGTCAAAGTGCAGCAGAGTCATGAACATGAGCACCAGCAGTACTCGACCACCCAGCTGCATGTACTGCTTTGGCGAACTCTCTCCCATGGAGGGTACTCCTGCAAACATGCTCTTTCCTTCCGAACGAGACTCGGCCAGCAGCAGGAGCAGACCACCGCCGAGGGCAAGGTTTCTGGGAGAGGAGAGAGGACGGTTATTTTTGGACAGTGTCTGTCAGACCTGCAGTCAGTCAAGCAGACAAATGTCTCGAATACAAAGGGCATACGGCAAAATCAGATTTCAAACTGCAATCAGCTGATCGTGATCTTATAACTGACTGAAATGAGGACGTTCTGTGTGGTTGCAACTACGTGTTCTTCTTAATATCAATTAATCTGTTAAACTTGTTCAATAAACCACTCACTCGTTTAGTAATAAAATTGCAAATGTCAATCACAATACAGCTTATTTAGTTTTTGGAATATTAAATATGGTATTTTAAACTACTTCAATGATCTATCAGTAATCAAAATTGACATTGGCATCCTTAATCAACTCATTGATTGCACAACTTAGTCTTTCAGAACTGAAGTTTACTCTAATGTCATAGTAACAACCAACAGCATAAAGATTAAAAAGTACACAGAATGCAGAAACACTACAATACAGCACTGTATTGAAGGGATTTCTCTGATGGCCGATGACTCATCTGGCTTGTTGATGTTTAAATAAATCACAGGTCTTGTTGACAGTAATTGTCAGAGTCTGCTTGACAACTAAAAGGCTTTCTCTTTTACTACCACAGCACATTAAAATGTCCAATGCTGCAGAAAAAGCACTGCATGCTGTCAAAGTCATAAAGCCACTTCTTATCTATGATCATAAGCAGTAAAATAACAAACTAAACCTACACAGAGACACTTACCTCATCAAGAATTTGAGGTCCCATAAAATGCTGTATGCAACAGTCTGGTGGAAAAAAGACATTCTAGATCAGATACAGAAAGACATATTGCTTGTGAAAATCAAAAATGTAATTGTAATGTAATTGTTCTTACCTGTAGCGCTATGATGCCAAATAGTCCAAAACAGGCATACTGTACAAAATTTCTACTAAGGATGAGGACACAACCACCTGTTAGGACACACACAACAAAGTTGTGGTCATTATGGCAGCAACACTGTTTGTTTTATTTTTCATTGTCTTCTTTACAATGACAAATGCCAACATGAGCTATAGTAATAATTACTATTATTTTTGTTAAGGCCACTTAGAAAATGTAAGAGTGTAAAACAACCAATTTCACTTGTGCACTTCAACATAATCTGTTATTTGCATAGAAGTTCAATAATTTATTGTTCTGGCATATTAAGAGGGCAGTGTTGTGGGTGCTTTATTCGCCACCAGGCTTTTTCATTTGGTAGTAAAACATGCGGGTAGGTCCATGGAAAATATTGTTTATGCCAAACTCCGACTTAAGCATGTCTAAACAGAAACCACATGACTCCCCGGACAAATGTTCCAACTTCACCTGTCATGCAAGTGGTCATAAACCATGTTTCCATTCAATTGTTAAGCAAATTTTAATAGTTTTTTTTATGGCCGCTAGAAAGGAGGAACAAATTTGCACGTCAGAATTATTTTTTTATAGTTAATTTAGCACATCAATTCTTTTTTGATAACCCGGCTAACGTAGCTTCATAATCTGGTTCTTACAGGACAAGAACAGAAGCCGACATCTTGACATTATCTTCTGTCTTCTGCTACATTTTGGGTGATGCCTTCAACAGTGTGCAAACGACTGCTCTTACAGCCAATTTGCTTCAAAGTTTAAGGAGCTCAGGGATGCATTTCCGCCAACACTGCAACAGACTCGTGTGCAAGTGGGCTGCCTCTTGGCTTCCTTCAACAAGTCTCATCTGGCTTCTCTAATCAGCAAGATGGTTTTTAACCCAGAAGTGAAGTTCACTGTGTTTGTATCTATCTATCTATTGCACAACTTTTAGCAAACTGTAGACTCTATGTGGATGCAATTCACTGAGCACAATTTCAGCAATAGCCATTTGACTTGTTACCAGTTTTTCTCACTCTCACTCACACACACACACACACACACACACACACACACACACACACACACACACACACACACACACACACACACACACACACACACACACAGTAACCTGACAGTGCACGGCCTCCCATTCACTCACCCAGCTGTCCTACGAGGTTCAGCAGCACAAAGCACGTAGCCAGGAAGTAGCCACAGCTCCAGGTAGCCTCGATGTAGTCTCTCTGCTCATTCCACTGGAACCACATGCGGATGCCATCTTCCAGGAAGGTGCTGATGAGACAGAGACGCGCCAGGTGGGGAAGATACTGTTTGGTTATCCTCAGGAACTGCGCAACAGAGAGAAAGACGAGAAGAAATGATTGACGAGAAAAACAGTGGCTTGACGTGTAAAGAACAATCAAAGGATGTGGTTCCTGAGGCGTTGCTGAGCCTGCTTACGACAGCATTACCGAGAAACCCCATTACTGGGTTACCAAGCTGTAACACACATAACTGAATTTCATCAAAAGTCCCCAGAAGACTCCTTTAAAAAAATAAAAATAATATTTTGACCGGTTACTTCTTGTACAGTAAGAGAAAGAGTACTTCATTATCTGAAGCTATGGAAGATATGTTCTAACTGTGGAGCAAGTTTTTACTTTGTTTTAGTAGATAAATGGAATGCACACAATACACATCAGTTTGGGCTTTTCGGTTTATCTTTCATCCATTGTTTAGACTAGATTAGTCAGGTAGTTTTGTACTCTAGGTGGCATTTTAAATCAATACTGATTATTCATACTATGAGTGCAACAACAACTACATTAACTTTTCTCTAAAATATTAGAAAAATTAAAGAAGAGATCATACTGTATACAATGTTCTACTCCTATAGATTACTCATTTTGAATATTTAAGCAAAAAAACAAAAGCTAAGGTTTACGAAGTGAAGATACAACTGGATTTGAACAGATTTAATTCATTTCAAAAGTATAAGAAGGCAGGGTGGAAGTTCTGTCATGGTCCACAAATGTCAAGACAATAACAGGGCTGTGCGTCCCTCTTACAACCCTAAATACCGAGGCCGTCTCGTGTTATTATGAGTTGAAGTACGCTCAATGTTTACACACACAAAAAAAGAAACTAGCCTGCAATCTTCTCTCAAATATAGTTAATGAACAGATCCTCGGATAGTACAGTGACCCAGTAGAGGTGCTTCGGCCTGCCCCGCCTACTCAGCAGTCCACATCAGCACTGTAAGACCTCAGCAGCCTATCAGCGTCCACCAACTCCCACTATGACTGCTATGTGGGACATGAATGGACGACATGGGAGCCAATCCGAACAAGCCCGTGGTCCCTGCAACAGTCTCGAAATAGACCATTTTGGAGCAAGTAACATGTTAGCTCAGGGCCCCTGAGTGAGAGATGTCCCCTTTACGTGGGCTTAGCAGAGGGTTTTTTTTACAAAGCAAGACATTTCACTTTCCTTTCCCAAAGGTTTTACAATACAAGTGGTTGTAATTAGATTAGGCAACAGAAATGGTGCAGTGTTTGACATTTGTAGTGAGTGAACTTAGCTTCCATAATAAACATATATAGACTGAACTGACTCCAGGACTTGATGTGTTAACCAACAGTGCTCTTCCACGGATACAGCCAACAATAAGAAGTCTGTTCAGTCCTGTAAAGAAACAATACCATGAATCCAACACACAATACTACGGCACACAAGCCTCTTATGAGCCAGACTACAGGAACTTGTCAAAGGACAGAAGGGAACATTACAGGGACACAAACCCCAAATCTCAGGGGCCTTTTCTCACTGTCTACATTGCAACGTGGGTCACAAGCAGACCTGTAATCTGATCTTGACATCTCAGCTCACCTCTCAGTGAATGTCTTGTAGTAATACCAGTACATAAAAAACCCTCAGAAGGAAAACAGACATAAAGGGCAGCTGTTACATGAAATAATAGAGAGAAGGTCCAGTTTTTGGGGGTGAGCTGTGTGGTGGGGCAGCTCTGTCAAGGCCACAATCAGATACTAAGTTTAGGGAAATAAAATGCCCCTCTTACTTAAGAGATGCTATGAAACCTTAAGCCACAAGCAATGCTAAGCAATTAGGGTGTTAAAACACAAATGGACAAATACCTGTTAGCCCATAACTTGTAGGCTAAGCTGAGTGATTTCACAACTGCTGTCTGGCTGAGAGACCGTTAACAAACCAGCTGGATACAGACGCATAATGAGGGCTTCATCCACGTTTATACTCGTCACTGTTAACTAGGTCGGCCGTTCCCTAACAAATGTTTGAATAAATAATGCCAGCTAGTTAGCTTAATCCATCTGGAGACACATGACAGGGGACTCCAACACCAAATTGAAACCACAAGCAAACCGTCAACACGTCACGTGAACGCGGTGTAATGTGGATTTGTAGAAACATGAAGTAAAGGCGTCACGGTGCCAAGAGGAAACGCTCAAAAAGCCTCACGTTAGTACACTCAGACCAACTAGTCAGCAGCTACCGAGCTAACAGCGACTAGCCTACGTTACCTGGTCTGCCACGTCTTCGGCTGTGCTCATGAGATCCTCCTGTCCCATATTTGTGCAATAATACGCTGTTTAATAGTTCCTCAGCAGTTCCTCAGCGCAACACGGTTTTAACGTGCTGTTTTCTCTCCCGTAGGCTGCACTAGGACTGCTCCTCCCCCCTGTTAACGTTATTTACTTGAAGATTTCCCGACCGCCCGTACACGCAGAGAAAGGCCGCCTCCGCCCCACAATGCCCCGCGGTGAGCCGAGCGACACGAGCCCCCCTACATGGTACTGCAACCGCTGCATGCCACGTATACTGATCCGGACCGGAGCGCGACACCTCCACGCCGCGCTGTTTTTCGGGGTGTACACGTGAAAAAAGGAGCACAAGACTACAGGTGGACCCGACCGGAATTCATTTTTACCATAATTTATTACACATGTTGAAAACCTGGCAAATGCTGCACGCTCTCATGCACTCCGAGCAGCGTTCATAGATGGTTGTGACTTTCTGACAGATGTGCATCCTCGTTTCTTAAATACTGTTGGGTTTCTTAATGCTTTACTTTAAGAAAATTATTTAAACAAATGTTCACTATAATCCACTGAAGAGCTATTTTCATTAAAAAAAAACATACATTTCACAAATATTTTGATATTTGAAGTACAAGTTTATTTTTCTATTTTTTTTTAATGATTCCTAACTTTTTTACTACTTGTTCTTTTTCTCTTACTGTGTTTGTTGTTATGCACAATTACATTAAGACAAATTATTATGTTTGTAACCAACTTGGCAATAACACCTGATTCTGGCAAGCATTGAAATTATGATTATCATGAATAAATCAGAATTTTACTGCCCTTTATTGAGTTAAATATTAAATAATTGAATATGTAAATGAATGAATGAACAAATAAATGGACAATTTTGATATTGAGTTGAACGACTTAATGATTACCTTAATCCTCACACTTTGTTACATTTCTACAACTTGACATAAACAGTGCATATAACGATGAATAAGAACTTGAGGGAGAACCAACATAAGTGTCTTGGTAATGTGTTGGGGCAGCGTCATTTCTCTGAAACTCAAAGTGGAGGTGATAGCAAAAAGATGTTCCCTCATTTGGGGTTTTGATGATGATGATGTCTAACACATCTGTCCACAATTTCCCACACTGTTGGTGTACAGTTGGAATCGAGTGAATATAAAAGCCACAGCCCATTTAAAAACATTTTCATACTCATCAAACCTGTTGAGTGACACCTTGTGCCCTGTGGATGAGGGCATCGTCTTTCTGGTCGAGAGAGAGAGAGAGAACTCCTTTCGTCTCCCATACGTCTGCAGAGGTCAAATCACTTCATCAATTCAGCTTATTTTTTTGTTTAACTTTTTGCCTTCAGCTAACTAAAAATGCCTCGTTATGTATTCAGATATGTGGCTGCCGGTGACAGAGGATATTGGTGTGAAGTTGAACATAACTGCCACAAGAGAGCAGTGCTAGGTGAAGGGAAATGGCATGGAGGTGTAAAAGGGGCCTCGTGGCTTGTTAACTGGAGAGACCAAAGACGTGTTAGCCAAGCAGAAAAAAACTTCTCTCAACCAGTAGTTCAGTGTACATCATTCCTGCTGATGTTATTTACTACTAAATGTTTTGCACATTAAAAATAACTTGGCCTCAACATTTACATACAGGCAAAAGGAAGAAGAGAAAGCCGATGCTGATGGCTCAGAAGAACAATGTTGCAGTGACACAAGATGTTTCAGAAGTGTAAAATACACATTTAATTACAACAATAAATCAGCGAGAACTTGTTTCATCGATTGGTTGGAGCCACAAAGTAATGATATTCCTCGACTGAATGTTTTTCGCAGACAGAATCTGTGAAAATGTTTATTGTTGCATTGGAAGAGCAGTTATCATAAAAGCTTCTTGACAGTCCGTCAAAAAACTGCCGTAACTTCTGATAAAGCTGTAAAAACTGTTCGCCAGCCACTTTATCAATTACCCACGACAGCAGTCCGGTGGTTGTTTTTCACCCTGTAGCTACCATATACTCTATTAGTATAGACTATATAGTACTGTGTGAGAAATGTCTACATCCCATAAGTAATTATGTATGCATGCAATATATATACTATACATAGATGCATGTCAGGCTAAATTTCTGTCTTGTAAAATTGACAAGTTCTAAAATGTTTTTTATGAATAGTACTTCTGTCAAATGATTGACACAGTTGCGGTTTGTAAAGGTCTCTCCTACTTTATATACATTTAATACTTAATATGGTAAGAAAAACAACAACAAAAAGAACACAATGTTTGCAAATTCACACCGAGTTGTATTTTATACTCGCACACTTGGACAAACCAGACAATACAACTTATCCAGTCAACATTATGTCACATAAACCAGCCTCTTTGGAACTTTGCAACATCACAACTTGGCAAACGGACAACCTTTCAAATGCTGAAAATATGAAAAATCAACTGGATGTTCACCTTTACAAAAGGTCAGGCTGGCTCAGACCGGAATACTACTCCAAACTAGAAGTGCAGTGTTGCTCCCTGACAAATTACCAGTTGTAGAATTACTGTATGAAAGTGTTTTTGATTTTTACTTTCCATTTGGCACTTTTCCTTGTTTCTTACGCCCTGATTTCCAGTGGTTATTTCTGAATTTCTTCTGCAAACCACCGCCCTGTTCCTGAAAGACATAAATATGAAAGCATTAATGTCAGTCGAGGAAATAGAAATTTCATAAGTACCATCTACTTACATCGATTCCACTTGAAAAATGTGATTTCAGATTTCTACACACCTTCTTCCGTTTCTGCGGCACCTGCGTATCCACCTCCATTTCCTCCTCTTCATCTGTCTGGAAGTCATCTTCCACCTTATTTTCACCACCCTCCTTACTTTCCTCAGCCTCATTTTTTAAAGTGAACATCTTGGCTGTAGAAACACACACAACACAGCAAAGTCAAACGGATTTTCTACAAGTAACTCTTCCGATGGACAGTAAATTCACTTGGTTTTGCCCGGAGAGAACCGCCACGACACGCAGTCCAGACATAACAGCAAAAATATAAAAGTGGACAGATGTCTACAGTGTGTGCACTTGGGATACTGACCCGGGTAGAGGTCACTCATGCTGTCTTCTGAGTCGCTGTGATCCTCTTCACTGGATGAGGGTTCCCACGAGTTACTCCCTTTTTTTGAGGGCTTCCCCCGATTGCCCTCTTCTCTGATTTCTTTGGGCCTTTTTTGTTTCAGTCTGGCTGGAACGAACTCTATGCCTTGCTTCACGCACTCTTCATCTAGAGCAGGAAGGAGACAGTCATGTCAGTGATAAAGTTGGCAGTGTGACTTGTCCAACATACCTGCGGTGGACATGGACTGCATAGCGATAATGCTGATGGAACATTGTAAGGGTTTCTGATCTGGGTGATGTTCGTTCCAATTGTAAAAAATAAATAAAAAATGTGACCTGCTCTGATTCAATTCTGAATGTGTCATTGCATATAGCTTCATGAAGGCTGGCGATAAGTAATATTCGGGGTATAAAGGGGTTTTGAAGGATCTTGGTACAATGGCAACACTGATAAGAACTCATTAAAACGTTGTGACTATTCTGACTTGATAGTGATGTGGAGATGGCAGTGTTGTTGGGTTACACTTTCTTTTTTTTAACATATACAGTATATATATATATATAATAAAAAATAATAATAAAAACATGATTCTAGTGTTGCCAATTTACTGCTCTTTAAAAAAAATCCCCAAATATGTTTGAAAATGTTGGTCAATCACATTTAGAACAATTATGTTCAGCCTGATATACATTTGTATCAACAGATAAACACATGATAGTAATTACTTCCTCCCTGAATGGTGAGTATCACACTAAAAGTCTATCTGATTTGGCCCTTTGTAGTAAAAAAAAAAGCAAACATGCGTGTAGAATAAGTGATGCACTGACATTTGGAGAGGGCTTTCTTGTAGCGTTTCCCATTCACATGGTTGAGGACATGATGAGGCTGCCGGTTGAGGTGTCTGAGGGTCAGCTTACAGAAGAGCTGCTTCCTGGAAAGCAGACAGGAGGCACCACACAATTACACAACGTTAAAATTACACAATGTTACAATTACACTTGTGCAGACTAGCTTCACACATTCAGCCCATGTCTGAGTCAGACATTGCGGGGTTTGCTTAACAAACATTCCCACTGTTGCAAGTGGAAGGTGTTCTCTCGGGCAAAGTGACAAAATGGCACGCAAGAGTCTCCTTACGGTTGTTTGGAGCTCGGCACAACGTGAGGTTCATACTGGCTGTAGTTGAACTCTGCTGTTGCGCTCAGTTTCACATATTTCTTCCCTTTAGTGAAATTCTGCAGCTCGGTCAGGTTGCAGGGAAACTCGTGGCCATTCAGAGTACATTTGATCTGTAAAAAAAAAAAAAAAAACCCAAACAAAACAATTTAGATGACCATGTAGCCGTCGCAACACTTCGCAGTGCATGGCTCGTGTGACACACTAGCAATACGGCTAGCATAACATTGCACCACAGTGCGTTTCGTGTCATGTGATGCATTTAGCTCACGAACCTTTTTGCCATCTGAAAGCTGAAGAAAAGGATGGTTACGGAGAAAGGCGCTGACGTCCGCAGGTAATTCCTCCATAGCGTAAAATCACTTCAAAACAGACCTTTCAGTGTGTTGATCAGGCCACTCTTACAGGAAATGACTACACGTGGGTCGTCGGCGCAGACTCGGTTGCACGATATGTTGGTGCCCTCCACTGACCAAAGTAAGGAAGGTCAGCTTAAACAAAAGAGTAAAGCCATTCCGCTATTATCATGGCATTTATATGTATGTATTAGAATCAATTTGAGGAAACCAGGTCGCATTAAAGCTTGGCGGATTCAGTAATGCTCACAGGTAAACTGATTAAATAAGATGAAGTATCAAACTCGTATTATATAACTGAATACAATACATCTGCTGCTATGGCACAGACCCGTCAGTGTATTCTATATCTGAAGCTATTGTGACAGTAAACAGAGGAAGCTCAAGTGACTATAGAGTGTACAAATACACGTTAATTGGCTTTTGTCAGGCGCTAACAAGTCAGCTGACTGACGTCATCTGACAGCTCAGAATTAGAGACCAGGGAACTATGGAGGGCCCACTCTGTTCGTATTTTCAGGACTTTCACTTTAAATAAAAAGGTTGACCATATCCGAAGACGGGCACAAGCAGTAACACATTAAATTACGTTTTGGCGTTTATTTGACGTGTAGGATTTAAGATACGTTCATTTCTCAACTAACGTTACCTATCGGGATTTCTGTACAGAGTGAGTACTCTTTCTCACCACCAGATCTATCTTTGCTGAGAAGTTAAAACCCCGCCCACACTTTTCCCATGATTCACCGCTTCAGTAAACAAACACCTGACGTTAACCAATGACAACTTGTCAAGCTAGCTCGATAGCTTGCTAGAATTATCGAAGACTTCCTCTTCCAAACTGTCTGAGAATAACGTTTAAGTAGATATTTGATATTGCGTTTGTTGACCATTTAGCTGAATTGGAACTGTTAACAAATTAGCTGGCCACCGAGCTAGCTCTAGTTAATTGTTACCAGCATAAGGAAGCTAACTGTTTGTAATTAGGTAACGTAAATAAACGTGAAGGTTTAACGTTAAATAATGTCTGGACCAAATGGAGATCCAAACATCTCAGTTGACGATGGTATTATCAACGACGAAGATGAATTCGAGGACGAAGGTAATGCGCTAATGTATTCATTCTTTGTAGTAAAGTTTACACATTAATTCATACAGTTAGTGAGAGTTATAGGAAGTTAAAAAAAATGGGTACTTTATTTATTTTGACAGCATTAATCTCGTCCAAAATAAATGGGTATCAGTCATGGAAATAAATGCCTTTACTCTGCAAGAAAAGCTTTTTACTTTGCCTGACTGACTAATCTGTCTGCTTCTTATCCACAGAGTATGAATCCATCAACTCCATGCTAGATCAGATTAACTCTTATCTCGATAACCTGGAAGATCGGAATGATTCACTTAATGGCAAACTGCACGAGCTAATGGAGTCAAACAAGCAAGCCAGGCTGGAGTTCAGGGCCCAACTGCTCGGCTCCCAGACCCAGGAGGAGGAAGAGGGGGGTTCCTCCTCGACTAGCAAAGAAGACCCGAATAAAGACAATGGGGGTTGCAAATGAGTGGACAATCTGTCGGACTATTGACCCTTGATCTGCATAGTTCATGCCTATCCAATTCTTCTTCTCGTCCATCGACAGATGTGGCATTTTGCTTGTCCTCCTTCATGGTTTTCTCCTTTGTTGAACTGTGATGTGCTGATGTTTGGTTCCTGAGCAGATTTGTTTGTTGACCTCCAGAAGCTTCTTTTACAAGTTGTTCAACATAGTCACCTGTGACTATTGCAGTGAAATCGAAGTTGCATGCGTTGATTGTTAGCTGTGACCCTTGTACCAAGTGGGACATCCTGATAACTAATTCTGGAGCCAGGATACAAGCTGATGCATTGTGATTTAACTGACTAACCAGTAAAACATTCCTCAAGAGTAGACCGTGATCTTAAGAGTTTGTCTTCATGACCAAATAGGGGTCAAACTTCTTTGTCGTGTGCTGATCCATTTGGTGTTGACGTTCAGCTTTGTAATAGTTCTAGTCTCTGTTCCAGTTTGAGCCATCTCAAAAAGTAAATATGCAATATTACAAAAGGTCTACCAGTGTATAAAGTTTGATCTGCAGCATGACTGTAAATCTATCCATCTGCTGTCTTGATTTTTATTAACCTGTCAAGAATAGAGCAGATACATGTTTGTATAAGTTAAATAAAAGACAAAGTCAAAATGAAGTCAATCAAGTGTGGGATTTGTCAGACATTTTAATATAAATTAAAATGACCCCCCCCCCCTCCCCCCAAAACAGAAAACAAAAATCCCAAAATACATACAACTTCCAGCAGTTAGAAAACAACACCTGTTTGTTCATCTCAATTTAGTCAGTAGCTGAATAAAAATACAATAAGAAACATACAGCTTTGTTTGAAGTTATCCTTTACGTGTCCTTTTCTCCCTCCTGCTCTCAAAGTACAGTTTCTTGTCTCGTTCCTTCAGACGGAAGATGATGCAGTACTAATCATGTGACCGTCGCCACTATGACTACAAGAGTTTCTACATGCATCAGCCAACCACTTCTGTGGTTCAAAATATCCTTCTCTAATATGGAGGATGAAATGTATCCAGAATAGCACACTAGTCTTGAAGCTTCGTTAATGCTGAAATGCTGGAACTACAGTTATGCATTTGTATAATCTGTAACTGGGATAATCTACTGTGTGGGACTGCTGCTGAAAATCAAGAGTTTAAACCATGAAGTGTTCAACAGACTCTTCATGGTTTCTCCTCCTTTCATAGAGTCAACTGTGATTCCATCTATCCAGTGCATATAGCAAACAAAACATTAATAAAAAGATCAATGCAATGGTAAATTGGAAGAAACAAGCAACTACCACTAACATCATTGTAGGTCTATGGAAATGAAAGGAACTTTTTTTTTTCTTTTTTCTTCTTAATATACCTGCCTTGATTGACAAGCTTTCAAATGTCAAAATAAGCAAAATGCACACAATGCAGCTTTTTGCGCTGAATATAATTTTAGAGCGCGTTTAACATTTCATCAATACAATGGTTTCTTTTCCATACGATCGTGTGCAGATGTAAATGTTTTTTTTAGACATTTTGTTGCGAGGTGTTCAATACTATATCCAGCTCCTACAGATCGTGTTGAAACCAAAACACATTTTAAACATTTAATTATACAAAAAAACGTTTCCAATTGTTGACACTCTTTCAGTGAGAAGGCCACAGTAGCTGACAACTACTGTGCTAACCCAAAATGTCTAAAAATAAAAACGGATAATGAGATGCCTTAAACAAAGCTATGATCAGTTTCAAGGTTCAGCATTTCTCAGAACTCAAGCCAAAGTCCCATCCGAACACTTTCCTTAAACCACCTGCTCCAATACTTCAATCAATTACATCCTACATTTCAGCTTGCTAAAAGCATGTGCTAAATTGTAAGCAATGTTGAAAGGTTACATTACGTTAATTATCATTCATCTAGCTGGCTAGAGAATTATGAAATCTGACAATCAACATTCTGATCCTCGAGGACACCAGGGTGGGAAATTAACTTCTTGGTGAGCCAGTTTCACAGACCAGTAGACAGAAGATCTACCAGCCCTTCTTTTCTTAAACCCAGCTTCATTTCAAAAAGCCTAGGCGCTGTTCATTTAAGGGCCAGAAGCAATTCCAGCCATTTTAATAGTTAATTAGTATAATAGAAAGTTGGGAAAAAAATATATACAAAACCAGATTTTCAATTGCAGATGAGGTAACCTAAAAAATTATATGGATTTCTCATATTTCCTTTTTTCTTGCATGTTTGGAAAACTCATGTCATACGACACCTTAAATACTGTATATATTAAATCTGCCCATTTAGCTTCTATGATTTGACATCGGTGTCCCAATTCCATTCTCTGAATACAGTATTAGTGTGGTGGTGTACTGCTTCTGCAAATATTATACAAACAAGTCTACCGCCATGCTAGCTGCTCTGTGAGGTTGAACTTGATGATGTTAAGCTTGTATAATGTTTACCGTGATCGTCATCATCTGAACAACAAAGTGTCGATAAATAGAAATTTTGACCCGATGATGGCGCTAGATGGAAAGTCAAGGGATGTCTAAAGTTACTACAATCCATCCTGACTGGGACGTGAGTGTCTACACCAAATTACATGGCAATCCATCCAGTGGTTGTTACCAGGGGCGCTAACAAAGCCTTTCTAACCAAAATTTACTTTTTATCCACAATTTGTGGAACGCATTGTGGCAGATCGGTGCAAATGACTTTTTTGAGTCGACTTCACTGAACCATTTAACGTGCTACATGCTCAGAAACTGCTTACATTTTAGTAGGGAACTGGGACACAGCATGTGTATCACCTGGTGATGTTTTGTTTAGTGGGTATCCACTATAGAGAGCTTCTCATTTAAAATGTTTTATTTTAGGCAACATTAATGCAGTTTTTACAAATTAGTAAAAATGGAAAGAAAAGGGTTCGTTCTGAGCTACATGTACTTACGTTATAATTATCTCATTTTGATCGCTGTAATCTAAAAGATGAGGCTGGAGATTATACTACTCAAGAGCAACAATTATCTCACTGGGAGCCAATATTAAGATACTTACCCACCCGTTACTGATTTAACATGTATGTGATAGCTGTTAGGTGTTAATTTCCCACCCTGGGAGAGCATCAAAGAAGAAGTTATGTTACACCATGATGTACCATCATTCTTCCTATTTGTTGCTGTGTGCTTAATTTAGACTTTCCGACATGGAGAGAGACAGGGATGTTCACTTCTTGGTCTCGGTTTCATGAAAGCACCTCTTCAAATATTGACACATCCTGTCCTAAGGGTTTCCACTCTTTCCACATCTTATCTCTGACTCAGCGTCTGTTCGTGGCCCTCCCTGACCTGCGTTTTGTGTTTTTTGCCTTCTTTTTTCCTGGGACAGTGGGAGCTTTCTTCTCCTTCTCCTCTTCCTCCTCCTCCTCCTCTACATGAGCATCCTCAACAACAGCTGCTGATGGCTCTGGCGCTGACTCTTGCTCTAACTCTGGCTCTGGCGCTGACTCTTGCTCTAACTCTGGTTCTGGCGCTGACTCCGGCTCTGGCTCTGACTCTGGCGCTGGCTCTGACTCTGGCTCTGGCTCTGGCTCTGGCTCTGGCTCTTGCTCTAACTCTAGCGCTGACTCTTGCTCTATCTCTGGCTCTAGTTCTGGTTCTGGCTCTGGTTTTAGTTCTGGTTCTGGTGCTGACACTGGCTCTGGCTCCTCTCTGCTTCCAGCAGGCAGCTCAGCTGGACTCTCCAGAACTACAGAGGCCTGGGGTGTGCTCTCTTCCTCCTTGCTGTGGAGGCTGAGCTCTTGGTCTGTGTTGCCTGTGCTGGTCGCTGAGGTGCTGATGGAGTCCTGTGAGTTTTGGTCAGGTTCTGCTTGTTCCTCCTGTTGCTGGTTTTCTGTCTGCATGTCCACTCGGCTGAGTGTAACGATCGGCTGCATGGAGTTTAGGTTCGTCACTGAACCAGTGTCATCAGAGAGGGAATTTTCAACCGAACAGTCTGTGGTGGTTTCTGTTATTGGCCTGAGGCTATCTGCAGCTAGGAGAGACTCTCTGGAAGATTCAACAGCTTCACGCTTTTGACTCAGCAACTCTCTGTACTTCTGAGAAGAGAAAGCATACATAAATTTAATATACAATAATTTAATACAAAATTCCTCTAGGATAACCCACATTGATGTGCCTCAATTTTACATGCAAATAATGCACACCAGCACATCAAGAGTTTTTGTATGCTTGGATTGAAGCTGTGATTATACAATCAATAAAACAAAAATACTTAAATAAATGCCAAATGCAATTTAACAAAAATATTAATATATTCAAGTAGAACAACAATAATTTCACTTGGCTACAGATAACATTTATACCCTATTTAGTTGTGGAAACAAGGTGAGTGAAGTCAAACACCAACCTTGAGGCTCTCGAAGTGCTTCATTGTTTTGCAGTGGGTGTGTAGGGCAGAAGATTCAAAGTGATAGAACTTGTTGCAGAGTTTGCAGATAAAACCTGCTACTGGAACAAAAAAACTGGACCCTGCGGTAAAAGGAATTCAAGAATAAACGTCACTCCAATGTTAACACTAAATCCAAACAACGAGAACATGCAGGAAGACAACAAAATGAAATGTTCAGCAATCTGGAGTTTGTCGTCACTCACCGTAGACTGTGTTAGAGTCATACTGCTCATCACTGGCCATGTCCTTTAATGTCACTTCTTCAAGGCAGGACCATTCATCCTGCACCAGGTCACCAGAGACATAGTAAGCAACTACACTATAACAAATGCACCAACTAGGAGTACTAATAGTGTTGAAATTAGTAAAACCTTGGGATGTAGCGCTCACTGGCCATTCAATGCAAATAATGTCAATTGTCTCATTGGAGGGAATTACAAACAAGAACAAATGATATGCAAATCACCTGTTCATTCAGTCTTTCCTCCTCTATCTCACTGCACTCCAACTCTTCCAATGAGAAGCCGTCTGTGTCCAGGGCAGTCAGCTTGCCGAAGGCCTCACAGCCCTCCTGTTCCTGGAGCTAGTGAACAGCAGCAAGTTCAGCATGAATATTTGATTCCATCTTTATTTAAGGGGAAATAATTGCTTGTTGTGTAATGGTTTTAAAAATCACCATGAACACATTTACCTTCTCCACTTTCTGTCTGTGCTCCTTGGACTGCAAGTGCTCCACAAAAATCTGGGAGGTCCTGAAGTGTTTCTTGCAGACTGTGCAGGAAGAGATGGCTGTTCTGCTGGCAAGCTGAGGAGAGATGAAGAGACACCAGATCATTGCAGATTATTCTCATTTTAAAGCAGCGTTTAAACATTTTTTAACTCAACATTTACACCATGTAAGTGAGCGGCTTTACTTTGTGCTCCTCGGTGTGACGGTGGTCCGTGATGCTACTGGTGTAGTGGGTGTGACAGGTGGCACACCAGTGCTTCAAGTCTGCCCTCTTTTCTCTGCAGAAAACACAGACGAACATTAGTTATAATTATTATTATATGGATCATTTTCTCTTTTTAAAACCAGTTCCTCAAAAATTCAACCCTTTAAAGTCAAAATAAAAAAGGTGAGTAATTAGCTCTCACCATTCAAACTTAATATTGATTTAAAAAATAAGAATAAAAAACACAAAGCAAATGCATATTTGTGTGTTTTAAACAGACCCATCTTTGTTCGCTTCCTGTAGAGACTCCTGCACTCGTGGCAGCAGGGTGACCAGACAAGCATTGCTCATGTGTTGGATCTCCATCATCCTCTGCTGGTGGGAAACACTGTTCATATGACTCCTGAAGTTCTGAAAAAAGAAAAAGAACAAAGAAGAATAGTTTTTCAGCTTTTTGTACATTCCCAACAAACACCAGCAACTATTTACTACTCCCCAAATACCTAATTCCACCATTTCCTATGTATCTTGATGTGTGAGCACACATTCAACCTACTTGCTGGTTGTGGCAGGTAATGCTGCAGAGATAGCAATAGAACTTGTTGTTGCCCTCCGTGACACCCTCCTCTTCTTCTTCCTCCTCGTTCTCGGGTGAAGCCAAAGGGGCATCTTTGCCTTGTGGCATCTCCTCTAAGAGTAAATCATCCTCACTCAGCTTGCTAGGTGGGGACGGGGCCGACAAGCAGCTGTGCACCTACAGAGAGGTCGCAAACAAAACTTAATCCAGTGTCATACATTTATTTAACTAAGGTATGACGGAGATATACTTTACACAGGAGGTTGACAAATACTGGCAACCAGCATTGAGCCCAACATGACCCACCTTTCCAGTAGCTTTTGCGAGAGTGATTTAATTACTTCTAAATCTATCATTTAGTGTTAACATTATTTTGTCTATGACCTGACCCCCCTAAATAAAGGCTCCTCTCACCTCAGCAGCTTTGCTCTCCTCCAGCGCCTCAACAACATCTGATCCAGCGGTGGAGCATCCTTCTTCTAGAAGGATGCAGTCTGGGAAAATAAGAAAAGACACACATATTACAGCTAGTTTTCATCTCAACTGGCCTAAACTTCACTACATTTAGATTCAATTACTGCTTAATGAAAAAGTTAATTAATTCAAAACATCTACGCTAGACTCCTGTAGCTTTTACCTTCAGGCTGGCTGTCCTCTGTGTTGCTGCTACACTCTAAAGACACAACTTCCCCATCTATATCTGCAATGGTGACAGTCTCAACAACACATTGTTCGTTGGGTTCCTCTGACCTGAAAGAAAAATAGCAAGAGTCAAAGAAGGAAAAAAGAACAAATATTGTTGTAAAAATATAATACTGTGCACCCCGCATTTCCAGTTTTTGGTTTGATACTTTTGCTACTTCCATGGATAAGATCAACACTGGAGGTCAATATTTTCTAGCAGAACTACAGTTACAGTTATAGAAAACGTTTTCCCTACCCATCTGTCCTCTGCTTCTTGACTACAGGTTCTTCAAATTGCTCCTCGGAGGGCTGTGTGGGTTCATCCACTCCTCCTACAGCACCATCTGTGGGTAGAAAAGAAAAAAAAGTTGGAAACAAACAAGTTCGGAAAAACATTATCTACAAACAAATGTTAACCACTGATCGTCTCCAAGAAATCTTAAGAGTCACACATTACATTCAACACATGCTACATCACCTTAACCTCTAAGCATGTTTCAGTGCTGGTTGGATTGAAGTGCTACCTGTTTCAGTCTTGTCAGTGGCTTCACTGGTACCGCTAGCTGCTGGTTGGTTGTCTGTGCTCCCTGCTGCCATCTGCTCGCTGTCTCTCTTCCTGTCTGGCTGGCGGGATGCAGTGTCCTACACAAAGAAACAGATAACAGGATTACAAATAGACATCCAAGTCTGAGATAAAGATGCAGCCAAGAGAAATTGACAAAAGCACAAACAAAGATTTTTTTAGAGCTGGATATAATTGATTTTGAATGTGCACCTAACGGTATGTTGACAAAGAACCGATAATTTCACTTGTGACTTAAATAATGTTGTTAGATTTAATGAGAGCTATTACAATCATTTGAGAGCTTGATCAACCGGTGTACAGCGAAGTTCTGATCCATTTTACCATCAAAAACAATATATTTTTGCTCTTACCAATTAGCCCAGAAAATGTAATTATTTAGACCCATTAGGATTGATTTTCATGTCCAATCAAATTTCCAAAACCAAGGGATTTAGTATACTATCATAAAGGTCTACAGTCAACATTTATATTTGATAGGGTGGAACTTATTCATTTATCGCTTTATGCTTAAAAAATAAACTTCAAATGGCTATCTGTCCATCAACTCATAGAGCCTAAATGATTAATCGATATTATTACATTTGGGTCATATATTCCTTCAGTACAATGAAAGCTTTTGCTGAAGTTCAATACTTGACCAATGATTTGATGCTCGTCAAACACAGCCATGAACCCTTATTTTCTTTGAGTGGGCTACATTGAAATCACCTGATTGAGTCAATCAAACCGTGTTGCATCTGTCAATTGTGCAATCTTAGTGTAGTGTAATAGATTGACAGAAAACCTACAAAGTGATCATAATCAATATAATGGTGCTGTTGTAATTACTGCGGAAGTGATGGAAGAGGAGGAGGAAGATGCTGCGGTGGGGTGGTGGTGGTGGTTGTTGTTGTTGTTGTTGTAGTAGCGAGCATGCTGGTGATACTGTCGAGAAGCTGGGTATCCCATCATGGGGGACTTCATGGCCATCCCCATGGGAACTGGCCCGAGCAGAGACGACCTGGACCCAGCAGTGAAGAACTGACGGAACTGTTGTCCACCCATCCTAAAGCCCCGCATGTTACCTAGATGAAAGCAAAGCATGGAATAGACACGTGAGTGAGGACAAAATAAACAAACAAAACATTATAACCCCTTGAAAGATAAGACGTTCACGATGAAAATTTCAAATAAAAATTCTACTGCTCCTTATGATTTCTAGATGCTGCTGTCTTTTCCCTATTATCCAAAGCATACCCTGCATCTGTTGCATCAGTAGGGCCCCCTGCAGCATGGGATTGGGGGCCATGATGGTAGTCTGGGTTGCCTGGCACAGGTTGACCATCCTGGGGGAAGGGGCTGCCTGGGCAGGAATAGATCTGCACCACAAATAAACAAGAGTAAATAAAAAAAAATGCAGCATCATTTCTCAAGAAATAACCTTACACAAAACTGCTAAATACACACACTTTCAGACAAATTATCCTTCTTACAAACCGGGAAATTTATTTGAGATTAGCTGATATCCTGATGTAGAAAATACCAAGTGAAACGCCAAATGACTTGACATGGACACCTGCACACAAGTGTTCTCTTAAACACAAGCTGTCCATGTTATTTTCCTTGATCATGATGATTATGTATAACTATGTTATATAACAATCTCAAGAATAACCTGATACAATGAGATGCTAAATTAATTGAACAAGAATTGGAATTGTAGAACCTTTGTTATTTTATAAAGTAAATACAAAAGGCAATGACCAAACATTAAAGGGGTTTCATCGAATAACAGCATGTCAAAGAAAACAGGTACAATATGGAGGGCTGGTCTGATAAAGCTACACTGCCTGCATCTTTTGCTCGTCCTCAGGATAAACAAGAGGCCTGTATTGTCTGACCTGAGTTTTTATATGGATTAAAGATGGAGTAACAAAGGCTTACAGGTAACATGACCTACAGGGTTTTTACTAGAAGTGAAGAACAGAACAAAAGAGTTGGCCAGTAATCTAGGAATGAAGTGTTATATATAATCTGCAGTTCATCAACCCTACCTTTATGCAGGCCAGATAACAGAGCATGGCATCACACAACACTGTTTGACAACCAAATAAGTCTCTAACACAAAGAGACTCGTGCGTTGTTCTCTTTGGTGACAATAATAAACATGTTTACAAAGATATGCCAGTGCTGTATAGCTTACTGTGTAGCAGATTCTTCCTTCTGTGTTACCTCACAGATAAAATAATAACAAATCACACCAATGGACTAATTCATAGGCAAGCTGGACAAATATTTAATCTGAATGGACATGCTGCACACCTAAGCATTTGTCTGGCATGCGTTGTGGCAAAGCTCGACGCTCAGCCACACACACACACACACACACACACACACACACACACAAATACCTCTCACCCGGAGGGCCCGGCCTAATCCCCGGTCTCGAGTTCACATGCTTACCGCTGTCCCTGGTGGTGGTGGTGACCGACATGGTGGCCAGGAGGCGGCTGAGGCGGAGGAGGAGGCGGAGGCTGCTGCTGGAAAAGTTGCTGTAGCTGCCGCAGGTGCTGGTGAAACTGCTGCTGCTGCTGCTGTTGTTGCTGCTGCTGCTGCTGATGGATGTGTGGATTGAACATTACGGGGTTTAAATGTCCTCCGTTTCAGCGCGAGGGACCGACCAGTAGCTGCGAGGCTACACCGTTAACTCTCCTAAAAACACGATGTGTCTGGATGGAAGGGGACAAAACAAGGCGTTAGATCGCAAAGACCCCATTGTCTTTATGGTAAAGACACATTCAATAACAGTGCGCACCTTGCGAGACAACAGGTCACATTTCGGGATGTCTACTGACGTTAGCTCGCGCTAGCAAGTACGTTAACAACAATTTACTTATTTGTTTCAAGTTTTAGCTTTAGTCTTCAGCTTATTTACGTTTCTTAACTCATGTATCCGACTCTGTGTAGCGAGCAGCGTGTTATGTCAGTCTTGTGACGGTAAATGAACGATCTGCTGTGGAATGAAAGAAGCTACATTGGTAACAACCAACAAGTTAGCTTAGCATCGCGTCGGGCTAGCTAACGTTAGCTAGCTAAGTCGCAGATAAACCAGCTGCGCCTCTTCGGGGACTTTCTACACTTTACCTCAGCAACAGTTGTTACGACGGACTTCTCAAAGAGTAGAGTGGTGATTCTTGACGGTTATCCAACTAGAATCGTAGCACACGGTTGAATACGTGCTCTCAGTCCCGGTGCTACTCACAATAAGCAGAAACCCCCAACCAGCGTCCCCAGTGGAGTGAAGTCAGTGCGCACTGTCGCCCCCTGGTGGTGGTCTGGGGAACTGAAAGGGATTTTAATGGGCTATATTTAAAACGGTCAGTGTTTCATTCTCAAACCCCACTGGCCATAGGAATTTAATAAAAGTTAGTATTTTTAAGGTTCTACATTTTACATTATCTATAACAATGTTACATTATCTAGTACACATGTGTTTGTTTTCACAAAGACTCTGAAGATAGATAGATAGATAGATAGATAGATAGAAGATAATAATATATATAGATATATATATATATGAATATATATATACATATATATATATATATATATATATATATATACATATATACGTATATATATATATATATATATATATATATACGTGTATATATATATATATATAAATTATATATATATATATATATATACACGTATATATATATATATACATATATATATATATATATATACACGTATATATATATATATACACATATATATACATGTGTATATATATATAGATATAGATATATATATATATCTATATATATATATATATATATATATATATATATATATATAAATGGATAAATAGATTAATATATAGATATAGATATATAGATAGATAGATAGATAGGTAGATACATACATACATACATACATACATACATACATACATACATACATACATAGATAGATAGATAGATAGATAGATAGATAGATCAAAGTACAGGCTATACTGCATTATAAAAACAAACACACAAAACGCTTTAGAGTGCCCCCTGGCCTCTGTTCACGGTGCTAACAGATTCAGCACCATGGACAGAAATGCCAAATTCCCCATCTCCAAGCACATTTCTAAATCTACTAAAAGAGAGAGAGTCCCAGTGAATTAAGACACTGGCGTGTGGCTTACTGTAAACAGAACAATGTGACAGCCAACCACAGTGAAAGTAAACCAGTGACACCACCGAGCGGCGTGCGTAGAGAACTGCAGAGATCTCTCCTGGGAAAATACAAGAGATCATCCTCCCCTCCCCTGCTGCGCTTGGTGAAGAGGAGTGTAGGCTGCATGCTCGGTGGTGGAGAGAGTCCCACAGCGGAGGTGATCTGACACACCGAGGAGGCACTGCAGTCAATGAGGGGGCAAACAGAGAAGTGAGCGCAGTCCAAAAAACGCCCTCTAAACGCGAGATTGGCGAGGAGGGGCGAAGGGGGAAAACATAAGTAAGGAATCCCTCCCTGCTCTTGACAAGGAAGATACACTATCCATTGCATCGCAAAGATGGGGAACCGGGGAATGGAGGATTTGATTCCTCAGGTGAACCGCATGCAGGATGCCTTCTCCGCCATCGGGCAGAATGCGAACCTGGACCTGCCCCAGATCGCCGTGGTGGGCGGCCAGAGTGCGGGGAAGAGCTCGGTGCTGGAGAACTTCGTCGGGAAGTAAGTAGCTTTTTCCAGGCTGCGATGCGATGCATGTTGGTGCATCACACAAGCGGGTGCAGTCGCTCTCATTTTACACCTCACGCACATCCCAATCCCCCCCATCCCCCTCCTCGGGCAGGTTTCAATCCACCACACACGCATCGTGGAAACGGTCCAAATCGTTGCACCTGACACCAGTCGAACCGTGTTATCACTTCTTGTGCCACAACACCGAGGCGAGGAGATTATTCTGCGAGGCCTACATAAATCCCCTGTGAAGTACATCTGTTGGCTGAGGCATCCGGGAAACCACAAATTGCCGTTAAATGACCTGATATGATAAACCACCTCTGGGTAGTCAGCTTCTATACGCTTCATAGTTTTGTCAAAAATGACACAACATTGCACTTGTTTATCATTAGAAATTCAATGACGTCCGTCACAGAGGCAGAGTTAGTTTATCTGCTGACTTCCTGTATAGCAGATACAGGCAGCTGTTTGTTTCTGTGGCAGTGCAATGCTATTAATGCTATTAAATCCTGACCAAGCAAGGGTGCAAAGTGTGTGTGTGTGTGTGTGTGTCTGTGTGTGTCTGTGTGTCTGTGTGTGTGTGTGTGTGTGTGTGTGTGCGTGTGTGTGCGTGTGCGTGTGGAGAGAGAGGTTTCAGTCTTGCAAACATGCACAGTTTTCAGCTGCTGATGATACAAAACAAAGCGAACAAATGTGATCTGTTTTGCTGCAGTATGACCTTGCAGAGAGAGAAAGAGAGAGATAGTGAGCGAGTCCACCTGAGCTTTGAGCCCTTCCAGCTCAGCTCATCCATCTGTCTGCCAGTGCTTATGTTGTAAGTGAAGCTTACTGAATGCAGGCAGCAACATGGGTGGCCCTGGCGAACTGTTTGTCAGCCCTTGTGTTTCACTTGATCTGAAGATTTATTTTGTGGTTTCATAGATTTTTAGTCCCTTGGATGCACTGAGTGTGTGATTCAGCAGTATTTCCTGCTTAAGCAAGGTCAGGTTGTATCCGTACTGTGGCTCCAAGCCAGCTCAACCCTGCACTAAACAAGGCCTGCTATTACACCACAAATGTAATACATCCCGCTGGACAGAGAGGGATCCATCTGTGCAGCAACTGATTTTTCGCCTTCAATCTATTTTCTTACATGTATTTGACAGTAGAGTCAAATAGTTCACCTCATGGCCACAGTGATAATTCCCATTTGAACAGGTAGCAGGGGAGGCATGCCCACTGTTGACAAGTCATGCCTGTGGAAGGCATATCAGTGTTTTTTTATAAAGTTCCATTTTTGGGATTTTGAAGAATACTCCACAGATTTAGCGTTGCACTCTTATAATATTGTTGGACTCACAATGGACAGTTTAAAAAAGATAATGAAAATTGAGGCAGAAGCACCAAATATTTTTTTCGATGTTGTCAAATTGGTGGAGTTCCCCTTTAATCAGAAGCTGAATAAGCCTAAATATCAGAAATACACACCGGAACTCATAAAACAAACTAAACTTAAGTGTTCTTAACACTTGTAGCTATTGCACGGTACTTAGTTTTTAAACGTATCTTTATAGTAGATACAAATCAAGTAATATTTTCACGAGTGCAATTTCAAAAACAGTGCTTTGACAGCATTTTAACATTACTTTTGTCCCCTGTTTTTTGTGAGGCCTTTTTAAAATATCAGTTAATTAAAACAACAGTTTTGAGTAAACACTGATGAAGCAATCTCTTTAGGAGAGACACGTTTTGCTGCACTCACCCAGCTGTCGTCATGGAAACAGCTTGTGCCTAATTACGCTGCCTTACCCGAGGGACCAGTGGTTTACACGATCGTTACAGGAAGTAGAGAAAGAAAAACTGAAAATATTACTACAAGGACATTTGACATTAATAAAGATGTCAGATGATTTGTTTGTACGTGCCAGTAAAAGCTGCAGTCTGCATCCTGTTAGGCAGCGTTTGTGTGTGTTAATGGTTCTGGTTTCCTGGTGCAGCTGCAGTGACGTCAATCAGGTCTTCCCATCCTCATTCTCCTCCAGTGGCCCATTGTGTTTG
Source organism: Ophiodon elongatus (assembly GCA_016806645.1). Taxonomy (NCBI): domain Eukaryota; kingdom Metazoa; phylum Chordata; class Actinopteri; order Perciformes; family Hexagrammidae; genus Ophiodon; species Ophiodon elongatus. Next base: position 1,547,742 of record JACSYO010001905.1, read on the forward strand.
TGTTAGCTTGCCTAAAACAACACACACACTTAAAACACGTTGTATTGTTTGTTTACGTGTCACACTGCTTCTTTTCTGCATCTCTATCTTCCCCATCTCTGTCTCTTATTCAGAAATTTACATTGACCCCTCTCAGAAAGTCATTTAAAGGGATTTTTCTATTTGAATAGTAATCTTTTTTTTGACTGTTATTGAACTGTTTGCTGTTTAATCCTTTTTACTTTTAATAAAAAATAACAGTATTGTTGTCCTTCTGTTTGCTATCACTGCTTAGTGTTAGCACAGACAATCAATACCAGGGAGTCTTATAAATGGCACAGAGACATTAACATCATTTATTACACAATGCACTTAAGCTGATGTGGAATTTAGGCAAAAATTAGCAACTTCAGAATTGATATAAACATAGTTGAAAGGAGTGTACTGTAACTTCTGATGGACTCTGACACCTTTCCTCTCTGCTGGATAAGATTTTGATGCATGCCCGGCATGTGTGTCTCAGGGACAAGGACAGCCAACCTCTTAGTAGTAGACAAGCTGTTGATATATGCTGGGTTCATAGTATAAGAGTATATCTGAGGAAACTAATCAAATCACTAATCCCTTCAGAGGGTTTTTGATCCTGCTTTCATGAGTTGTCCTTACAGAGAGTCTACTGTCTAAAGTCTCCCTTGTTGTCATTGCTCTTATCTCTGTTCATCACCTCAGTCCAACCTCCCCATCTCAGCCTTTTCTGTCTCAGTCAGCTTAAATACACCTCAAAGGTGCTTTGTTGCTTTAGAATATAAAAGTGCTCAACTCCAAAGTAAAGGCATCAAGGTTAAACTAGAATTACAGAGACATAGACACACAGTTATCAAGCAAGTTATCTCAAAGCCTGCCTTCTGAAGCACTATTTTCTGTCTTCATTCATTGTTTTCATTCATGCACTTTCTTGTCTGAGACAATGACAAGTTGAGCTGTGTTTGGCTGCCTTTGGGGACTGCTCCTTTTTCATTTCTTCTTGAATGAATAGCTTATATATATTTTTATGTCTTAGAATAAAGTATGATATATGTTCATTTGTTTTTGGAATGGTGGATTATCTTTTTAGGGCTGCAACTAATCATTTAGTGCAGACAGACAAACAGTCAAAACAGTCAAAAACAGCCAAAGATATTACATAGGATAATGTTTTTGGGGGAATTGACTTATCAGATAGTTGAATAACTGTTCTCGGACCAGATCTGTTATACCTGTACACACAGGTCAAGCATCACTCTACGTCCATCTTCTGGTTGTGTCCCATCAGCCTGCCTGGGATTTAACAGTGAAGAAGATATTTCAATAATCTAAAACTGAGCACAACCCCAGTTTCCCATCCTGCGTCTGTCACAAGTCAGTTTTTCGCCTCCCATGAGTCTAATTAGCACAAACAAAGCTTTACTGGTCTCCAGTGCCCAACACAGGCAGTGCCATCTGGGGAAACCTGTTCGAGCAGGTGGAGGTGGGGTATTTGGCCACATGTTGACATTTGACAACATTTAACATTATAACATGAACAGTGTGACATTTATTCTTAGAAGTAGGCCAAAAAACAATAATACATCTGTCTTGAATTACAAGTTAAATTAAGTTGTCTTTTGGGGATTTGCTGTTCTAGAGGAAATATCTTTGTCGTAGCTTTTGCACAATAATATGTTCATATTTTATTTATACTATATTTTTGTATCAAGCTGTATTTACCAATATGTTCAAATATCATAATTCTGAAAATGGGTCAGAAGCATTTCAGTTAGTTAGTTTTCTTTTACATATTTGTTCTGAAAATGTTGCATTTTATTAATCAGATTGAGTAGATGAATAGAAACAATAGACCGGTACAAAAAAAGGCCCTCGCAGAAAACACAAATGAGTGTAAGAGTTTGCTATTTCTACAACATGCTGCACATTTGGTATGGATGATGTTTACAGAAACAAAGTGTATGTTCTCAACAGCATGGTTTTAAAAAATCTCTTTCAGCACCACGGACAGCTCTTTTTAAAAAAAACAGCTGATACTAAATCAGCACCACAGCTGCTTCCGCCTAAAATAGAACAAATACTGAACATGCATAGATGATCGCTTTCCAGTTGTTTTCCTTGTATGATATCCACATCATGATAGAGTCAAGGGTACCCCAGTTTATTGTCACCATAGTGGATTATAGAAGCAACCAAGTCAGCTTTTTGTTGATGCACCTCTGATCGGAAGTTTACCTTATTCTTAGCACAAATCAATTTATGGTTGTTCAAGTCCCGTTAAACGGCTCTGGAGAAGCACTCGTATTGCAATAATTACCTCGATGGATTTAGGGGTCAATATGGCTGATAGTGGCATGCAAAAGGAGAAAGAAGTAAAAAGTTCACACACTCACACACACGTTCTCCTGGGATGTACTCAAACCCAGGAGGATGCTGCTGCTGCTGCTGCATGGTGTGCAGCTTAGCCGACTGAAGCACTTTTATCATCAGTGAAGGCTTCTGGCACTAGCACAAACCAGGAACATAAAACTACAACACGAACGATTCCATCTCCCCGCTGCCTTCACTATTCCAACCCCCACGCAGAGATTAAGTTAATGATATATAGCTGGTTTCATGTATTGCATAACACAGAGTAGGCCGGAAGCATTATGATGAGTAGCAGCAGCTTCACTCATGTGAAAGACAAGCACAGTACAGTGCTCCATTAAAACCCCTATTCTTGTCAAATAGAAGCAGGAGAGAGTAAAAGAGAAACACAGAGAAGGAGAGTCCCGCAATGACTCATAGAGGACGATGCTGCGATAAGATAAACTACCCAGCATACAACTGAAGGTTGTGTCGTGAAAGTGGATAAGATTGATAGGATCATTTCTGAGGTTTTTCTTTTCATGCGACTGTTCAAATTGATTCCATAGTTTCCTGATCATTTCTCATCAAACTCATCTTTAACTGTTAATTCTGAGCAAGATTCCTGGAAAGTACCATAGAGTAATTTGATAGTAATAATAGGGAAAAGGAGAGACACTGTCTATTTGGTGCATCTCCAATAAATTATGTAAAGGTCGGCTTACAATTTACAGTACATTTTAATGATCACAACCATTTAGCTTTGGCTCTGTGATTGACTGGCAACTGGAAATGGATGGAGGGATTTATCTTTATCGAGGTTCTGTTGCAAGGAAATACTCTGGAAATTTAACTAATTCATCATTTTCTGGTTCTTTAAAAAAATAAAAATGAATCCATCGGTAAACAAATAAATGTTGTGAACTGGGTACTCTAAACAGTCTCTGAACATTGCATCTATTTTTCCTATGATTGATATTAGGGCTGCAATAGGGCTGTAATATATTCATCATCTATTAATCTGACAATTATTCTCTTGATTGATTAATTAATTGTTTGGTCTAATGTCAAATAATATTAAAAAAGACCCTTCACAGTTTGCGTAAGCCTAACGTGACCTTAATTAATTGCTTGTTTTGTCCGACCAACACTCGAAACCCAAAGACATTAAGTTTACCATCTTATAAAACAAAAAGAAGGGGCAGATCCTCACAATTAAGAAGCTGTAAATTGGTAAATTAGAAGTTTGGCATTTTTTTATATATATATATTAGCTCTGATTTGTACCAAATTATAAAAGTACGTTGCAGGAAACACCTCAGGAGTTGCAGTTCTTAAAGTTACTTTTTTAATAAAATTTATTTGAGACTAAAAACAGTGTATGGACACAGTAAGAGTGAGAAAGCAGTCAGTGAGAGACAGAAGACGAGAGGAGACCATTTGTCCTGAAACTGCTTCAGAGGATTATCACTAATCTCTGTTTGGGCCGCAGTTTACTTGCAACACATCCTCCCATTGGCTCTGGTCTAATCTGGATGTCCACCATCCAGCAACCAGCCCTTTCATTGGATATACCAATGTAGCTGACAGCAATATGCGGTTGTAAAGTTCATCAGCAAAAAGAAGTCTCATCTATCTCAGACCCAAACACCGCTGGGAAGGACAATTGCCTATCTGTGCTGGTTCACTAATGTCAGAGCTGTTATTGCTGCGTGCATTAGAGCAGGATTAGATGAGGCTCAATGTCCGATTGTGTCTGGGAATCGGCAGTGATGTGACGCACATGAAGAGACCAACTGAGCAGCGTGTTGAGTTTGAGTTGTAAGACTTATTATTACATGAAAACTATCTTTTAAGAATTACATTTTTATGAAGGGAAAAGGGGCAAACCTAAACCGTTTACATCTCACTCTTTTATTGGGCATTCTCTCTTTTTCTTTTAAAGCAAGTCCAAAAACAAAAGTGAGAGGGAAAAAAAACGGAGCAAGAATGAACCCAACACAATCTGAACAACTGTAGTCACAAAGGTGTTTATGTCGGGACAAAAAAAAAAATTGTGCGTGAGCCACATTCATTTGCAACTTTAAAATATAAAAACTGCTATGAATTGTTCTGACATTACTTCAAAATATATTCCCACAAAACAAAATAAAAAAATGTAAAAACACAAAATGATTTGTCTTGCAGGAAGCGCCTAAAGCTTGTTTTATATGTGAAGCCGTTTTGTACTGATTGTAACTGTTAACTCCTCTTGAGTTAGTAGGTCATCACTGTGTGGGTGAGCACTTCTATGTGTGTTGTTTGTACACCACTAAATGTGTACAGTTCTTCACAAAGAAGCAGTGAGTCACTACTCCACAGCAGCTGGTGCCCACTAGGCGTGTGTGTGTGTGTGTGTGTGTGTGTGTGTGTGTGTGGCAAACGTCAAAGAATGAATGATTCAGTGACTGAACTAAATGCTATAAAATAAATAAATCTGATTGGGGGTCAGCTGTGACTCTGTGTGTGATGCTCAGTGTGTCTGTGACCTCCCCCGATGCAGAGTTATTGACCATTGAAAATCAATTAAGAAACTGTTAAAGGGTAAAATAACCAAGCAGGAGTGACCATTTTTGGTTACTTTACTTAAAGAAATATCTGAAAAAGCAATGTTCCACATTGATGCAAAAATGATATAACAAAATATATAAAATTGCAGTAAAGTTGTCTTGCTTATTGATCTGCAAAATTACCAGAAATGACCCAATACATCCATAAATTTTAAAGGATAAGTGTGACAAAATTAACACTTTGGCAAAAATTGTCTATATAATCATATCAACCAACCGTGACCTAGACAAACAGAGCCAATTATAGATCCATCAAACTGAAGATCTTACTGGATGTTATCATCCGATTAAGTGGGTAAAAGTTGTTTCTCTTTGAAGGGAAGTGCTTTTAGACAGATACTGACTACTGAGTGCACTTATACTGTATGTAAGTGCTTGTTGAAGGTATATATCTCCTATGTCTCTCCTCTGTGCGTGGGTTGCCTCTTTTCTTTTGGCAGTCACACGAGTGTGAGTGTTTTCATTCCCCACCTCACAGTGGGGGGATGAAAACACAGGAGGGTGTAGGTGGAAGGATTCTCAGCAGGATTAGGTAAATGATGAGTGAATAGAGAGACAGTTTTTCCAGTATTGTGTATGTGTGTGTGTGTGTGTGTGTGTGTGTGTGTGTGTGTGTGTGTGTGGGTGTGTGTGTGTGTGTGTGCGTGTGTGTGAAAAGCTGATTCTGGCCATGGCTTCTCCTCTCATTTGGAGGATTCTTGTGGGAGCAGTTTTAGGGGAGGATGAGAAGGAGTGAAGTGAGAGGAAGACCTGCCGTCAACACCATATGTCTTCTCTAAAAGGCATCCAAATGGGAGAGGGGGACAACCACATACACACAAACATACTGACACTAGCAGGCAGGTAGACCAGCAGATGGACAGAGAGAGAGAGAGAGAGAGCGAGAGCAGGGTTTCCTTTGTTGTAAAAGGCTGCTTTATAACAACAAATATTGAAACAATGGTGAAGCTCCCTATTGGTGCTATGGCTAGTGTTGCGGTTGTGGAGGGTTAGCAAACAGTAGCTGGGATGTCTTTTCAGGCCTATTCCGACAACCACACAGTTAAAACTTGTTTTTCATATTGTCTCCCATGTATGCAGTGACACACTGCAGGCTGGGAAAGAATTAGGAAATCTGCAGATCTCAGCAACCTTGCTGTTTTATGAGGTTACAAATCTCTCCTAAATCTTCAGTCCAATCAATTTATTTATAATTTTTTATTATTTAATTTATTTGTTGTGTTGTGTTATTTTTGATTTGACCACTAATACCAACATACTTCATCCTTAAAGAACAAGATAGGTGACGTTTTTTTCTCTCTCCCAATATCGATCTCCTGATACCTGGTACTGATCCGATACCAGTGCCCTCTATGTTATAGCTTGTTTGTTTATTTTGTAGCCTGTAAAACATCAAATCGTTTTTTCTGATACTTACTATATATAGTGTGTTAATTAGTGAGCTTCAGAGGTGCTGGTAGGGGGACTTAGTTACATTTGTACAGAGCCAGGCTAGCTGTTTCCTTTTGTTTCCATCGGTTATGCTAAGCTAAGCTAACCAGCTACTGACTCCAGCTTCATATTTCTTACTCTTAGCAGAGAGCAGACATTTCACAAAATGTTGAACTCCTCCTTTGGGCAGAGTGTATGTATTGTAACTTTCAAAATATCACCGCATACACTCAGAAAGAATACACAAATAAAATATATATAATATCTAGTACAGGGACACATTGACAGTTAAACATGATCCTCGTGTTGAACATCTAATCGCTGAATTTGCTTTTTCTGGTTCAGGTCACAGTTTTGAGCAAAAGCAGTTCAGCTGACTCATGTATCCAAACTGCCTCAGGCTTTGCTTCAGGTTCAAACAGAGGCCTCATTTCTTTCTTAGTTATGTCGTTCAGTTGATAACGCTTTCTCAAGAGTATTATATACATATATACATATAAAGAATTTATATCAGCGTTGTATGATTTCAAAACAAGATGTATGTTGTATGATTAATTTTTAACATATAAAAGCAAGACAAGCTAACAAATTGTTCTTATGCAATGTTAGATTATAAACTACAGTACGTATCTCCAACAGCCACTTGTTATTGCTGCATACACACACACACACACACACACACACACACACACACACACACACACACACACACACACACACACACACACACACGCACACACACACACACATCATGCCTCACTGAATAATAACTGTCCAGTCAGCTGGTTAAGGAGCATACAGTACCAGAGGCAGGTTGACTACGATGTTGCATAAGCAGCTGACCACCCCCAAGGAAAACAGTGTTTTGTTCATCTGTATTGACACACAAAGACACACTTTACACCTCAGGCACACCAGGTCAGTATTATGATGTCTAGTGTAGATGGTCAGAAATTGCAAGAATAACGAGACAGGAAATACTTTTTTTTGTTTTATTTGTTGTCATTTTCAGTAATTCAGCTATCAAAAATTTAAATAGATATGTCACATTTTAATCGGCATGAATTTAGAATGAGAAACTGCTGAGTGTAGTAGATAGTTGATCAGCGATGTAGCTCTCTACTTGTCTTTATATTTGCCTGTCAACCCTCAGTGTTTCTCAGCTGTGAATATTCACATCATCATCTAACATCATCTTTGTGAATGCAATTTTATTATGTTGCTGTCAAAATGTGTTCATAGAGCCAAAAATATAAAAACCTTCAAGTACAGCCAAATATTTTTTTCCAGTTTCGCTATTTGATAGGAACATAAAAATCAGGGTTAATCCAGGAAAACCTTTTCATATTTGTTTCATTTTCCCTCTGTCATATGTACCCCAATGAAAAAACACTGCAGTAAATCAAAAGGTAATTTACCCTGGTGGGACCTCAGCTGTTGTGTGAGCATTCGTTGTATTTCAGCATTGTGGTACTCACACAAACACCCACACATTTACACTTGCTTGTTGTCTGTACTTTGCACCTAATTCCAATCTTCCCAAAGCCTCAGGATTCACTGTCACTGACTCATGTTCTGTTTTCTTTTTGTCATTCGGTGACTTATAATGTTGTCCCTCCACATTGTTGCCAGTTGTACTGACCATCTTCCTTGCTGTTGTCTTACAGGGATTTCCTTCCCCGTGGTTCTGGCATTGTGACTCGTCGGCCTTTGGTTTTGCAGCTGATGAACTCTCCCACAGGTATAAACATCTTACCCATAAACATCTATGGAGATTTCGACATTCAACATCAACAGCAAAACCCTTTCCTCTTGAAATAATTTCCATTGTTTCTTCCTGGAAGAGACAACAGTAAAGACCTTCAGTTGCCCCTCTTCCCTCTGGACTGTAAACCATTACGTTTTTTAGTTTTCTACAGGATTAAAGTAATCCAGTGATGGTTGTCTATAAATCCGTGGGGTACATTGCAAACAGAAACTGCTAATTCAGCATACTTCTGGTGCCACACACAACTTGAGGCTAATAAAACGGGGCCACAGCTATAACATTATACTTCCTTTTTCAATCCCCTAAAACCCCCAAATTATGGGAACAGTAGTTCCAAAACTGTCCCCTAAATCGAGGTATATGATAATAAAGTTACAAAATCCATCAATATTTGCCATGAAGTGAGAATATCGCCATTATTTTCCAGGTGAAAATTTATTTAAAAAATGTATCTCTTTCCTTTTTCATAATTTTTTTTTTTACTGTCACTTTTCAGAATATGCCGAATTCCTTCACTGTAAGGGCAAAAAGTTCGTAGATTTTGACGAGGTCCGGCAGGAGATCGAGGCAGAGACTGACCGCGTCACAGGGGCCAACAAGGGCATCTCCTCTGTGCCCATCAACCTGCGCGTCTACTCCCCTAATGGTGAGACTGACAAAACTCTATTTCTACACAGATACTAGTTTGGGGTGACTTGTTCTGCATGTCTGACATCAATAATCTATGAACCACCAAGCTTTTTATTTGGCAAGAATGCATCTGAAGAAGCTCTCTTCAGTTTGCTTTGCTTTCTCCTGCTCCTCGTTCTTCTCTCAGTGCTGAACCTGACCCTGGTGGACCTGCCGGGAATGACCAAAGTGGCGGTGGGTGACCAGCCTGTGGACATCGAGGCCCAGATTAGAGAAATGCTGATGCAGTTTGTCACCAAGGAGAACTGCCTGATGCTGGCCGTCTCCCCGGCCAACTCTGATCTGGCCAACTCTGATGCTTTAAAGATTGCCAAAGAGGTCGACCCTCAGGGTGAGTACACACACACACACGCACACACACACACACACACACACACACATATATATATATATATATATATATATATATATATATATATATATATATATATATATATATATATATAAATGTGCATTTCTGCATTAATTGTGTCAGGTCACTTTGACATTTCTCTGTCGTTTCATTTCAGTTTATTTCGTCAATTTAGCACCTTTTACTGTGAAGCACTTTATAATGTTGAATACAAATCAATGCTATTTACTGTATCAAAGTAAATAAAATTAGGTCCACTTCATCCAGCTACAACATTAAAATCTTGCTAACACACAAATGCATCTAAACAATAATAAACTTAAAATAAAATATTTTACTACTATTTCTTTGATTTAATTTGAAGTGCAGGACTTTTTCTTGCGCTGAAGTATTTTTACATTGTGATATTGCTCCTTAACTTCTAAATGATCTAAATATGCTAATGTTATTACGATTAGCATCAGCATTTGTGGGTATTTTGCACATCATATATTTGCAGCTTGAGAAATTATTTTCTGTTTAGTTTTCAGTTCCACTCTCAGGATTGATTATCGTGTGTGTGTGTGTGTGTGTGTGTGTGTGTGTGTGTGTGTGTGTGTGTGTGTGCATATAGGTATGAGGACCATTGGTGTGATCACCAAGTTGGACCTGATGGACGAGGGGACAGATGCTAAGGACATCCTGGAGAATAAGCACCTCCCACTCAGGAGGGGTGAGCCCACACACTCTGACACACTCTACTACAGGAGCCTTGCAATGACACACTGTTTCCCTCTTGTGGTAGTGAGGCGATCGTACTCAAAGATGTTCAACGCACCAAACACTGAAAAAAGCAATACAGAAAAAGGACAAAGGAGTGATGGAAGGAGAAGTGTTTGATAAAACTGTACTGAGTAAGAAATCAAAAAACAGATAGAAAGGTGGAAGAGTTTAAGAGCAGAAGCAGCAAAGGAGGCAAAGAGAAAAGCACTGTGTTGGAAAAGAGCTTGCGTGTATCTTGCTGGCTGCCCTTTTTTGCAATGTGCTGATGTGGTACTTTTCTTTTCCATTTGCACTTGGTTAGGACCCAAGCATGTGCTTTTGAATATTTTCCATGTCCTTTGTTTTTTCTACGTCCCCCTCCTTCTTTTTACTCCTCGTCTCTCTCTGTCTAATCTGAATGTCCACATTTACAAGGCTGCTGGCTCACAGTTGCATTAGTTATAGAGCATGAAACAGCCTTTAACAGAGTGATGCATGGGAAAACTTAACGGGAGGTGAAATAGGGTCTGTGTTACCTGAACTCTCCTGGTTCTCTCTAAAAACTAGGACACACACATGCAGACATTTATTCATCCCCCTTCCCTCCATTCTTTCCTCTATTCATCCATCGTCTATGTTCTTCTTTTTTTTTATCCCATGTCTCCTGAAATGTGGTTTTCCTTAGCTAAACATTATTAAACACAGTTTTAAAAGGTTTGGTCCTAGAGGGGATGTTCATTTTGGGTTTGGCTGTTCATTCAGTTCATATGTAGAAAATGAAAAAGAGCTCAGCACAATCCCAGATTGCCTTATCCTATCTTCCAGTCAAATTTAGCATTGAATCTGATCCAGTCTGCTCTCAAAAATTACAAGAAATGATAAAAAAAGAGCTAGATCTAGTTTTCTGCAAATCTCACAACATTCAGACCATATTATAAATGTTTGTGTGACTCTTGTCTGTCCAGGTTACATTGGTGTGGTGAACAGGAGCCAGAAGGACATAGATGGCAGGAAGGACATCAATGCTGCTATGGCTGCGGAGAGGAAGTTTTTCCTCTCCCACCCTGCATATAGACACCTGGCCGACCGTATGGGCACTCCCTACCTACAGAAAATCCTCAATCAGGTGTGTCAAAGAGCAAGAAGAGTGTCAGTCACAGGCAGCTGTAGCATGTCCGTTAATGGGGCCTGTATTTTCCAGCAATCTAATTCAAACATTCCCCATATTCACAGTGATCTAACTCTGACCTTTGACCTGCACAGCAACTGACCAACCACATCCGAGACACCCTGCCTAGTCTGCGGGGCAAGCTGCAGAGTCAGCTTCTCTCCATAGAGAAGGAGGTGGAGGCATACAAGAACTTCAGACCTGACGATCCATCTCGCAAGACCAAGGCTCTGCTCCAGTGAGTAGATACAGGAGAAGACTATTAGATAGAAACAGACGAAGAGAATCACTGATATCTCTGCCTCCCTGCAGGATGGTGCAGCAGTTCTCTGTGGACTTTGAGAAATGTATAGAGGGCTCCGGGGACCAGATTGACACAGCTGAGCTGTCAGGTGGTGCCAGGATCAATCGCATCTTCCATGAACGCTTCCCCTTCGAACTGGTCAAGGTGTGTGTGTGTGTGTGTGTTTACTTGTGTGTGATTTGGTTTGATACTTTAATTTTTTATTTTTTTAGACTGTATGGGAATTATTGGGGAAAGAAAGGGGTATGAAGCTTGAAAGCAAGACTGTTCCCTGTTTCATCAATATTTTCTTTGGATCCTACACTATCTCAAAATATAATACAAACTGTAATCACAAGAAGTGATGGAAGGGATTGCCAACATCTTTTTGCAATAAAAAAGAAACATCAGACTTTGGCACAACCACCAAACCCTAAACATGTCAGTTCTATAGCTGTAAATATTTATGCACAAGAGATTCTGAAGCCCCCAAACCTTTTACAACATTTATCAGACTTGTGGGAACTTGTTATTCTCCTTTTTTGTTTTCTATTTGTGTGGCATTGTAGCTATTGTAGTTTAGTCTGCAGAAAAACAAATTTTGAGTGAGTGTGCTGATTCATTTGATGTAAAACAAAGTAAAAACTGTTTGTGTGAAGGGGTAAATAGAGACAGAAATACTGTGAATCATCAAAAAGAAAGGGAATTCGGTCAATTGTATTGTGTTAAAATAATGAACACATAAAAAATATCCTACATGAAAGCATAACTTGCTCTATGACAAACATCTCTCTGTGTTTCTTTACATCATCGCGTCTCTCCCTCCTGGGTTTCCTTTCCCAGACACAGAAGGAGAGAAGGCCTCCCTCAGGTTTTGGGCTTTTCTGACCTGAACATTCCTCATTTCCTCCCTCTCAGTTTAACAGCTACTTCTCCCGCTGTCGTCCCTTCACTCTCACTTCCCCCACCTCACCTTTTTCCTTCTGCGTCTCTCACTCCGTCATCATATCCATCCACATTTTATCCCTCCCCCACATCCTCTCTGTTCACCTTTCACATCATCTTTACCCCGATCCTCCCTTCATCCACCTCCCCCAACCTCTCTAACCCTTTTACCTCAACTCCCCGTTTTACATGTTCGATCCTTTTTCACATTCTCTCTCAGTTGGCCCGTGACCGTCTCTTCCTTCCTCTACCTCCTTTCATCCATCCCTCTCCTGCGTCCTCTCTCGTCCTCCCTCTGAGGGTATAAATCTTACTGCTCGTGACTGAGGCCTCAGGAAAATTCCCCGTCGGTTTCCCACTGAGAGAACAGAGCAGGCTGCTTCCAAACCAGAAGCTTGACTCATAAAATGATTATGTTTTATATGTTTTGAATATATGCTTTTAAGGAAATATGAAACTTTGTTGTGGAAAGTGGGAATGAATGAGGTACTTTAAATTTTAAATAAAAACAGAACCTGTAAGAATATAGTCGATCAGCTTATATATCCTACTTCCAATGATACAGTTTATTCAACAGAATGTAAATCTGCGGGGGAGGAAGTGTGTTCAAGGTTTGCAAAATAAAAGCAGCAGAGACGTTTAAGAAATAGTCATGGATATGTGTTCTGATGGTTCTTAACATTTTCGTGTGACTTGTTATATAACTAACACGGTGTTTGGAAATAAAGAATGCAAGAATTAAGACGAATAATGTATATTGCTTTAGTTAATCCTCCCTGTGGCCTCTGTTTTGTTTGCAGATGGAGTTTGACGAGAAAGAGCTCCGCAAGGAGATCAGCTACGCCATCAAGAACATTCATGGAATCAGGCACGTCCGCCCTTCAACTCACCCCCCCACCCCGTCTCCCTCCCTCTTTACTTCACATCCCTCTCTTTCTCCCTCTCTCTCTCCATCTCCGTCACCTCTGCTGGCCAGACTGCATCTAACTGACTTTGCTTATCTAATCAGAAAGACCTCTGTTGAATACTAATGGCATCAGTACACTTAAAGAAGATTTGTGATGAGATAGGTTGCACCGTATTTTTCTTCGCAGCCTTTCCATTTGATTTTTGTTTGTTTTTCCATTGTTGCTGGTGTGTGCGTATGCTTTTTTTTTTTTATCATTTAATAAGACAAAGAAAGAATTTATATTTGATGCCAAAATGTTTTTAAAATTGTGTTTGGTCTGTCTGAATCAGATTATAACAGGATGTAGTGAGAAGCAAGATATATGGGGTTTGTGTGTGGTCATGTGCCTGTGGGTGACAAGCATGTGTGGAATGTACAAAGAGCTTATTTCAGTATCAGCGTAGATAATTGTTCGGATGTTACTAGGTAGTAATAAATGGTAATGTTTGGAGGTTTGTTGATAATTGGCTGTTATCAGTGGATCGTATCCAGAGTTTTCACCTGAATTTGGTTGCTTGAAATCAGAATTTAAGTAAACATTTTTTAGTGAAAGTCCATATTCATATCCAGACATTTGCTTAAATGGATTTTGATGGCACATTCATGTTATTTAAATTACCTGGGCCAAGTTCCACCCCCAAAGTTTCCAGGCTGTCCTCGTGCTGAATTGTCAGGGATGCATTTTCTGTTGCTATAGTATTTTGGGTACCTTAGTCCTTGTACCACTTTAGCTGAAATTGCACCAATAACAGATCTTAAACAAAACATTAATTCACTATTTTAAGTCACTGCATAAATACGTTATCTGCAGGACTGTCAGAAAGAAATGTTGACAATGAAACATGTTGTCCTCCATGGAAATGAATTAATTAAATAAATTACATTTTCTTTATCAAGTGAGATCCCGTTCATCCTCTTGATGGATAACACACCGGCTAAGATACAGTAACACATTAACTCTTGGGGGAAAATGGCTGGATATTTGCTGAATAAATTTACAAACTAAGTACAGATTATTTGAAATTCGTTAAAAAAACGAAATATTTCCGAGAACATGTTGATTTGTAGCTCCATTCTCTTTTTCTTTCTCTCTCTCTCTTTCTCTCTTTCCCTCTCTCTGTCTAATTTGTGTCTGTTTACGTTTTGGGGGAAAAGCTCAGAAACGGAGGGTAATTCTTTACAATTAACACTCTTCTCTTTACCCAACCTTCCTCCCTCCTTCTGTCTTTCTCTCCACCGTCCTCCTCTTTTTTTTGGCCCTGTGGCTGGTTCTCTCTCTGTCGGGCAGAACTGGCCTCTTCACCCCGGACATGGCCTTTGAGACCATTGTGAAAAGGCAGATTGGGAAGATTAAAGAGCCTTGCACCAAATGTGTGGACATGGTCATTTCTGAGCTAGTCAATACGGTTAGGCAGTGTACCAAGAAGGTAAAAAATTAAAGTAAACAGTGGATAGCACTTTTTTTAGTATCAATCAAACCTCCTCTGCAAAGTCCCCCTGCTGTTCACTCCCCTTTACTGTAACCACCTGGCTCTCTCCAGTCCTCGTTGTTTTTTTGGACAGCGAGAGGACATGGAGTGGCAGGGTGGGATGCGGTATACTTGCCCGCCTGCCTGCCTACTGTACCGCTTTGGACTGGTTTGGCTGGACAGGCTGGCCGTGGTAGAAAGCTGTGTTTAAGAAAACCAGTGTGGAGGCTGAGCGGTCATCAAAATATGGTTGCCCATAAAAGATTTAATGTCAGAGCAGTCTCAGCTCAGAACTTGAGTTTACGAGCGGCCTCAGTTAGGATGTTTTGACAGAGTATATGATTTTACACTGCGTCCCAATTCCACACTATGTACTCATAGTATGTACTACATGCTGTGATAGTATGCTGTTTTTGCAGTTAGCAAACAAGAGGTCAGTGTGCTTTACTGTTTCTTACTAACAGGAAATTATGCAAAATGTTCGCTGACATACATCAAACTTGTACAGTACTTTTGAATGCTAATGCCATTTCTATTTAAACTGAGAAAAAGCTAAATTATTTTTCTTATGGAGTTCCCGAAGCCCTGAAAGATATTCTTCATCTTGTGCACACAAGTTATTATTATTCTCATTATTATAATATTTTACCTATATGTTGTGTGCACAACTGAGAGCTGGTATTTATTGTGGAATTGGGACACCTTCTGTCTCTCTTGAGGTTGTTACTATGCAAGCTTCGTTGTAAAGAAAATATGATCACCTCTTTGGAGGGATTTGGAATTGATTTTATACATTTACTAAAGCAGTCCTCAAGTCACAGAGTCTTAGTTCTACTTCTAGAACCTTGACTTCGATACTCTTTCCACCTTTGCGTAAATACGAAGGTATACACGTGTATCATCATTCGTCAATCATTTAAAATACCTGGCAGCGATATTGGATGACCTCAGCGTCCATACTTCCTTGTGTGTGAGGCCGCAGCTGTGCACCTGCAGCAGACAGGAGCCATGACTATTAAGTTTTAACTGCTCGTCTGGGGCCGCACTCCCAGCTACAGACGCTTGTGAGTGTGGCCAAAAGAAAAAGCATGTAGTCTTTAGCCAAATTGATCCACTGTGACCAAACAATTTCAACAGCGGTTGGACTGCAACAACCTGGCGGCCGTGGGATAATAAATGTTACGATTACACTCCCGCTGAAAGCCAGAGGAAAAAGAGGGATTGGGGGAGAAAGGGTCGAGACCAGGAGGGATCAGGGCCTTCTGGCTGAACGTTGGTGTGCACAGCTGCGGTCTCGCGGTGCATCGCTTGGAGTTTTGGGTTGGTGGAGTCGTGCAGGCTGGGAGCTCTCTCTTTTTCTTGGTCTTTCACTTGTCTTTTTCTCTCTTTATTGATAGAGAGAGACTCCAGCACTGTCCTGGTGTAGAATGCCTCCAGGGGAAACCAATTGTCTCACTTGCATTTCCTTCTTTCTGTGCTGTTTATCCCCCTCCCCAAGCCCCATACCTCTCCTTGTCTTTTTAAAATCTTAAATCTGTTGTTTCTTCCGTTCCATCTCCAATTCTTTTCCCTTCATCATCCATCTCTTGTCTTTTTACCTCACCATCTGTTTTTACTCCTTTTGGTTTATCTTCTCACACTTTCACTTTCTCACTTTTCTCCATCTGCCTGTTCCTTTATGTCTTCTTACAACTCTTCATTTGGTGCTTTTACTTCTCTTCTCTCTCCACCCTGCTTTTGTCTTTTATTTTCACTTCTCTTTCCCGTGCTCCCTGCCTATCCCTACAGGACGGGGCTGTTCACCCCTGACCTGGCCTTTGAGGCCATAGTGAAAAAGCACATCCAAAAGCTGAAGGAGCCCACACTGAAGTGTATAGATATGGTTGTGAGCGAACTCACCTCCACCATACGAAAGAGTAGTCAAAAGGTAAAATGCCAAAGAGAACCAAGGCACTTTCACTATCTGTTAATCGCACAGGTACGGGTAGACCGATAGCTGGGCATTCAAGTATTGAGATGTATGAGAGGGAAAAACAGGCCTGAACTGCAGTATTCTTTATAGTATTTTGAAAAAGTTCCATTAATATGCTAAACTGACTGAGATTTAGACACATATAATGGTAATTATTCTCTCTAAAAATCTCCTGACAATGGGGACAATGAAGAAGACTTCTATTTTCTTTGTTAAACCACATGGTTTTGTTAATTTACACTTACAGTAAATGAAGTGCTATGTTTAACATCAAAATGTAAACTACCATCAAAGCATACGAAGCCAGATCAACTAACCATTAAACATTTTAGCTGAGATCTACTCTTTATGAACAGCAACGCTTTTAACGCTACAGAAAATACTGCACCTCAAAACTATAATCCATAGATTGTTTTTGAGAATATTTTATTGACAAAATGTAATACGTAAAGTAATTTATCCCTCAAATGTTCCAAAGCAAGAATCTACAACTAATCTAGCAGTTCTGTGAGCTTTAGCTTGTACTGAGCAAAACGCTAACGTCAACAGGTTGACATGTTATGCAATGGGTATATTACCATGTTCATCATCTTAGTTTAGAGCATTAGCATGCTAACATTTGCTAATCAGTGCTAAAGAGAAAGTTAAGCTGAGGCTGATGGGAACGTCATTAGTTTTGCAGGTATTTCATTGGTCATAAACTTTAGCCAGCACATATCGGTCTATCCTCACTCAAGGTCTTACTACTGTAACTATTTAGTCTGCATTGTAATTCAAATGTATCTGTCATTTGTCTTCTGTCAGTTATTGGCCTTATATTGACAAATTGTTGCCTCTCAACCTGCATGTTAAATCATTTTCTTTCATATTTGACCTCTGAAATTCCTTTTTGATTTAAGTTAGTCAAAATCATATTTGTTTCTGTCTTTGTCAGTATGATTTAATTTAGTGGATTGACTGATTGTGTAGTTCCATCCACTGACCAACTGACATATTTCGAGCCTCTCTTTATTTCTCTTTTTATTTCTCTTTTGTCCTATCCATCCTGTCGTCCTCTAACCCTTTGAACCGGCTGCTTCCTCGCAAAGCAAATGACCAAAAGACAGCGTGACCTCCTTTGGATTTCTCTTCTCTGTCACACTTTTATCTTGATTTCACTTTCAGAGACATACTGTATTTAAAGATACTGTATTATAATATACAGTGGTTGGGGAAATCCACAAAGGGGTCAGTTTGAAGTCTTCCTCCATCATCTTCTCTCTCATCCCTCCCTCCCTTCTCCTTTGCATTGCATGTCAGTCTGAATCACTGTGAGTGCTTCTGCCTGCTGCCTTGTTAGTAAAAATACCCCAAATATTTATTTCTCAGTTTTGTGCCTCTGTGTCAACACATCACCATATTTTGACAGCCTTTGACAGTCTTCACGTTACAATGCACCTTTCTAGTAGCTTAAATGATGTTGCTTTCATCCACAGTTTATTGGTTTTGTTTTAAATGTTTCATTTTCATGTTTTTCACGATTGCTGCTATTGGAGTGATTTCATGAGATGGTGGTCCTCATCAAATGATTTAGTATAAAAAAAATTGACAATTTGTTATGTTAAAACTTCACATATTTCCAAAAATTCAAATGCGTGATTTGACTAAACTGAAACTTAAACTAACCAGGTGCTGTAAAGGTATGCTCTTACAAAACAGATGTGTTTCTGTTTGTACATAGTGTGCTTGAGCTTTTCTGATGTGATAAAAACAATTATGAAAACTGAATATATACAGAACTTAAAAAAAAGAAAAAGAAAACGGTTGATATGATGACGTTTTGTAGTCTTATTAAGCCACTCGTTAACTACCTTTTTTAAGACGTAATAGCTGTTTTTTTTTTAGTCATGTATTTTATATCGTAGAACAAAACATAAAAATATCTCAAGCTCGTGTTAACCACAGACCTTATTTCGTGCATCTAACCAAAAACCATTAAAAAATCTAGTTGACTTTGAAATGAGGGCACCAGAAAAAAATGCGAACACATTTCCGGGTTTTAGGACTCATTCCTGCAGCACACTATTCATTACGGATGTCGTCTTTGTAATTGAACCAAATCCAGGAAGCCGTAAATCAGCTTGAGCACCAGAAGTCTACTGATATCCACTCACCAAAACCATCTGACAGACATGAAAGATGCATTGTAACTTGCAAGAAAACAGCGTACATTTTTGTTTCCTGCGCTGTGATTTTTGGTTTTGATTTTTCTTCTTTCCTCACACTTCTCAAAATGTGTTTGTGTCACATTGGAGGCCCACCAATGTCTGCGTTCGTGGGTTTGCAATGAGCTCATGGAAAAAAAGACCCACAGTGTGCTGGGAAAAAGAAGCTTTTCTGCCAGAAACATTGTTTATTCTATTTGTGTGGTAATATCACAGACTTTGCACTATTCTTCTGCATTTGTTCCATGTTGCCAACAAAATAGACATTTTGCACATAAAATCCACTCTTAGCTCAAATCCACCCGCTAGTCAGGGTGTGCAGAGACTAGAGCTTAGTCTGGGATAATCTCTTCACATAACCTGTTTACTTATGTTTATGTAACGTAATTTGTTGTATTGGTGGAACTGTGTGTTGTGGTTCAGTGAGATGAAAAAATTTAGTGTTTTTTTCTGAAGTCTGTTTGTAGATTTGTGATAGTTGGCATGTGTGTTTTGCTGCCTACCCACTGTGCTCTGTGCTCACAGCTGGCTCAGTATCCCATGTTGAGAGAGGAGATGGAGAGAATCGTTACCCAGCACATCAGGGACAGAGAAAACCGCACGAAGAACCAGGTAAAAAAAAAAAAAAAATACAAATAAATGATATATATATATATATACTAAATTTTTAAATAGGTGTACTTTTCAGCATATAATGTAATTTGTAACATTTTTGGGAATGTTATTTTGAATGTTCTCTGTTTCTGTTGATTGTATAGAAAGTATTCAGTTCAAACATATACTGCACACGTTTTCATTGGGATTGTCTACTTTTTTGACAAACGTATGCCATCAGAATAATTAGAAAGATGAATAAAATATGTAGAATGAGAATTTTACACACAGTGGCAACTCAACTCGAAAGCAGTATTGTACAAGAAAAAATAAGTTTACTTTGCCAAAATAAATGTTGGTAGTTCTAGTTTTTAATGATAGCATTACAACAATATATAAATGTACACCAACAAGATAGGAAATATTTGAATGTCAGTTTAGCACACACAATCAATCTAAAACCGCAAACCTTTGTAAGCTCTAAAATACTAATAAATGGGCATTCATTGATAACAGCTCTCCTTCTCTCTGTTCAGGTGTTGCTGTTGATAGACATTGAGTTGTCTTACATGAACACCAACCACGAGGACTTCATTGGATTTGCCAAGTAAGTTTCTGTGTTTTGTCTTCTCCATTATAGAGTATAAAAAAACTACATTCACTGTGATGTTTACTGCTTAGACATCTACCAGTTCATGTGCTCTTGCAGTGCAGACATCTAGTTGATGTGTTTTGTTGTGCAGCGCTCAGCAGAGGATCAACCAACTGAACAAGAAGAAAGCAGCTGGCAACCAGGTACTTTGATAACACTAAACATACCATCATGTCCAACAAAGACTGTCACATTTATGTGACAGGTTCAACTGCAATGTACAGGTTAAGGTACAGTACAGCTACAAGAACACGACTCCAGACTGAACTCCTCCGCTGTGTTTCGTGTGTTGTCCAGCAACTTGACATCTGAACGGTTTTTCCCTCAGGCCTTATTCTGTTAGTACCGTAGACTATATATAAGAAGGTTAGCACTCAAGCCCATGCTAAATGTAGCACAGCTATACAGTATCTTGTTACCCTGGGCAACAGTCCATATCTTACACAATGCAGCCCCGTACAGCTCTTGTACATGTTACAGTATACACTAATAGACAGCAGTTGTCGAATCTTGAAGAATAGACTCTAATATTAAATACAAAGCACTCTGGCAAGGTTAAAGGATTTCAAGAGGGTTTTTTATATTTATGGATGTTTTTTTGTTTTTAAGTACGTGCAGATGTGCATGTTAAGAAAGCTAAAGTGGTCACAATGTTAGGAAATCCAAAAAACAAAAACAAATCACCCAAAGTATCTCATGGTGCCTTTTGTCATGGTTTTACTTTCCACAAACCTTTTTTTTTTGGTGTGTGCTAAATGACAGACAGACAAACGCACTAACAAGACTGACAAACCTACAGAAATTGGTTGCTGTAAATATGTCACATTATCAGATCAATTACTATACATCGGCGGGTAAAATAAACACAATTTGCATGATTTACAATCTACTCTAAAAGCATGTTCTATTTTTTCCACATTTTATTCTTTAATCTTATTCTCTTCAGCTCTTGTTTTTTGGTGTCTATCATTTTGGTTTCCTCTGAGTGATTTCTCTTTTTGCTGTGTCCCGTCCTCTTTTTCCTCCTCTCTGTGGTTTTTCTGCTTCAGGATGAGATCATGGTGAGTAGTGTGTGTGTGTGTATGTGTGTGTGTGTGCGCGTGCGTGCGTGCGTGCGTGTGTGTGTGTGTGTGTGTGTGTGTGTGTGTGTGTGTGTGTGTGTGTGTGTGTGTGTGTGTGTGCGTGCGTGCATGTCTGCAGATAGGCTTTCATGCGTATGTGCTCTTTTTTTTTTAACGCTCTGCATACGTCAGGACACATGTATATGTGTACACTTGTGTGTCTTTTATGTGTGGTGTATTATAGTTGATAGTGGATTCATGAGTGTGTGTCTATGAAATGAGCTTCATACTACCAGTGCTACCAGTAGACGGGCCGGTGGCTGTGGTGGGGGATGCTTGGCTGCTGCCCTTTCCTCTCTTTTTCAGCTGTGTCCTCCCTGCAGGCACACACGTACACTCATGCACACACTTACACTACAGGATGACAAGTGTGCTGTAAAATGCTGTCCCACACGGCATCTTTCTGTGTGGTTGAAAGGCTCAGTTTGGAGATGTGACTTCAATACTGAGGCCAGTTTGCTTTGGCGGTGATGAGATGCCCCCCGCAGTAGTTTGAACTAGATGAAGAGAAAGTCACTCATGTGATCTTGAATTGCAATCAAAGAGATTTTCTTTTCTTTTTTCTTTTTTTTTTTTTTTTTACACGTCACTAGACTTCCACTCTCTATCCCCTTTTTTTAATTACCTGCCTTTCCCCAATTCCTCCAGAAGGCCAGGGGGAATGAAGCCCTGCAGTGTGCTCGACATATGTCCCCTCCATAGTTGTCAGTTGTAATAACAACCACCCAGGTCGGGGTCAGAGGTTAGGGGCACATCGCTTCCTGTTTACAGATGGATGTAGTTGACCACACAGCTTCTGTTCTCCTGATTCTAGTCCAGATTAGAAACTTTTTAAAAATACCAAATACATATGCTGAACTAATAAATAGGGGAATATGTAAAAATTACATTGAATCATTTAGTTTAAGATTTTGCCTAAGCAACCAAATTTAGGATCTAAAGATAGAGAGTGTTGTATGTTGTCCAGGTTTTAAAGCACTCTGAAACAACTTTGTTATTCTGGATGTTGATATGTTGAAAAGACACCTGCACACGACTGTTGTCTGTTCAAATTAATTTGTGTTTTGGAGTCATTCTATTTTGGGCAAAGCAAATACAATTGACTTGTCAGGAAGCATAAAAACTGTATTGTTTATTTTTTAGATTGCTTTTCTCTCAATCTGTAAATCTAATCTTAAATGAAGAGTCAGATATACAATATAATTTGTGACACTGACATACAGTGTGGAACTATAACTATTTCTCTAATCAAACATAAGAGAAATTAAGGGAAAATGAAAGGCAAGTTCAGCCCTCTGAAGTTTTCTCACTCCAACACTTTTCTTCAAAAGGCACATACAGTATAAACCAGTCTGGCTCCTGCATTTCATTGCATGGCCTCAGAAAGGTTTGACATGGACCATTCTTGTTGTAGCCTCCTTACTTCCCTTGCCCCCACCTTGCTTGCTGTCCCCTTGCTGCCGTCCCAGCAGCCAGCTTTAATGTGCTGGTAGCTGACCAACATTGTGTACTTGGCCTTTACTAAATGCCATGCGTTGGCGTTCTCTCCACATTCTCATTCAGCCGGAAAGAGGAGTTAGCGATCGGTTCAAGGTAAATAACACGCACACCATGTACTGTATGTGTCTATAGTTTCTGTTTGGGCGAGAGAATGAAATACAAGAAAGGAAAAAGAGTGTGAGGAATGTGTTTAGTCATGTAGGTGTGCATCACCCTGCTGTTGTTTGTGGCAGTCGCCTCGTATCTCCACTAAAAGCAGTGTTATTACATTTTACTGTGCTGCCGCATACATGTTAGCATAGGTACGTATGCGTGTTACACGCGCAGGCTGACAAAAATGGTGTTAAGTTAGTGGAATGTATGTGGGAAATGATGATTTCAGCCTGCTGTATATTATTTACTATCACTTTCCCTTTACTCTGTTTGTCTGTGTGTCTCTCAGGTGATCAGGAAGGGCTGGCTGACCATCAACAACATCAGCATTATGAAGGGAGGAGCCAAGGAGTACTGGTTTGTCCTCACCGCCGAGTCCTTGTCCTGGTATAAAGACGATGAGGTGAGATGCTCTTCACTATGGGCAGTGTTGTTCATAAGATTCACATTTGCACTCAGAGCTGCAGGATTGATCAAATCTCCAATTCCTGTTTATCTGCTTTGTCATGTTGTCTAAAAAACCAAGCAGCTCAAAACCTTGCAGAATAGGAGTTCTTGGCAAAAAAAACACCATTAGTCACTAAAAGTACTCTTTTATTATCAAGAATAATCTTTCTTTTTAAAGCTTTTAACATTTTTGTACACATCATATAGAAAACGTTTACTTCTTGAAATTCTTTTGCGTGACCTCGCAATAAGTATTACGTTACCTCAAAATAAATCTTGCAGTCCCTGTGGTCCATAAAGAAAGAGAGTGAGCTGTATTATGATATGACGTAGTAGACCACCACTACACCCTCAGCTATGTGTGGCTCAGGTTCAGATAACTAGTTGAGCTAGCCATGGTTGTGCTTTGATTGGTTTATAATAGGTGTAACGCAAACTATGTGCAGGGGTTGTGTGCGTGCAGTTCTTTGCATGGTTGTGGTATCTGAACTCCTGCGGTGTATAACACATTTGTAATATCTGATATATTCACAGCAGGTTCAAATCCTGTGTGGCTTAACAATGTTGATGAGTTAAACTAGTATCAATAATGTAGTATCGTCTCAAATTTAGGCTAACGTTTGTTGTTGCATTCAGGGGTTTGTGGAAAATAGCAAAAACACATTCATCAGTAAAATTAAACAAAAACACTCATGGCATGTGTGGAAAATAAATCTAAGCTGATCTCACAATCATCCAGTGATTTTCAAAAACTAACTGGTCATATTGAAATGTCAAGAAGCCCCTTTGACTGTGTATTACTATGTACTACACTGGAACATTACATGTAATTGTGATAATTTTTACTGCATAACCTGAGACACCATCACCTCTGTCTGAATCATTTCAACTCACTTTTATCACTTTTTTTTTATATTTTTCAACAAATTACAAAACCAGGAGGGTTATTTCAGTTGGCTGTGTTTAATCTCCACGTGCTTCCACCGGAGAGATTCTTTTCCACTTTCTGGATCAAGCTGATTTGACCCGGCTGCTTACTGGGGCAACTGGTCAAAGCGGTATCCCATGATGCTTTGCAGAACTATTAGGAGCTAGCCACAGTCTCACTGTCTCCAGGCCTTCGCCACAGCCGCTCTGCTCGCTGACATAAGGGTGTGTGTGTGTGTGCGTGTGTGTGTGTGTGTGTGTGTGTGCGTGTGTGTGCGTGCGTGCGTGTGTGTGTGCGTGTGTGTGTGCGTGTGTGTGCGCGTGCATGTATGTGTGGAGAATGAAGAAGGCCTTCGCAAAGAGTCAGGACCCCCCAGTATGTCAGACACCGAAGCTGGCACACACATGTGCATACCAGAGCCCCCTGCCCTGCCCTGTTCCCAATTACACACACACACACACACACACACACACACACACACACACACACACACACACAAGCTGCTTCTAATAACCTTCATTTCAAAGAAGGGGCACAGAGTAGGAGAGGGACCGGGTTGGAGGGGAGGAGAGAGGAGGAGGCAGGAGCGTCTCTTGTTAGCTGGTTAGCAGCAGGAGTAACAAGGAACATGTGAAGGGAGAGAAAGTGGGGAGGAGAGTTGGGGATACAAGCATAGAGGGGGGAGGCATGGGGGAGGAGAAAGAGCTTGGGTGAAAGTTTAGCTTTTATATCCTACTTTTATATATTTTTCCTCTCCTCATTTCCCATTGCTCCCTCATTCATCCTAAAAGGTTTATCCCCAAACCAGAGGAAACACTTCTTCATCCTCCCATCATCAGTCTCTTCATTCTCTTTCTGTCTCACTCTTTCCTTGTCACCCCCCCCCCCTCTCAACTGTCCCCACCCTCCGTCTTTCCCTCGCTTCTTGTACTGTGTATTTATTTGAACATGAAACTGCGAGTGTACGGGGAGACCCAAAACCAACACATGGTGCTGGTGTTAAAGCTCAGTGCAGAGGCTTAAGGGCACTGCAAGTTATTTAGATAATAAGAAAAAGAAACTTTCCATTTTGTGTTCTATCCAAGCTCAACATTTTTAAATAGTCCAGTCACAGAAGCACACACACAAACACACAAACACACACTAGAAGTGTACTCATGAGGGCTTGTACTCACATGTGCACCTGGATGGATACTTTGCCAAAATATACACAGTTGATAAAAAGTTGGACACTGTTTCATGTTTAGCTAAAAGAAAAAAAATTGCATCTTTTTCTGCAGTTTTTGCATTTACATACAGACACATTCATTTCTTCACACCAACTTGCAAAACAGCGCGGCACCGTTTTATTGACTGCCGCTCGTCATGGGGAAAACCCTTGCCTCAGCCTGGTGAAACACACAGACACACACACACACACACACACGCACACACACACACACACACACACACACACACACACACACACACACACACACACACACACACACATTTGCGCACACACCACCCCCAGACACTAATAATAACTTTCAACCCAACTAGTGGTGCCAGGATGTTTTGGTTAGTGTGTGTGTGTGCGTGCGCCTGGAAACCTTCTGGTCTGTATTACCACAGGACATGCCAATTCTTTGAATCAGGCGAGCTTAAAGCGAGAGAGAGAGAGAGAGAGAGAGAGAGAGAGAGAGAGAGAGAGAGAGAGAGAGAGAGAGAGGAATGGAGAAAAACGGAGAAAAACATGGTTGAAAAGAAAACCAAAATGTGCATCAAAAAAGACCCACACAACTGCGATTTTATAAACTGCCAACATATGCGATATTCATTTTTTATTATAACCAAATTCATCCATTTACACACAGACATTTTTATTTGTCATCACAGGCTGGTAGATTACTTTCCTGTCCTTTCATTGGCTGTATTTTTTTTGGGTGACCCTTTTGACTCTTTGTGTGTGTGTGCGTGTGTGTGTGTGCCCGGGTTTCCCTGCTCCTGCTGTAAAGCTGCCAGAAAGCCAGACTCGCCTGGTGATCCCAGCTGTAAACATCCTGGGGGGAAACAGCAGACTGCTGCTTTCAACGCACTCACCAGAAACACGTCTGCCATACGGGGTGTGTGTGTGTGTGTGTATGTATGTGTGTGTGTGTGTGCCTTTTTGCTGTGAATGTGTGCGTGCGTACATGTTCCTGGGGCTGTGACATTGTGGCAGGGCTCTAAATGGAAACAGGTTGGTTTGCGGTTTTCATTCCAGCAGACGATGCTCTGTGATGGGACACCGTGTGAATGCTTCTGCATTGCTTTGTGTACTTGAGAGGTAGAAGGAGTTCAAAACGTTACACTCTCTGTGGGTTCGCTTTATCAAAGACAGACGGGCTGGAAGAAAAACTGCGGCCCTGATGAAGTGGTAGAAAAACAAAACCTAATGGAAACAAGGCAGGGGGTCTAGCTCAACTTGTAACGTTTCACTTGACGTCACCTACAAACACTAAAGCCACAAACAGTTTTCGTCCTATTTTGGGGGGAGCTATACAAAGACTCGTTAAACTGGCGAATAGACAATGACAGAGTGGCTTCTCTTTCAACATTTTTGTACGGTGGCTCCCTGCCTCCCAGCACATTACGTTGTCATTTGAGGTAAAGTTGGTGCAGTGAAGGCAGAGACGTAATTGTACATTTTGGTCAAGCGCTCAGTGCAATGCTGGGGGTTTACTGTGTGTTTTAGTTATCTTTTTGGGTACGTGTTCAGTTTCTCTCTGTGGTTGAACCTTTTTTGGATTTAGCGCTCAGTTAGATCTTTTGGTTTTGTAGAAGAATAAACATGTTGGGAATAACATGCGACTGTCACTTATAGTTGCATTAATATGATTCTGTAGGTTGATACGGGATTTCCCATTTTGTGGATCAGCATTTGTTTAATTTCTGTGATTTTGTAACTTGCTTCAGAAAAGAAAAATAGAAACAATGTCAAAAAGAGAGCCAAACATCTTTATTTCAGCTATTGCAAACAATTTTACATTTCATCAGACCTTATTCTCGGATCAATGACTAATCAAACAATACAACAAACACTATATACACTATACACTCTACAGACTATATATACAGCACATAAACTGTGACCTCAAGTCTCGGTAAACAGATTTAAAAAGAATTTGGGACTTGTGAATCCGTCACTCATAAATCCAGGATATGCGAGGGCCAAGCCTCTGTGGTGGAGCCTTTGCGTGCTTTATTTAGGCCCGTGCCCGGGCTTGTCCAGATGGGCGACGGGTGGTGCTGCCTGTTCCCATAGCTTAAATATGCTGGAGCCTGCTGGATGCCCTCTGGAGTGCTCTCGCTGTCTTTCTTGTCCCTCTTTCGGACACTGTGAGTCGTCCCGTGCTTCCCCGGCCAGCCTAACCAATGTGCAGACTACTGTACAACCACTACTTCCTGAACAGGTAGTCTGAACACTGGGCAGGCGGGCTGGGCAACTAAAGGATGCTGTGGAGAAGGTTTTCCTCGTGCACACACCGATGAGCTCCCATAATCAGTAGGAAGATGCCATGATACATTCACACACACACACACACACACACACTAAACTATACTCACTGCGATTCAAGTATCTGACTCGTGAGTCCAGCTCCTTCTTCTCTCATAGTCTGACTGCTACACAGTGCTGATCAGGCTGAATGAGCGGCCTGGAGGAGAAACAGCATGCGAGGGATGGATGAAGGGGCCAGCAGGGAGGTGAAGGAAGAGGAGGTGGAGGAGTGAGAGAGGTTAGACAGAGGTGATAGCTGCTGATTGGCAGATTCAACGACATTCCCTCCTGTTTCCCGCTGTGAGAAGCAGCATTCCAGACGGAGCGCTGAGGTTGAAGTGTAATAAATCCATTGAATTAATCGCATGTATTATTCAGTGAATTCTCTGTATTGTTTAGATATTATTGGTCAAATCAATCCAAGCGCTAATTTGTTGCTCAAAAAACGCAAAAAAACAAAGTGCCATTTTCTTGGGAAAGTCCTTTCTAGGTCTGTTTTCTGAAAAAAAAGTAATAAAGCAAACAACAAACTTTGAGGAAGAAGCGCACAAATACCTTAACACAAACATAAACACACACACACACACACACCAACACACACACACACAGGGGTCATACCTCATTTAGCGCAAATTTGTACAACCTAAACTTGGCTGACCCTCAGGCCAAGACTAAATAAATAAAATCCAGGATATTTCTCGTAACGTTAACAGTTTATTAAACTGTCGAGATTAAGTTGTCAGTAAAAGACAGAAACACCCCAAAGCCAGCTCTTTCTTCTCCAAGTGCTCTCAATCTCTCATGGATAGAAACTTAGCAGTGAATAGTTGTGGTCAGCTGAGATCATACTAAGTCTGACCCAACACCTCCCACTGAAACACCAGAATACATAACCTTTTGTCTCCTTGACTCATGCCAAACGGAAAGAAATGTCTCCTTGCGGAGGGGATACCTGCGACTTGACCAGCTCCTCTCTTTTCAACACTTCTCGCTGTCTTTCTCTTCTTCTTGGCTGATATTAGTTTTTTCTCCTTCTTGACTGGTTAGCCCCAATTCATCTCCCGACATCCTTTCATTCAACACTGCCGCACCATTGAGGCGAAATCAGGCCGATGGTGTTCAAATGCGACTTCGGAGTCGTTTGGATTTGTTTACCAAAGCTTCCTGGAGCAAAAAAGCCACTCCGGCAACGAGCAAGGTGGACCGGCTGGAGGCTCGACGTGGCAAAGGACTGGCCATCAAGTTTCCCCTTTAAGAGACAGAAGGAGAAAAAGGAAGGAGAGAGAGAGGAGATATGGAGAGTGAAGTAGGAGGAGCTCGCCGGCCCCCCCATTTTTCCTCTCTTCTTCCTCTCTCCCCTCCCTCTGTCTGGCTTTTTTCCCCCCTCCCTTTCCTTCTTTCTTCTCTGGCTTTTGGGGAGAAAGTGGAAGGTCAAAGGTGAACAGGAAGTGAGACGCATTCAGTTGGCGTGTGTGTTGTAAAGTTTGGAAAGGGAGTGAAGGATTGCCGGCCGAGGGAGAGAACTTTTTTAGTGAAAGTGTATGTGGGCAGATGGGAGGACGTCTCACGTGGAGGCATATATGAGTTTCGTAAAGCGTCTGCATGTTCGTCCCTTCCATTTGGTGTATGTGCGCCTCTCCTCTTATGGTACATGTGAGTGCATATGTGGTTTTTGAGTGATGGATGTGTGTGTGTGTAGGAGTGAGAGCAGAGGCTCCATGGTCTTTGTAGCGAGGGCAGGAATGTCGGCGTTTTCTTGGCAAGCAGGAGGAAGCCTTGTAACAACTCCAGATGTGCAGCCCTGTGGTCTCCATCTCTCTCTTGCTCCCTCTGTTTTTACATCTAAAGCTGATTTCCTCTCCCTGTCCAACTCGAATAAAGAGCCCTTTATGCAGCTCTGCCGTCTTCCCAACACACACACACACACACACACACACACACACACACACACACACACACGGAGGGGGGGTGCTGGTGAAGGGTGACATACTACTGGTAAATCAGAACCAGAGCGAAAGAGGTTTTGTGTGTGTGTGTGCGTGTGTGTGTGCGTGTGTGAGTAGACGAGAAGGAATAGTCCGTGTGTTTCAAAGTTGCTACACAAGTAGTCAAAGTTTGCCTCATTCACCTTCTTCGTTTCACACACCCACACACACTCACATTAAGGTTTCTTTCTTACCTCTGGCAGACAGGAGTAATCAATGCTAGTGTTTCCAGGTGTGTGTGTGTGTGTGTGTGTGTGTGTGTGTGTGTGTGTGTGTGTGTGTGTGTGTGTGTGTGTGTGTGTGTGTGTGTGTGTGTGTGTGTTCAGAGATGGCCAACGGCGTGTGTTTGTTTTAGCTATGGTTTCTGAGCTCCAAATCAAAGCAGGCACAATCCCGGGAGAGACGAGTCAGCATTACTGGCAGAGATGGAGGGATGTGGAGGGAAAGTGAGGGACACAGGGAGGAAAATGGAGATAAAAGAATGAAGCAACTTAAAAATGTGGGGCGAAAAGGAGCAGATATAATGCCCGGTGAGGGGGGCTTCAACGAATATAAAAAAAATGTAACTGAGAAACAAGCCAGAAAAGAGAATTAATCCTCTTTATTGTTGCAGTTCAGTTTTGAGTTTAGGGATTGGAAGGACAGAATGTTAATGGGTTGGGTGGGGGGAGCGCTGCGGTTGCACCAACATTGTTTCCACTGTTTGGATGACCAGGCAGGCAGCTTCTTTTTTAAACTCTACTCGAAAGTATGCATACACACACACACACACACACACACACACACACACACACACACACACACACACACACACACACACAGTGTAATGTGATTCCATGTTATTCTGTCTTGTCATGAAAGGGTGCTGGTTAATACTTTCATGAAAAACCTCAAGTTTCTTTCCCATCTTTGTATTTTGATATTGCATAAAGCAAACGACTCCGTCAGTTTATGTAGGTTTGATTGTATATTTCAAGTGTTTGAATTAGTGTGGCAAGGCTATAAGCTTGAGAACACCATACTGTATATTTGTGTGCAACACGCGAGCCAAACCCATGAATGTGATCCCCTGTATTTCATGTGAGTGTCATCAGTTACAGTGAAAGATCACAAATAGTTTTCAAATGAGACATAGCATGTACAATCGTCATTATACTCGTTGGTTAACATGAATTTTAACCACATAATAGCTTGGTTTTATTTTCTTTCTCCCTCAAAGTATCATTTTATTATTTATTCTTTGTTGAAACCAAAAACTGAAGAAATTGTCCAACATATTTCAGATATTTTCCAAAAAAATAGTGGTGTGGTCAAAGTCTAGTGGTGGAAGAGGTATTCAAATTCTTAACTTAAAATAAAAGTAACAATACATTAATGTGAAAATACTCCATTACAAGAAGAAATATCAACAAAATGTACTAAAAGTATCAAAGTTTCTGAAGGAAAATGGCCTCTTTGACTGATATTTTATTTTGTAGGTATTTCATGTACAGTGTAGCTGGATTTAACTACTTTATATACAGCGACACAGTTTAGTCCTGTGGTTCTGCCACACAAATTTGTATTTTTTCACAACTATTATTAGTACATTTTTTTTCTCTAATAATAGTTATATGACATACAGTACATTAGATAAGTTTAGCTCTTTGGACCTTGCAAATTTCTTTGAATGAAACCATGTGAGAAGTTTAGAGCAGAAATGTCTTTTTAGTGGGACTGCTAACAGTCGGGGCCTGTTAGAAAGTACAATATTTCTGAAATGTAGTAGAGTAGAAGTAAAGAATATCAGGCTCAGAGACAGAAGACACAAAACAGATTGAACGGACAGCTAAACATATAAAATCTACTAAAGTTAATGAAGGCAGCAGAAGAGAATAGATGTAAAGATGTGAGAACTTTTTTTAGAAGAAAACTGAAAGATGTAATGGACAAAACCGTGTAAAAAGGGGTGATGAATAAATTACGGTGTCTCATTGTAAAAGAAAAGTGGTTAGAGATTGCAAAAAAGAAACAGGAGACCACAGCGTGTCAGAGTGGGCCGAGGAGGTACACAGATTTTGTGGATAATTCAAAGTTTATCCTGCCTGACTGATGAGATAAATGAATGTATGTTTGTCTTTTCTGTAAATTAGGATTTTTTTTCTGATTGCTCCTTGCATATCCAGAACATAAGGTCAATACAGAAATCATAAGGGAAACAAAGCCAGGGATTATAACCAAACAGACACGGGGCAGATAAAAAGAAACCACACTTGAGCACTTAATGTCTTTTGGCATGTTGTATCTACCCCGCGTGTGTGTGTGTGTGTGTGTGTGTGTGTGTGTGTGTGTGTGTGTGTGTGTGTGTGTGTAGTTTGTCATTTTGTCAGTGTATGTGAGACTGTGCAGGCTCTCTGCCTGCTTTGAAGAAGGATTGAGAGACATTTAAAGATTGCTGCATGTGTTTAATAACACGTGATAAACTAAAAATATATTCTCGTGGTGCATGTGTCCATATTTATGGCTATTTTGTACTCTTTGTTATATTCAATGTTACTTTTCGTCTTAATGACTGACTTGAGGTAGAATTTTATCTTTAACCTTACCATAAGTGAGAGATTTTTTTGTGTTCATAAATATCAAGTTTTACAAGACTACATTTACTGTAAATGTGTAAAGTAGTAAGTAAAAAAAAAAAAAAGAAATCCCTCTCCACCATTGGACCTGCCCACTATTGGCAAAATTATGTCATAAAAGTATTCTCTTTCCAAAAACACCCTCTGTGTATGCAGAACAAATTTGATTTTGAAGTGCAAATTTTATATTCTGGCAGTTCATTTTCCTATAAAAAGTATTCAAACTAGCACTTAATTTAAGTCGCACCGATTTGGATCATGTAGTTCTGATGATGAAAGGACGAAAGTAAAACAGGATCAGGGCTATAAGGATTAGCCCACTCCCAGTATTACCCAAATTTTGCATCTATAAAATACCACAAATACATGTTAGAACTCTATAAAAAGTTGCACCCCCTGTGTGACTTCCTGTTGGTTTACATATGTGAACGTTTTACCTCAATGTATTTTTAACAGCACATGTTTACCTCAGATGTGAATGTTTCAGTTTTGTAGGTACACTTTTCTTTTCTCCCCTTTTTGCACCTGCAAATACATCTAATACTATGTGTTTCACATGTGAAAGAAGGGACTTTCTACAGGCATTATTTTTAATATCACATGCTCACACATGAATCTGAAATATATAAATCTACAATTGTGCAATCGCATGACTTTTAAGGAATCTATGAAATATTCCTTGGGAGAATAGAGACACGAAACACAAAGGTTGACCAGAGCTTTTGCCCTCCATCAGACAGCAGTCACTAGACGTGTGGGTTATTTCACGTGTTTATGTGGTTAGCGGACTGCGGCGCCCCCCTTCCTCATTCTTTTACTCTTTGGTGGTCACCAGTGATTGATCACATGTCCCAGCCAGGCCCTGGGTTGTTAGACTGACCTTCTGCAGAAGTAAATGCAGAGCATATAATTAACTGCTTGGCAATTAGCTGCTAAACAGGAAGGTATCCCCGAACGGCCGGCCTGTGTTTCAACCGGACCGCTGGCTGAATGTGTCATTGTCATGTGGAGGTTTCCTTTCTCCGTGAAGAAGTTTATTTGTGTTTGTGCTTGTTCCCACAGGGAGAGATAAGCATAGCACAAAGGCTGACACTTTTCTAGAGTGTGCTGAGATTAGACTTTTGGGAGAGAAAAAAGAGCAATGAAAAGCAAGTTCCACCTGCCAAACAAAACATGTCATACATTACACTTTTTTTTCACAAAAATAAAATGTATTTCGGTTTTTATCAGTGAAACGTTTCAGATTAGATTTGTTGGAAACATTTGTCTGTAGCTGACAAATGAGCTAAAAAAAACTTTTAGTCTGCACCGTTATCAAGTTGCAAGTTGCACCCAAGATATATGGAGTATTAGAGAGTGTGGACACTGGCACGACGCCCCAGGGTGATTTGTTATGAGCATTATTGCACAACCTTGTAGCTCGATGAGTCATCAACAGCTGTGTTTTTACACATTGTCCCAGAATAGCTCCAATCTAGCTGTTCCCGATCATAATTCTCTGAACCAAATTGTTTGCTGCTCCTGATTTAAATGTTGACAAAACATGTCCTTACTTTAAATAAAGTCCAAACGGCATTAAGTCAAATTACGTCTCTTCAGATGCTTTTTCTCAAAGACGTATTACTCACAGACCAAACCCAGATTGTGGCGTGCCTTAGTGGGATTTTGATTATAAAGTAGACTCAGCAATATCTGTCTTCATTTAAAAAAAAGTTTTTGCTTCCAAAAGTGCATTATGTTTCAATGTAACACACCGACTTGTCAAAAGCTCTTTATGTATTAATTTGACTGAACTAGTCTAATTTTGCATTGAAGCTATGCAAGTGCTTCAAACACGAGTCCCATCCTTTTTTATGTCTTTCCCCTTTCCCAGCGTGTAAGACTTACAGAAATGCTCTGTGTTTAATTTTTTTTTCAAAGGCAAAACTCAATAGGGGAATGGTAGAAGAATGGAGGGAAAGAAAACCGGAGGGAGGTGAGGAGGAGGGTTGTGAAAATTGCCGTTGGCTGCCACCCAGGGCCCAGTCTTTGTGGTAATGAAGGGTTAGAGGCAGCGTTATTGCTCCCAGATGCCGTGCGGCTTCTCTGCAGCCCTTTGATGCATGGCCCAAGTCACCAGGACTTTCCTATCAGACTCCCATCAACATACACACCACACACACACACACACACACACACACACACACACACACACTCTAAGACATGCAGCCTCTTAAAACAACATGGATGCCGTAAACGACTATCTTCTTGGTTTTGCCCACCAAACTACTCAGATTTGTTTCAAAGTGTTAATTGGATACGGTTTGTGTAAGGTCCACTTGTGTGTGTTTATACACACTGTAGCATTTCTCTCTGTGTATGTGTGTGTGTGTGTGTGTGTGTGTGTGTGTGTGTGTGTGTGTGTGTGTGTGTGAGGCCATATTTCATCCACATTTTGAATTAGTGTTTGAGACTTTGAGACGTTTTTTTGGACGGTGTGCAGTGTGAGTGGTGAAATGCCTTTATGAATCCAGAAGTGAACTTCCTCTGGCTTTTCATAATGAGCCTGCTATTACTCACTAGAAAAATAAAACTATGGAAAGTACTTTGCTCACACACAGCTCCAAACACCACAGGTTAACTACCAAGTGCACTGCCTGCTGAGTGTGTGTGTGTGTGTGCGTGTAGAGGTTCAGACAAAAGGTTTCAAACCCAGTATCCCAGGTTAAAGGGTCAGGTCACCCAACTTTTAAAAGACACATTTTCCCAACCAACTCTGGTGGGTTTTAAATATCAGCCTTGGCGGGGATTCCAGCTACCATTACAATATAGAGGAGGTGATATTAAGAAATTGTATTCAGAAAACTTAACAGCAACATCTTTTTAAATAATCACTGTCACTAGCGCTGTGGAAAACCCACAGAGCTCACCGTCAACGGTTTGGTAGAAAGTACTTTCCCTGTTCACAGCAAGGTCTGTGAATTATCCTGTAATGGACAATCCAGAGAATAACAGATTGATTTAGTGACCCATTAACCTTCTTTTCACGCGTGGCTGTTGTAAATAGAAAAAAACGGATTAATCAAGTATGAATTTATTAAACTTGTCCAACACATTCACTCATATTAAGTACTTGGGTTTGGCTTGTGGTGGGGACACTACAATTTCAAGGCCAGCCCCACCCAGGGCATCTTGTTTTCTGTGTTTGTGTGTGTTCAACCCACGGTAATGTCACATAAGCAGAGTAACACAGGCGTACACTCAGTTGCTAGTTTATTAGGTACACCAAGCCAAACAGCCCTGCAATACATTTTACAAAGCTTATAACCTTAAGTTTCTGTAGAAACTTTTTAAGAAAGACGTTGATTCAGCTATTGAATTTTATTGCATTATATTGACATGTTTCTGTTATTTTGTCTACCCCATTTCTACCAATGAGGGTAGGCTAAATAACAGAACCACCTCTATGTAATGCAATGCAGTGCAACAGCAGAACAAGCTGCAGCCTCTAAAAGAGATTCAATACAAACTGAACATTATAACCTTCATCAAAGTAGGATTTATTGCAGGACTGTTGCATTAGACTGCATTAGTTTTGGCTAGGTTTACCTAAGAAACTCACAACTGAGTGTATATTTTACTGTAGTTTGCACCAACACATGAGAGGCACTTTTGCCCCCAATCTCTGTAGCAAACACATAGGGAAGAATTGTCCGTAAAATAATAATTCCCATGTTTAACAACCATTTATACAATTAGCTGTGTGAGTTTATAGAATTGGAACTACATTATTCTAAGGTTCCTTCTCATTGTGACATCACATGTTTTAAGAACACCTGATGAGCACATTCGGAATACACTTCAGTAACCATAACTAAGTTTGAGTGATTGACTGCTCATTGCATCTTTCTGTCAACATTACCAATGAGACACAAGGCAACATGGATTGTTTCTGGAAAGACAACGGAGCCCAGAGGACTCTGCGAATCTTTCATGAGGACAACTTCTGGTCTATCATGGAGGATGAAGACATGCATGCTCATCTCAAGGCAGAAGCCTACAAGGTAGTTGATCAGATTACTAAAGAAAGGGACAATCAGAAGACATTAAGGTCCAAGCAAGACCTACAGTCTTATGAAAACGTTGATGAGGACAGCTTCTGGTCTATCATGAAGAGTAAGGCCACGCATGCTCATCTCAAGCAGGACGCAGACAAGTTGGCTGACCTGAAAACCAGAGAGTCAGGTGATCAGAAGACCTCTAAAGACGAGACGGGCTGGAGGACTCCTCAGAAAAGTGCTGAGCAAAGCTTCTGGACCTTGATGGAGGATGAGGTCATTCATGCCCATCTGAGGCAGGAAGCCTTTAAGGTTGCTGAGATGATTACCAGATTCTGGGGCTCCAGCTCTCAGGACAGTCTCAGCCCAGTGGAGGTTGAAAGTCCTGCTGAGGTATCTATCCCTCAGCCGTCTTTCACATCTCCTCCTCCTCCTCCTACCACAGCCAAACCATCTCAACCCTTCCAGGTGAGACAGTCTTCTCCAAAGACTGATGAAGACAAGCAGCGACTGTGGCCAACGTCCAATCCTAAAAAACATCTGGACCATATCTTCAAACTGCTTGGCTCTGATGATTGGCAAAACAAAATTGATGGTTTAACATGTGTTCAAGATCTGGCAAGGAACCATCAGGACATACTGAAGGCCTCACTTCGTAAAGTCTGTGTGGGTGTCATAAAGGAGGTTAAAAACTTGCGCTCTACTGTTTCCTGCACTGCTATGACCACCCTGGGTGAGATGTATGCTCACCTTCAGACATCCATGGATGACATGGTGGGGGAAACAGGGTGTGCCGTGATACTGAAAGTGTCTGAGTCCAACATTTTTATCCAGCAGAAGGCAAATCTGGCATTGGACGCCATGGTTCAAAACTGTAGTCCCGGTTGTACCATGAAAGCCCTGCTGGATGGAGGTCTGAGTCACCGCAGAGCTGCAGTTAGAGTTAGCGCAGCTAGACACCTCAGCCAGTTGTGCGACATCCTTGGAGCAACACGGACCCTTACCGGTAGCAAAAAGTTCACCAAACACTTCCTTATTGCCGTAGGAAAAATATGTGTTGATGCCGCAGCGGACGTGAGGCGCCACGGACATGACATCGTCCAAAACATTTCCACCCACAGTGCCTTCCAAGAGCAGTGGAAAGAGGCTGTCCCAGAAAAGGACAGACGCTCGCTGGAGGGACTCATGAGGACGCTAAACACAGCAAAAGGGACCTGCGAAAAAGGACTATAATTATATCACTGCTTGTTAATGATAATTGTCAGTAAATGTCTTTCATGAATCAAATATAACAGAGACTTGAGTACTTTAATCAAACCACAATATGTATTTATGGTATTTAACAGACAAAAGAGAATGGTGGCATTTGCTTTTACAATGAATTAACAGTAGAAAAGTAGAATGTTGCTGGCAAGTCCATTTTGAGTGTGTGACTCATCAGGTCATAGTTTAACTAACGCAGTAATCCAGCACTGGATTGCTGTTCTGTATTTACAAATCTTCTCTTGCGTATAGATTACACACACAGAGACACACACACGAGCATTAAATAGCAGGTATATGCACAAATGACCAAGTACACACAAAACCTCGCTGTTTCCATTGTGATTATTGCAAACAGAAGGGAAGTCCCCCGACAGGGCTGTAGTGGTTTAGCCATCACACATCCATACCTCAGTGCAGTTTGAGTATATGTCTTTCTGCCTGTCTGTCTCTTGGAAGTTGATTCACAATGCAAGTAAAATTGCTGCGGATAAAGGTCAAATAAAGTGTGTGTGTGTGTGTGTGTGTGTGTGTGTGTGTGTGTGTGTGTGTGTGTGTGTGTGTGTGTGTGTGTGCTTCATACGTATGTATCTCATATAGCTAATGCATATCATATGTGTATCTGGATGTTTTAGTTTGTTTTCTCATGCGTCCCTGTGTGCGTGCATAACGTCGAAAATCTGTACGTTTGGCCGCTATTGCTGGCTGGCTTTTATGGGAGCATATGGGAAAGCACTCAACTCCCTTCAACTGACTTCCTTCAACACAACTACACACACATACACATGAAAACACACATGCAAGATGGGGCTAGTTGACAGACAGAAAACCTGATAATCTGTCAGAAGTGGGGAAAGTGCATCAAACTTAGTTATAAAAAAACAAAACAATTTTCTAGTGGTAACCAAAATTCGTCTTAGTATTATTATGTCTAGCTTGTTTTAGTCCACACTTTGGCATTCCGTCTCTGCTTTAGTTCAGTTTCTCAGTACTTTCCCCACATCATGCACACACTCACACACCAGTCCCCCCCCCCCACACACACACACACATCCCCCCTCCCCTTCATCCTTCTCCCTTTCCAACTCTCCTGACTGGATTTACTGGCCAGAGGAGAGGAAAATGTATGAATCAGTCCAAGGTTGCTCACTCCCAGGGAGCGGGGAAGCAAAAGAGAGCGAGGGAACAAGGGAACAAGGGGAAAAAAGAGGGAAAAAAAGATGAAGAGAGAGCAAGAAAATAAAAGGAAGATGGAGAAATACGGAGCAAACTTAGAGACGGAGGACGGGGACCTCTTTGCCCCATTAATGATGATGTCAGCAGTCTGGGCCGACTGCTTGTTTAGTTTTATTTTTTGTATAGCGGACACCTGGGTGAACCGTGCATTTGAGTGTGTGTGTGTGTGTGTGTGTGTGTGTGTGAGTGAGAGAGAGTTTTTACTTGCAGTTAGGGGATATGACCATTTGGCTGCACAGGTCATAAATCCTTTGATGAAGGAGTTTGGTCACACACACAACCCCCTGTCTCCCTCTCGCTCTTTTTCTCTCTCTCACACACACACATTCTCTCTCTCTCTCTACACACACACACACACACACACACACACACACACACACACACACACTGGGTTGGGCAGGGCAGGCCCGTGGTTAGCTATCCAGATGGTTTTAAGGTTAGTTAGAGACTACGCTCAAAGGTGCTGTTTGCTACCAAAGCAGTGTGTGTGTGTGTTTATCAATGTTTAAAGAAACTCACTCACCCTGTACTATTTTTGGCAATCTTTTTTTTTTTAAGACAAATTTTACTGTCGATAGTAAAACATTCACACACGCACACAAATGCACCCTCAGTAAACTTTTTGTAACAATAGACTTTAAGGAGTTAAACCACAACGTGTGTGTGTGTGTGTGTGTGTGTGTCTGTGTGTGTGTGTGTTTGTGTGTGTAAGATAGAAAAGGAGCGAGAGTGGTGGCATGTGTCAGACGCTTTGATTCATAAATAGTTGGATGTCTGGATATCATATGTTGTGTGCAGATTTACAAGTACAAGAGGTTTCTCTCTCTCTCTCTCTCTGCATGTGTGTGTTTCTCATTTGTTGCTCACCACCCCTCCCCATACCCCGCCTCCCCCTTTTTTTTTACCCTGCACAACTGTAATCAAAACCACAGACTTGAGGGCTGTGTGTGACTTTCCCATTTGTCTCTCTTGCCTTTTTCTTCTCTTTTTTTGCCATGCTGTTAAATTTAATATGTGAGCATTCACTCCTGATTTCCCCCGAATTCTTTCATCATCTTTATTTTTCGTCTCTTTTAATCGAGTTTCTGCCATTGTGTCTCTTGAAATTAGACGTTTTTATATTAAGTAGTAAATTGATCAGCCCACAGTGATTATAATGCAGCATTCAGTTCTGAAGTGGCTCTTTTATTTTTGGTGTAATGTACAATGTCAGTGCAAAATACTGTAAATCTCTATGACCGTTTTTACTCTTGAGCCAAATTCCTCACCAATGGAGCAACTCAGTCTCCTTCTTTCTCTCCCTCACGTGTGCAACCAGTGTGTTTCTCTTTCGCCTCCTGCAGGAAAAGGAGAAGAAGTACATGCTGCAGGTGGACAACCTGAAGCTGCGCGATGTGGAGAAAGGCTTCATGTCCAGCAAGCAAATCTTTGCCCTCTTCAACACCGAACAGAGGTTTTATTACACACACACACACACACACACACACAAAATTAATACACACAATCAATACACATACACACAGCAGATGCATATTATTGATCACATAATGCCAAGTTAAAATGTACAAAGTATCTACCTGAAATAACAGTCCTATTCTTTTTCTTAAGTACCTGATGTATTTGCAACAAAGTGTGTTTCAAAGTAAAAGTACTAATTGTTCATAATGGCCCCTCTCAGTGTTAAATTATTATATTGTCGGGTCATTTCTTTAAGCATTAAAATGTAAGTACGACTCGAATGTAGTAGTTTGCTGAGGGAAACAGTTTTTTATTGTTAATTTATTATTTAATAGCTTTATATACTGCTGTGTAGTTCAGTCTACAACATGATTATATGTTTTGTATGTCAAATCTCAAGTGAGAGTTTGAGAAGTAACCATAGCTGTGAAATAAATGCAGGGGAGTAAAAGAAAAGTATAAAGAAGCCAAATAATATACTTCAGTAATTGAGTAAATAGACATAGTTACCATCCTCCACTGGTATAAGGATGTACAGCGGCACAAGTGACACATTTGGGGTATTAAAAAATAATATATAAAAACACGAAGAACATCATTCAGCATTGTGTGCCCACAGAAACGTGTATAAGGACTACCGTCAGCTGGAGCTGGCCTGTGAGACTCAGGAAGACATTGATGCCTGGAAGGCCTCCTTCCTCAGAGCTGGAGTTTATCCTGAACGGGTCGCGGTAAGATTTTCTCTAAGCATTTGTTTTATGCATGCTTACAGCATAGTACAGTATACCATATATAATAAGTGATATTTCTGTTTTAATCATTGGATTGATTGCAAGCAGTATGAAACCATATGCAAAAACACAATACATTATTAACCTTGATTTTGTAGAAAAGTAAGGGTAATTATTGTTTTGTGTGAGTTGTTGTGATGTTTATTTGGAGTCTATTTATATGTTGTCATGTCTCTCATGTGATACTGTATCTGTCCTCTTTCAATGTCTGTTTTCCTCATTGCTGTTTGACCTTATAGGACAAGGAAGGAAAGGTATGTCATTTTGGTCTGTATCCTGCATTTTCAGCACTTTCGTGTCTTTTATAAGTTTTCACCCTCAAAACAATTATTTAGGAATTCTATGTGTGAACCATCTTCTTCAGAGTTGCCAGTCACCTTTGATCTTGTATGTTGTATCTACAGTCTCTGTTTGTCTCTTTTCTTGCCGAAGCTAAACTGAAGTTGAACTCGATGTCCTCTGTCCTCCCTCCCTCATTCGTCTCCACAGAGTGACGGCGGCGATGAAAATGGCTCTGACAACATAATGCACAGCATGGACCCTCAGCTGGAGCGGCAGGTGGAGACCATTCGTAACCTGGTTGACTCCTACATGGCCATCGTCAACAAGACCGTCCGGGACTTGATGCCGAAGACCATCATGCACCTCATGATTAACAACGTGAGCTTGCCATTTTTCAACTGTCAGCTCTTTCAGATCTATATATATGTATACTATATACACAAAACTTTAACTTTCATCCCAAAACATCTCTGTCATTTTGTCCAGACTAAAGAGTTCATCAACGCAGAGCTGCTGGCCCAGCTGTACTCGTGCGGCGACCAGAACACGCTGATGGAGGAGTCCCAGGAGCAGGCCCATCACCGTGATGAGATGCTGCGGATGTACCACGCCCTGCGTGAGGCCCTCAGCATCATCGGGGACATCAGCACATCCACCATTACCACCAACATGCCGCCTCCAGTGGATGACTCTTGGCTGCAGGTGCAGCGGAGCGGCTCCGGAGGAAGGTAACGGACGATGAGAATAGACAGAGGATGAGAGGCTGTGTAGGGGATGGTTGGAGGGAGGACCCCTTCATTTGGGTCACTATTAAATGATCAAGTAAAATATGAGCATGGCGGGTTATTATCAGATTGGTTGCTTTATTTTTTGTTAATGCAGTGGTTCATGTCTCCTCCAGGTCTCCAGCCAGCAGTCCAACTCCAAACCGCAGGGCACCACCGGGACCTCCGGGCCGCCCGGTCTCTCGTGGGCCTCCACCTGGGCCTCCTCCCGCTGGGGGACCCCCTGTCCCGTCTCGCCCGGGGTCTTCTCCGGACCCTTACAGTGGGCCACCACCCACTGTGCCCTCCCGGCCTAACCGCGCACCCCCAAGTGTGCCTAGGTGAGTGAAAACACGAGAGGCCTTTCAAGCAAACAACCGTTCCTCCCACCAACATATTTCAAACCTGTCAAAGAAGGTTTTACCATCAAAACCATAGATATCCAACCTGAAGTGTGGATACTCTCTGTTACTAAGGGGGATGTGAAGACACCTGGATGAGGGAATAAAGGAGGTACATGAAAGTGGAGAGCTCTGGTTGTGATAGAGGACAGATGGATAGACGAATAGATTGATGGAGATCGCTTAACAGATGGATAGACAGCGATATAACTCATAACCAATGGATTATTTTCCTCCTTTTCTCTTGGTTTGGGTAAACAGTTATCTTACTGCCACCACTTTGAACTTTCAACACACTAACGCTCCACTATTCATTGCTTACACCCACCTCACCACTGTCCTCATCTGAATAGTTAAGAAATGTGTGCTTCAAAGCAAGTCAGTGACTGGAATGAGCGTTAGAGTTTTTTTTTTTTTTTTTCTTTTTTTGGTTCTCCATTCACTGCTTGCCTGTGTTTGTGAGCTAGCTAACTTTATTTTTTCCTGGACCTGTTCGTTGTCAGAGTAGCAGCTTGCCTCTCTTAAAGTAGGAGACACTAACGTTGCTGAGCAAAGCTCTCACTGGGCAAATGCAGCCCTGACAAGTTAAACAGAGGAGTATCTCAAAATCCTCCCAAAACTCTGAATCATCAGTGGTGAACTTGTTTATTCTGGTGTGTCCCAAGTGAGAGCTGAGCACATGTGACATTGGTCATTTCCTGCACTGTAACTGTTTGCACTCCTTTTCTCTCTTCCTCCTCTTCAACCCTCTTTTGCTCACCACACCTCTGTCCCACACATGACTATGGTTCCTTCTACAGAATCACTATCACTGACCAATGAGGACTAACGTTTCTGGTACGTTGGGTACTGTCCGCCATCGTCATCATCACCATGACCACTTTCCTTCTTTCTCTTCCTCTCAGGAGGCATCCTTTCACTGCATGCCATTTTCTTTTTCTCACTTTTCTTTTCTCTTCTCAGAGCGCTGCATGGGCAAACACACACCCAGCTCAGAGGGTGTGTGTGTGTGTTTGCATCAGTGTTTGAGCAGATTTTGGAGTCATTTCAATAATTAATTTATTGAAGGGGTGTCAGTGTGTCAGAATGTGTTAAAATGTCTTGTGAAAGAGGATTTTTCTCAGATTACAGCAGGTTAGACAGGATTCAACTGCCCAAAACTTAAAGATGATTGTCGTTTTTGTGTCAGTGTTGTATGTGACGTATTTATGCCATGACATCCCACTCATCCCTAACTTTGTCTCTGAGTGTCTGGCGTTGTCGTTTAAAGTCATGGCGTTTGTCAACATCAGCATGTGTGCAGGTAGCACTGCTCACTTCTCAACCAACCTTTTTTTTCTCCAGGGGTATACGGGATTGTTTACATTTACAGGCCTCTAAAAACTATTTAATCGAAAGAATCTGAGTGGGGAGCGTCTCTCTTTGGTGACACTACTTTCAGCTTATAGACGTATGCAACCTCTGAAAAGGTGTCGTGAGTAGACATTACTTTCCTACACACAAGCTAAAACGTGTAAGAAATATCAAAAAACCAAAAAGTTTAAAATGGGTTTGTTAAAGGAATAGTTTGTTCATTTTGGGAAATATGCTTATTTGCTTCCTTGACGAGGGTTAGATTAGAAGAACAATTAATATCTGTACAGTAAATATGTAGCAACCGCCAGCTTGCTGCATATAAGCTTGCTTAGCTTAGCATAAAGACTAGAAGCAGGTTAAACAGCTAGCCTGGCTCTGG
This sequence comes from Ophiodon elongatus, assembly GCA_016806645.1. Taxonomy (NCBI): domain Eukaryota; kingdom Metazoa; phylum Chordata; class Actinopteri; order Perciformes; family Hexagrammidae; genus Ophiodon; species Ophiodon elongatus. Next base: position 1,592,157 of record JACSYO010001905.1, read on the forward strand.
CCAAAGATTACAAAATCTACCTACCAGCACCTCTTAAGCTTATTAATTAGCATGTTATAACTCATTTGTTTAATTACAAATACCAAAGTGTAAAATGGGAAATTGGCCAAAACTGTTTTCCGGTCTTTATGCTAAGCTAAGCCAACTGACTGCTGGCATCAGCTTCATCTTTACCATATGGTATCAATGTTCTCATCTAACTCTGCCACAAAGCAAATAAGTGTATTTCCCCAAACGTCAAACTCCTCTTTTAAAATTGTATGTATGCTTACTTATTAATCAGCTCGTGACCTTAAGTTTATATTGCGACCCCTCGGCTTGGAGCTACTGTTTTAGAGGGTATGTTACATTGATGCCTTCTGCCTTAAACCTTAAACAATAGCATGTTATCATATGTTTAGGCCTTTCAGGGGTTTTTTAGCACTCCTGTTACAACACCAAACAGTTTATAAAATAAAGTGCATAAGTGCCTGCTACTGTACTTAGACAACACTTGGATATGAAGTTATTCTGCTTGTATTTGGCCTCTACTGCAAGCATACATTACCTGCATTGTGGCCGTGCTAACCAAGCCTTGTTTTTTGGGTTTCCTACCATGTGTTATCTCATGATATAAGTGGCTATCTGTGTGAGTGAAGGCATTGTATTTATGTGCATGATTAACACATGGGGGGCCCTGAAATAACAACATGTAAGTATAAACCTTAACTTGAAGTTCAAACGGAGGCTGCAAACACCTAGACAACACTAATCCAACCTGTTCCCGTCCTCTCTTCTTTATATCCTGTTTCTGTGCGTTTGTGTGTCCATGGCAGTCGGAGACCCCCACCTTCTCCAACCCACTAGACCTCTGAGCTCCTCCCTCCCTCCGTCCGTCCGCCCCACCTCTGGATGAGAGGCCACGGACAACAGTGCCACCTTCCTGTTGTTTTCTGCCACACCCGACCAAGCCAGCTCCCTTTTCCTGCTCCTACTTTTCCCTTAACACACACACACACACACACACACACACACACACACCTACACTTATACACACACACACACACACACACACACACACACACACACCTCTGTTTTCCACAGAGATGCAGAATACTTGAAACACACCTGCATGACTGACATATGAACATGCTGCACCCTCTGAATTTAAATAAACTACGTAGAGAATATAAAATAATTCATACTTTTTTTTAGTGTATGCGCACATGTGCATGTACACTGCTTTCATAAATACACACATATAGACAGTATATATACATATATATATATATATACAAGCAAATACATACCGAATATGTGTTCCTGCTGTAGGTGGGAGCAAACTAAGCATGACACTTTGCCTGAGTATTACATTATACTCCAACCTTTTTGATGGGTATTCTGGCTGCTGACTGACCTTAACTTTTGTTTTATCTTTTTCCTGATTTCCTCACTAAAATGTTTGTGTCACTAACTCACCTTGTGCTGCCGGTCATGCGTGAAGGATTTTATTTTTATTAAACGTCTTCAGAGCAGAAGTTTAAAAAAGCTACTTTTGGATAAAATGACACCAAACAGCAAAACAATATTGGAATGTCCATAACAATTTCTCCAGTCCAATATTTTTGGTGACAAATACATGTTTTTACGACATATTGAGCAGCTGGAAACTAGAGACTTTGTTTTTGTAAAAAATGTCACTGACAGTCTGCTCTCTGTGAAGTCATGAGGGAAAAATGCTTATTTTCCTCACAGCATTTCAGGCTACAAGGTGAAGAAGAAACCCCCTTCATCCTCCCTTTTAGCTCCTCTTCTTTAAAACTGGTTTTCACACATCCACTATGAAACAGACTGCACCATCACTCACTCAGCTCCCATGAGGGAGGAGGGCTTGAATGAAATAAGGGGGAAAGGACCACGTACAGACTCCCCGCCCTCATATGCCTCATATGCCTCATATGCTCTTCATTATTTTTTTCCCCCTCCTCCTCTTCTTCTTTCTCCGCTTGCACTAGGACTGAAGCGATCATCATGGGGGACCTGTTGTAAAGGCCTCACTGTCACTAAATTCACCTGTGTTATAACTTTCTTGTGTAATTGAATCAGTGGACAGCCAAATAGTTCACTTTGTCAAAACCACCTCTCAAAAGCGCCGTGTCTGTGCTTCCACAGAACCTATGCAACAAAGAAAATGGTTTCCCAATCTTTTTTATTTCTTTTTTTGGCTCAAAGAGGCGCCTTCCATGCCACTTTTCCCACTTTCCTCCTCTTAAAAAAACAAAAAAACATCGTCGCTGTGCTATCTTATCAAGGCGGGATCTAAATATAAAGTGCAATATATAGACTATCCTTCTGCAGACAGCTGCATGACAACAGTCACACAAGAATCAGAGCACCTTTTTCAGTGAGAGGAAGGGAATATGTGGCCTGGGTTGCCCCCTAAGACTGTTAGATATCCCCCTTATACATCCTATTTATTCAGAGGGGATGAGGTCCCTAATGGGGCTTTCTATTACATTACGCATTAAATCCTCTGATGTACTGACAGGAAAACTCTCAGCATTCATCTGGGTTTATGATCTGCCATTTATTTCATTTTTTTTTTTTTTTCCTCTTTTCTTTTCTTCCTTCTCTCAGTGGTCACGGGGGTGAGTGAGAACATGAAAACAGCCAGTCTATGCATAACACTATCAAAAAACGCTCCTCCTGTCCTTACATCGCTGTCTGAGAGCCTGTGAGTTAAACCCATCCGTCCACCCTGTCGGTGTGTTGTATTTTGACCCCAAACAAAACTTCCTAACCCACCATCCACAGAAACCCATCTCTGTACCTCAGCTGATATCATTTTAGCCATTTAGAAAACTACTTCTGTGACCCCTTGTGCGTCTGAATTCTCCACAACTGCAACGGAAATACAACAAAGCATACTCTACTTATTATTTAAAAGTAAATAGTTTATTATGGACATATCTTAATGTGCTACAATGTATATGTGTGGTGCCTCTTATGGGACGTGTACTTCCACTGTCTAGAGAATTTAGTCTGCTGAATATTTAAATTATTATGAATAAATGAGGATGTGCATAAGGAAATATTTAAAAAAAAAAAAAAAAAAACGTATAAAAATGTGTAATGAAGTGGTGTATGTGGACATTGGCAGGTTGTTTGATACTTTAGCTGGAAGCAGAGAGTTTTCTTTTGTTTTTCTTGTTTCTCTTTGTGTGTAAAAGAGCAGAAAGGGACCGTGTGAATGTGTGAACTCCTGCAGCAGCCAGGTCCTGCATCGTGTTTAAAGTGCTGCGGATGGAACGATGACTTTATCTTGCAGAACTGCTGTGCTTTGTCAACACATTAAAAAAAACCTCAGTGTACCAAATGAAGTTTTCTCTTCGTCTTCTTCTTCTCTTTATGTTGGTAAACAACATAATTCAGAAGAGCTGCACTGGATTTGGTGAGGGAGGTGAACAGAATTTTAATAGAACTTTCAACAAAAACACCCGATCTGGTCTACAGCCTCGCTAGCAGCTCTAATGCTGTATTCAGGGTTTTATGTTCTACACAATGTTCTTACCTATAGGTCAAATGTTCAATGTACGTTTCTCACCCACCTACATCTGCTACAGCCTACTGATACTCCTTGAAATCTACGCCCTCAAATTCTCCGGCAAGACATTTTTCTAAACTTTAGACATTGATGTGTCCACAGTGTCGGAGCGGATTTTTACCATTCAAACTGCATTTGAAAAGTCCATCTCCATTCACTCGTTTGGAAATTCAATTGCAATTAGCACTAAACACAAACAACTGAGGCTAATAGGAATGTAATTCTCTTTGTAAGTACTTCTAAACCCAAGTGTTGCACACATGTTTCACCAACTGTGATTAACTGCACAGTGAAACAAAGGCATACGGAACATGTGTAGAGCTGAAGGAATTGATGTTCAGTTTCTCAAATGCATTCTTTCAGTTTATTTTTTCTTTTAACGGTTTTATTCATCAACTCAGTCTTTAGGAAATTGTGATGGGCTTTTTACACTATTTTCTAAAATGTATTAGATCAAACGATTCAAATCAAGAAAATAACCATCAAATGAATCAATAATGAAGATCTGTCTTCAACATCTAATGGAAAGTAATTAAGTCATAAAGGGACTTAAGAGTAGGAAACTGTGAAACCTTTTCACAATTTTTTCATCAGAAATGAGTTTAAAATCCAAATCTACCAAACGAATAAGATAATGTTTGTTTATATGCAAGATGGTTTAAAAAGCGGACATCCTAAATGCAAGTTTCTCTGCGTGTTTGGTATTTAACTGTGAACATGGGTGAGCAAAGGAAGAGGCCTTTTGTCACAGTGCACAAGGCAACGGTGTAAATAATCAAATAAACGATGGCTGAACTCCATTTAGCTGCTTCCATTACTTTGCATTTTGTCTCACCGTCACATGGAGCCATTGGTAACGTTATTAGCAGCACTTGTGCTTCTCCTACTAAGACAAGTCAAACTGCCTTCTGTATCTCTAATGCCAAACTTTGGCTCAAAAATAATGAAGAAATCGAGAGACACAATGTGTTCAAGTTGCTCAATCAGTTTTAATCAGGAGAAGGGGAGAAAATATTACTCGAGGAAAACAACAAATCAGAAAGCTTCTGTCAGAAGCAGCCCTCGAACAAATCAGTTCTCTGAATGATCCTTCATTTCCATCCAAAAATGACTTCTATTTTACATTACAACTGATTAGTTGAGATACTAACGTATTCCAAATAAATAGAATATTTCCTCTTGTTTAGTCGATCTTTGTATTAAATCACAGCCAGTCAGTAACCGTCAACGACACACAGTCCACACCGCCAGTAAACATGGCAGAGCAGCTTTCCCCCACACACCAGGCATAATGAATATACAATATGTTACACAGTTACAGTATATACACCACCTTTACTTTCACAGTAAAGACAATAAATGCTTTCTCATTGCTATTTGTTTCATCACGCATAACATATTTAACAGAGAATCAGAGAGTGTGGGAAGTCATTTTATCCACATTGTCTTAATTGTTATTTTACAAGCCCCCGAAACAACACTAAAAGGATTTTATTTTATGTTCAACTCTTGGTCTAACCAAAAACATGAAGGAAGAAAAATAAATCTTATTTTGTGGCATTTTTCAAAAAGGAAAACCAAAAAGTGAGAGAATGCTAAGAAGCGAGGAATTCTTTTTAAATCAAGAATGATTAAAGTAAATGTATTCAAAAAACCCTTTTACGAACAAAATGTTGTGTTTTAATGTAGAGGCTGCACTGTTTACTTTGCCTGTAAAAAAAAAACATTTTACAACTGTAAAGTACATATGGCCTCCACATATTACATTTTCCTTTCTACAATAGGTTTAAAATACCAAAATTTGCACTAATGCATTCTGCCCCGTTGCATTTGGTGATAAATATCAAGTGTGCTATTTAACAATTGAACAAATGTGATCTCTACCTCAAAGTAAACACAACAGAGAGGATCTTAAAATTCAAAGACATCCGAATGAGGTTAAAATACCTCCAGAAGCAGTCACTGGGATTTCTGTATGACCCTCATGTCCTTGCATATTAAAACCATGGGAAGACTCTTAAAAACCAGAGGCCTCGGTCGTGAATTCATCTGAAATGAAACAATGAGCTCTTGGTTGCTAGTTGCAAAGGGAAAAGGCTCTACAGTGAAGTTGTCAATCAATCCATCCTCCAATCTATATTTGTGAAAATGAGCATCTCTCCCGTCAAGCTAGACATGTCCTAAGTTTAAGAAAAAGAGGTTCTAATGTTGGGATCCCACCTCATTTCTTGTTTCCCATGCCCGAAGGAGATTTACTCAAGTGTTGCCAAGACAAGAGTTACAAAATATGAATACAACAATTTTGACTAGTTTTGGAAAGAGTTTTTCATTTTCTCATATTCTGATTGGTCCCATAACTTTGGGATTACACCTTCTATTCATATTTACAATTCACCCTCCGAGTGCAACACTGCGCACACGCACGCACACACCAACACACTTTCAATTAAATTAATTCGCTTCAACTGGAACCCTCAGCTTAAGACTGTGGCGTCATAGGATTCCCCTTCTCCTCCACAGACATCGTGAAGCCAGCCGAGGGGCTCGATGGTAGAAACGTCGCTGTCCAACCAGCCACAGAGGAAGGAGCCGAATGAGAGACAGTTTTAGTGCAATCCTACTTATATAATCTGATAGAACTCTAGAAAAAGTACAACAGATGACACTTCGGCTGAAGAGGAAACCGTTTGGAACACACACACACACACACACACACACACACACACACACACACACACACACACACACACACACACACACACACACACACACACACACACACACACACACACACACACACACACACACCAGTTGTAAAGGATGTGCATTAATTCATCTTTGATATGTGGAAATATAAGCAAACGTAACAGAAAAGAACAGGCTCATATCTATAATGTTTGTTGAGAAACTTAAAATAAAAAAAAAAACAAACATGACATTTAAATTAGGGCTCAGTTATAGTTGAGCAGCTATGATGAGGGGAAAAATAAAATAAAGTGTGGACATTTGTGATGAGGCCAGCCAAATGACTCAGGTTAGAGAGTATTTGAAGAAGAGAGATGACTTAAGAGTGCATTTTAAAACACCATACTTCCTGTAACTTCCTCCGGTCGCTGCACCTCAGAATCTATCAGGCTAAGGACAAATATAGAGTAAACAATAATGTGGAAAGCAGCCCAAAGCACAGCAGCCCAAGCTCTACCATTTATCAGAATTACACTCTGAAAATAATGCCTTAACAACTGACTAAAATATGTTTTCATGGGATCTATAAATTGCATCTATCCCCTCAATGACTTTAGAAACCACCTTTTCATAACAGCGGTGACTTCTCTCAGTCCAACAGGATGTTTGACATCACAACACAGTCGTTTCACATATATTAACATTTCACAATGTACAAAAATGAGACTTATTTTCAGTGTTTGGAGGAAAAAGACAAAAAAGGTAGAGAAAAGGTTATTTTAGGAACAGTACCAATCTACGACACCTGCCTCCGTCTTCCTGAATCTTATCGTGTGACTAGGAAACTCTTGACTTTGAAACAGAACAGAGCCTCCAGATCATAGGCCAGTCTGCACCCTCAGTTACTCTATCGGACTTAAACTTACATCTTCCTCTGCATCGCTTCTCCTCGTGCACCCATTCACCATCATCAGCTCTCCTCACATTACACAAACATACGGGTAAATATTCGGGTCATTACATTCAAACGCGATGCTCTTATTTGGCATTTGTACAGTGAATTGCGTCAAACTGAGATTTGCACTGAAGTTGCAGACATTTTTGACAGCTCCTGTAGTACTGTATCAGCAAGGGTTCAGAATATATGGCCCTTTTATTGCACTTATGTGTAAAATGGGAGACGAGAGGGGAAATGGTGATTAAAAATGGTGGTATGGAGAATAATCAGATTGCACTAACAAATACTGGTTATCTCTCTGGGAAGAGCATCATAAACAAAGAACCCCATAAAAACGAAAAATAGATAATACACTCCTTTTAACCATACACACATGTGTGCCAACAAATATAGCGGGGGGTGGGGGCATGTTAATGTAACTGGGTCAAAGACATTCAGATATCTGTGACTAATGTTGCAGGGTGTCATATTTCTTGAAAAGTGTTTGTGAATACGATCAACAAGCTACAAACACGGTATACTGTGGTGTTTAATAATCCCCAGACTTCAAGACATGTCCAATATCTCATATACATACACACGGACGCACGCCATCCTCGGTCACAGCCACGCCTCACACCACCAGGATCTTGACTTCGTCCTGTTCGTCAGGCCGGTAGAAGAAGGGGATGCAGGGGTTCTCCCCGAGGAAAGTGGGTGATCTTAGTGCTCCCTGGGGGTTCTGGATCTCCTGGAGCAGCTGCATGATCTGCTGGGCTGTGCCGTCCTCTTCGGGCACCAGGGCCTTGGTGTCATTCTGGGCTGACCCGCTCGACAGCGTCTGGGACGAGGGGGCTTCCAGGCCCGTGGTGGGCTCTGACAAAGGAATGATCTCCATGGCTTCTGCAGCAGAGAGAGGAAGAGAGGAAGAGCAGCAGGGTTAAGTTGTATTGAATATGAAAAATACCCAATTTAAAGACTTTTCTTACTTTTATAACAGCGAGTGGCATTTTAATTCTTACAAAAAACAACAGTGATATAATTTACATGGATTATCTGACTGCTGACTTTAGTTTGTGCAGTGAAATCCAGCGTGACTCTCCTTTACTCTGACGTCCTGATTAAGGTAAACACTGCAGTCGGATGTCAATTTAAATGTGGTCAACAACAAAATGTAGACAACTAAAGCCAACTCAACCTGTTGGGTAGATGTGGCCCGAGAGGGGACACACTTAACCCCCACTGAAGTGCACACACAGTAGCAGTGGCTGTGCCTACCTGCTCCACTGAACGCATTAGGATGCGTGTGCGCATGGTGCTCTGGGTGAGGGTGATCCTCCCCAACAGGAAGCAGGTCGGGGTTCACTGGCCCCGCGCAGGCCACAGCTCCGGTGTAGCGGCTGTACCAGTCGTTCCTCTCAGCCACCAGCCTCATCACCAGATCCTGCAGCTCCGCCAGCTTCGCCTAATGGACAACGGAGAAACAACGGCAGAAAACTGAGCAAAAACATGCATTATGACACACATCGTATGGAAGTACAACGGACTGCATTCATGGTTATTTTCAAAACAAAAAGGTTGCCATCCAGTACTTTCATCTCCTCCTTGTCCTGGGCCAGCATGCTGATGTATTGCTCCTTCTCCTGGTGTTTCTGCTTCATGATGGCCCGCTGACTCTGGTACAGAGCTATGTACTCCCCTGGAAGACAGACGGAGAATGGAGTACCAGAAATTAGTACAGTGATGAAGACTAAAAATAAAGCAAAACAACAAAAATATCCTTCTGTCTCACCTATAGTGTCGGTCTCTCCAGACAGCTGGATGCAGCGGTGCTCCAGCTCCTCCACCCTCTCCTTCAGGTCAGCTTTCTCTCTCATGAGGGAGGTGAAACGGTGCTGAAGCTTCTCCATGGCAGCTTGCAGGGCCTGATGAACTTCCACCGGTACTCCTCCTTCTGGGAAGAGGATAGTATACAGCTGATTAAGATAATGCACTCAAGATACTTTTTTAAAAATCAATATAATCATAAATAACTACAGATTATAAATCAGGCCTAACTATGTAAAAATAAGATTTTAGTAACACAAATTCATTGCCCTATTCTAGAGACACGTATTCTTGGCCTTTTCATTGTAAAAACATTTGCATGCTTACACACAAACAAACCATCTGGTCTCCCTCACCTGAATGCTCGTGACTGTGTTCACAGTGACCCTCGGTGTGATCGTGGTCGTGATCATGGCCGTGATCGTGGCCGTGATCGTGGCCGTGGCCGTGATCATGGCCGTGATCGTGGTCATGATCATGTTCGTGATCATGGTCATAAACAGGTGTGTGGCTCTGGTGTTGGTGCTCGAGGCTGAGGGCCAGGGCGGCCTGGTGCCTGGCTGCAATGTGGAGCCTGTGTTCCTCCTCCAGTTGCCTTTTGGCCTCGTCCCTCTCTGCCTCCAGCTGAGCCAAAGCTCCACGAATAAACTCCTCCTGTCGGGGGAGAAAGGTTGGTGTTGAGGACGGTGCAACAGAGCGGCTGAATAAGAAGAAAAAAAACTTTTGCCTCATATGTAGTTAAAAACTTATCTGACAACATTGTTGTACAAAGTCACTTCTGTATTTGTTTTTTCTGCATCATAATTATAAATAAATTATTCAAACTGACAAGGCACCAGACGTATCATGTAAGCGTCAACTTCAAACTTGATTGAGGCTTTCATTATGTGTAATAAAGCAAAGGAAATCAGCAAATCCTTATAGAATTTCTTCACATATAGTTTTTTTGTGAAGAACATTCATCACAATCCTCACCATCTCCTTCTGACTCTCAAAGTCTTCTGGGATAACTATAGAGGCGGATTTCTCTGGGCGCTCTTGCAGGGACTGGCTCTCCACTCCATCGCCTAAGTGACATAGTGACAAGCTTGAGAAGGTGAGAAGAATTAAATCTGAAAAAGCTCCAAGAAGACAAAGGCTTAAAAAGTACCAATATACCAGTAAGAGACAAATCTTACCTTGGTCTCTAGATGATGTGACAAGCATTGAGCTGCTGAGCAGCTCCTTCACCTCAGTCTTCAGCTGCTCGTTGTCTTTGACTAACATTTCCAAATGTTCCTGTAGGGGGAGACAGAGAGTCATTCAAAACCAACTTAGGCTACATCCACACGAATACGTTTCCTTTTAAAACCGGGGTTTAAAAAAGAAAACCATCTATGTATCTATGTCCACACAGGCACTTCCGCATCGTTTTCGAAATAATTTCTGTCCATACTAGCACCACTGAAAATTAATATCACATGACAATTCATGTACACTGGGCATGTGGATGCCGGTGTAAAGGTGTAGCGTTTCTAAACTCATTCGTTTTCGGTGCTCTGAAACTCCGGAGCAGTGTGGACGCTCAGTGTTAATGTAGCGAAAAATATGTTTTAAAATGGAAATGTAGTAGTGTGGATGTAACCTGACTCCTGTCCTTTTAAAGCATAACACACATAAATTCTCTCTCTCTCTCTCAAGTTTTTCATACATCGTCAATGGTCACGTGAACAAGGCCTTTTTCCTGAAATACACACCTGCGCTTGCTTGAGCTGATTGTGACTGATCTCCAGTTGTACGCGGCCCTGGCTTTCATCGTGCTGCAACCGGTCCATGAGCTGGATCTGCTGCAGATAGTGGTGGTGGATCTGTTCCCTCTCTGAGGCCAGGGTCTGGTAGCCCGCACAGTATTGCTGCAGGTGGGCCACTACCTGGTCCCTCTGCTCAATCAGACCCTGGCTGTCCTTACTTTTCAGTTCCAGCTGGAGCAAAGAGGAACAAAGAGGAAAATGAATACCAGGATGAAGCAGAAAACGGCTGCATTTTCAAACAAATAATTGTATCTCCTTCTATTGTGTTAATGCACTAGTATGTGTATGGCAGACAACAAATATTAAAACATTTCTAAAAACGAAAAAGTAACATGCAGAATTGGGTTTGTCATCGAGAGTGTTTAGTGTTTAGCCATACCTGCTCCTTGATGTCGTGCAGTTCCTCCTGCAGTTCCCCCATTCTGCGAGCCAGCTCCTTTTTCACATGTTGCTCTGACTGGATGGCAGTGGTGAGCTCCATGTTCTCATTAGTCTGTACAAATGAAGGAGCAACAGGAATTTTGGCTTAAAGACAGAAGTCACCCTCTGAGATAATACTTGCTATGAATGTACTTTCCTAATATGTGAAACCTTTGTCAAGTTATTGTTACAGAGAAATTAATCAAACCTTTGAACAATAACCGAATAAGAAAGACATGCAAGATACATTTATATATATAAATATAAAAAATCACTTGTGTCAAAATGTGTCATTAATAAAGGACAGATGGACAGCTATTTTCAGCCTCACCAGTTTGACAAAACCGTTCTGTAGCTCAGCCAGCTGGTCCTTCAGTGTTCGGTTCTGGGTGAGAGCACGGCTAATAGTGGCCTTGTCTGACTGAACATCCTCCAACATGCGCCGGCGGTCGTCTCCCTCCTGGACTTGTCTATCAACCTGCCGCTCCATCTCCCCCATACGCGTCTCCTGCTCTACACACAGGCGGCTCAGCTGCTCGTTATCTCGTAGCTGGGGGGAAATATGAGAAGCCGATTAAAGAAACTTTCCTAAGAAAAAGAATTACTGTTAATCTTTGAGACATTATGTGTCAGAACAAATCAATTGGTGAACCTTTTAAATGTTAAGAGCAAATTACTATTATAAGACTCTGCATCACATATAATTCCATAACAATCAAAGACATTAAATAAATATTAGCTAAAACACAACTGCTCAAGCATGTGTCAAAGTAATTTGTACCTGTGCCTGGTACTGTGCGATAAGAGCGTCTTTCTCCTGATGGAGAGTGTTGAGGGCCTCCTGCAGAGCCACCTCACTCTCTGATGGCCCTGAGGACTGAGGCTGCGCATTATCCAGGGCCTCTCTCTCCTGGGACAACAACACTGGAGGAGGAGAAGAATAAGAGAGATGACAGTATCAGGTTTAATAATTTTGCTTGAGAAAAACACACCAGACTGTAGTATCTCTGTCACCAGCATGTGCCCAGTATTTAGAATGCTGCAGTTCATACGTACTAAAGCTTTTGAGGTTATGTTGAAACAAATATTACAATACACTAAAAACATTGGTTACGTTTTTATACTTTTTAAACTATGTGAATACTAGAACATAAAAGTAAAATCTCGCAACATAGTTCATTTTACTATGACGTAAAGAGGCTGAAGCACACTGATTGAGTTACAGCCCTTAAAAGACAAATGTTTGGGCAGTAATGAACACTTCGACACTCGTTAACAATAGTGTCATCAGTCTGTATGGACCATCAGTGTGCTTCAGTCCTCTTTCCCTCTGAAGTTAGCGCTGCTCGATCACAGAAGCACTTTATCAGGCGTACACTGCTGGAAGACAAGAGGAGCCCATTCCATTCATTTTACTACAGTCAGGCAATCCGACAGCTCAAGGAAGGAGCTGCCAAAAAGACGGGAAAAGAAAGAAGCACGCATTTCTGAGCCTCTTACCTGCAGCATTTTTTAGCTCTGTGATGCTGGCTTCCAGTTCCTGGACACGGCTAATGTTTCTGTCCCTCTCCTCTGCCACCAAAGATACCTGCGCAGACATCAATCAATCATTTGTTTAACACCAACATAATAATAAAAAAAAACAACAAAACATACAGAGTTTTACTTTCAAAGCTATAATAAACCAAATGTCTATGCTGATGTTACTATATAGTTCACCTGTGTGAGCAGCTGTTCTGTTTTGTCCTTCCATACACGACCCTCCTCCTGGATCTGCTCTGCATAGCAATCCCTCTCCGTCTGCAGCTGGGCAATTGACTCCATCAGCTACAACATCAGAAACATGAAGCAGGGGATGGTGTTAACAAGACAATAATAAAGGTCGACGGCATCTCATGGGTCATTTGATGCTAATCACGAACAGGAACGTTACAATGACTGTGGCTAAGGTATATGTTTTTAGAAAGAATGGTTGCAGGGGTACTAGTGGGTAGCTTTGTTGAGTTGCTTTCATTTTATACAAGAGAATAAAATAACAGTTCATCTGCTAAAGAGCCAAACACTTTTAAAAAAATATCAACACACTTTGAACCAACTCAAAAGGTTTTAAATGAATGTCCACATGGACTGGCAGTAGCATGACACATGCAGGTAACTGCAAGAGAAATGTCCTTGTACACAGACCTGGTGATTATGTTCCTCCAGCTGCTGCTTCTCTCCCAGCAGTAACTGGACCTGCTGGTTGGCACTGGTGGGATCTGACTGACTGGAGCACTAGAGAAAAAAAAAAAAAGTACAACAATTGGAGTGAAATGCAGGTAAATACATGGAAAAACATCACATCTGTCTGCATTGTTGGCAAAAAAAACATTTAGGGCTTTAGATTGAAATTAATCCCAAACATTGGCTTTTTGCTGTAAAGTTGATCCAACACTTCCGATTACTTTTAAGAGAAAGATCAGTGTATATGTGATGGACTGTAAAATGTTTGCCTGTGTCTTAATGCACCTGTTGCAACATGAGGTCAGCTATCTCGAGTCTCTTGCGAAGATCTTCCACCTCCAGCCTCATTGCTCCGTTCTCCTGTGTGCTCAGCTTTATCAGCTCTGACAGCTCTGATTTCTGCTGCTTCGACTCCTCACTGAAATTACTGTGAACACACATATAGGCAGAGATTGCTCATTTTACCTACCCGCTTTTTACAGGACTTTGGAGAATTGCGTGGGCTGCAAATAATTTAATGGACTCTAAATACTATTTATCTTCTGCTCTGGAAATGTTACGAAATACGTCTCCTCGTGTATTCTAGGGCAAGTGACTTACTTTAGTCTAAACACCTCGAGCCTCAGGCTGTCTCTCTCCTTTTCAAACTCTTTGTTGTGCTGGAGACAAAAAGAAAAAATTATTAAAAACAACAAACACACATGACACAGACATTTAAAATGTTGAATGGAGGTATATGCTTTTGTATGTGGCTGTTTTGGTCTGTTTTACAAGCATGCAGCTCATTGTGAGTTACTTAAGTTTGTCATATGTTATATACAGTATCTGGATGAAAGCTTTTTTTCTATGAATTCTGGATAGGAGCAATTATTGCAATGTGTGTTACCTTTTCATACTGTTTCTGCTGTGTTGAGACAGACGAGAGAGTTCTCTCCAGCTCTGACACTCTCTGCTTTGTTGCTTGCAGACGGTTATTCAACTCCTCTGCTTCAGCTACACACACAGACACCAAGAAAGACACACATACAAACTGTTAAATAAGGTCTCGCCGAGATGAAAATGTTTCGTTCAAGTGCATGTACGGCCGATTAAAAAACACACGCACCTGCTTTCTGCCGTGCAGCCTGTTGTGTGTATTGTAGTGCTGTTTGTAACTCTGATTTCTCCGATACCAGAATACCAATGGTCTGGATGTGAACCTTGAGAGGAAAGACAAACAACAACAACAATGTGAGACAAGATAACGTCCATGATTTTACATTAAGTCCCTCTAAGTAATTACGTTCAGTCCTTCAGCCTTGCTAGACAGACCACATCATTTATTCTTGGGAGGAGATGTTCTCAGATCACATTTCTATCCATTTTATATCAGGGTGACACCATGGACTCTGACATTCATACTGATACATTACACGGCTTTTTAAAAAGAAAATTCTGCTATGACACAGTTTCAGACGTTCTAAAAACGCACTATTAGACAAATTCCATGTATGTGTTTGGGTAAAAGGTTACCTGTAATTGCTCCCGCATGGCTCCCTGCTCTTTTGAAAATCTCTGTTCAAATTCTTTTCGCTCCTGAAGGAAGAAAAATACCAAAGCTCATGAATCAACAGAAAGTTCAGTAGACTGGATAAATTCAGACAGGAATGAACAGACAGAGAAAAAAAAAAAAACTGTTTACCTTTTGTAGCTGATCAGAGAGACCCTGAGATTGCTGTGCCTGCCAGACCAAAAGGATATAGATATAAGTTTGGGAAAGACCAACATTTATTTCATCACCCCAGCAGCAACTCTATCCCTAGAAAACATAATTCTGGCACAAAGGCTCTCATCTGAATGCCAGACAGGATACGGATTGAACAACTTATTGAGATGATAAACCTGTTCTGTTATCTATGTTATGCTAACCTTTTAACTTTATTTGAAGCTTTGAGCTTATTACTGTTAGTGTGCTACAATATCTGCCATCAGGTTATGACAGCTCTGACCGAAGTGTATCCACATTGTTCTTTAGGCAGTGGTAACACCTCGTAGAAAAGTATTTTAGTCAACCAAAGTGAAAGATAAATAAAAAATATGTATCCATGCATGACTTCTACCAGTGTGTGGTTACTCAAGATGACATGCAGAATGCAGATAGTACATGCACTGATGTGGTAATTGTGGGATGGCTAGAATGAGGCAACTCTAATCACACCCCCCAGCACACACACACACACACACACACACACACACACACACACACACACACACACACACACACACACACACACACACACACACACCCACACACACACACACACACACACACACACACACACACACACACACACACACACACACACACACACACACACACACACACACACACACACAAACAACACACACAACACACACGCACACGCACAGCTTCTTACCAGCTGGTCTAGCTTGGTATTTAACTGAGAGTTTGTTAGCTTGCTGGACTCCAGGGCGGCTGCCAGCTCCTGGCTCCGACCCTATAACGTGCACACATGCATCCGGGAAAGGAGGAAAAAGAAAAAGAGACGGATAAGGTGCCTTGGCAAAAGTCAAACAAAGACTTTTGATGTGAATTATTAACATGGAGGCAAACAATAGCATTTTTAGTAAAAACGAGTAAAAATGCGTTTTCAATAATGAGAAATTAAGTTATACCATAAAATACATGATGTTTGTTAAACTGATGAATGGAGAATTTTTAGGTAACAGTGTGTTTCTGTACTTTTTCTAGTCCTCAACAGAAAGACCACTTAACACTTCTAAACTACCATTATTCTTGAAGAGTTGTGTGGCTATGTGCTAGTTTCTTCTTTGTCAGGCATCTAATCAATCACCCACCGCCATTGATCGCATCACATTATAATAAATTTGGGCTCAAGGCTCACTTGATGAATTGAATAGTGTTAACAAACTATTGTAACCTGACCATGACTGGACTGACTTCTAACTTGGGCTTTCTGTTTATAGAAAATATTAGATTTCTATCTTACCTCCAGCTCTCTCTCACCAACAGAAGGTGGACTGTCCCCATTCACATATGCAGCAGATGACTAGAATGACACAGACAAAGCACATTATTGCACTTTCAACACAATATAATCACGTGTCAAGTTTATAGACAGACCCTCAAGCCCTCAATAGTAATAACATCACAATTAATTAAAAAAAATCTATGACAAAGGTTCTGTAGATATTCATAAGAAGAATTATAAAGGTGCTTCAATAAAAAATGAACTGTCTCTATGAGCATAAAGCTGAAATGTATTGCATGCATTGCAGATGGGCAATCGGTTTAGTCAGCAGTTGTTACCTACATTTCACAACCTAGTGGGGGAATAATAACTAAACATACTTTTTTCTCAAATGTACTATAAAACAATGGGCTTATTGTGCTGACTATGCAAAACTAAGCCAAACCAAGTTCAGAGGAAATATATAAAGCTGGTGCACCAGTTGATGTATTCAGTTTGCTTGAGGCGATTGTGGACAACTGGTACATCTGAAAATGCCTCCTGTGCATTCCTGCTAAGAATAGATGCAACGCAACCCAGATGAGAGTACAAATTAGTGATGTTGTTTTATTGTTAAAACACTGTCTGACAAAGTGTGTGTGTGTGTGTGAGAGCGAGAGTGAGTGTGTGAGAGAGCGACACAGACAGACAGACAGACAGACAGACAGACAGACAGACAGACAGACAGACAGACAGACAGGACATTAGCGGTCCTAAACTTGTACCTTAGAGACAAGGCCATTCAGTTGCTGCGAGAGCTGTCGCAGGCTCTCTGTGGAAGACAGTGGTCTGCAGGATAACAGACATAAATAATCAATTACACACATTAACTATGTAGTTTACTATGTTGCATTAGTAATCAATGGCTAGAGTAGCAGGATATATTGCCACAGTAGTATTGCTTATTATACCTAATTTATGACAAATGTTATGATATTAAAGTAGTCTCTTACGTGCAGCACAAATGTTTAATAGTTAATTATTGAATAAGCTGCTTACAAAGGTTTTACCCATCCCTTAGTTACAATAAGTCTATATCGCCATATTCTAAACGTATAGTGTTTAACTGCAAAAGTGCCATGATTTGTATATGGTGTGTGTTTCTATAAAAATATACAAGGGTGTGTCATGGGCAGTGAGGAATCAGGAAACCCACCGATTTTCTTCCGTTAAACTCTCATTGCCGTTGGTATCGGGATAGTCCTGCAGAAAGAGAGTGAGATCAAAAGAGGAAAATAGAGTTAGAGGTAGACAGACAAACAGGCAAAGGAGGAAAACAGAAAAAACTTGGATCAAATTTGATTAAAAGAATTTGCGTGATGACAAATCACATTCCAAACAAAGAGGAGATCTGTTGTTTTGGTCGAACATATATCAGTAGAAATACAGCAACTGGCAATAGACTTTTTAGAGCCATTATGCTGAGCATATAATCTTAGATGTGAGGGACATACAAGAGTAAGAATGAGAAGACAATATATGTTTTTAGAGAGGGAGAAAGACAAAGACAATGACAGAAAGAGACACACACCTGGAGGTCAGTGTTGTGACCAACAGACTCAGGGTTAGTAGCAACGTTAGTGCTAGCGAGGTTAGACACGGGTGAGCCATGACCCAGCTCGCCCTTTGGGTCCTCCAGCAACTGTGGAACTGAAGACCCGATGGCCTCCATGTCCGCAAAGGCCTGAGGTGACACATACACAAAAAATGCACACACTGGTTTAATGGCAAGAACAAGAGCAGTTATGATGCAACTGCAACAACAACAACAGAAAGACCACAATGATGTCTCAAACTTTATATGCTTTGACGTGCAAGGAAATAACTTCATTACTGTACTTAATTTTGTAATGTTATAGTTCAGTTGACCAGATTAAGTCATTTATATGTCTAGATGAATGCATTGTTGTCTGCAGTCTAAGAGGAAATAAGAGTGTAATAAGAAAATGGAGGGCTTCTGATGGTATCTATATCTGTGGTAAACAGCTACAGAGCACTTATAGCAGGCTCTAATGGTGACAGCTGTAGCAAGAAAGCTGTTCCACAATGCCCACTGTTTTCCACCATCGTTACCCATGGCACTCTCTAAAATGTAGAATCAAAGCACTGAAATACTCAGACTATGCTGTATAAATAACAACATTGAATTGAATGACTGACAAATTAAATAACCCATCTCTTTTACACTCACTCTGACTTTAAAGCTAATGCAAGCAAGACATCTGTAATCATCTAAAATCAGGCAGAGAACAAACAACAAACAAACACAAACCTAGCAATGAGAAGACAGTTGAAGAGTGAAACACGTACATTTCCTGTTTTTCCCAGAAGTATGCTCGCTTTATGCACCAAGACGCAGATAACACAGCCATGCAGCTCCTGAGACGCATACACTGTGCATACTTCTACATAAGATGGTGAACTCTAGGAGACCACCAACAACACTGGAATAAACTCCTAACCATTAATGCACTCTCTCTTGACAGGGATTTAAAAGTACCGATGCAAGAATTTGTACTCAAATCCATCCCATGCTTTCTAGTCTGTGTGACAAAAAAAGAATACGTGCACTTGAGGCAAGAATGGGGAAGCAAGATACAAAATTGAATGCTTCATGAGAAGCAGCTGTTTACAGCAGAAGGATGCAGAGACAGAAAAAAAGGGAGGGCAAAAACAGAGGCTCACCTGAGTGTTGCCATAAGGAGGGAGGACTACTCCATTGCTTTGACTAAGTGCTTTCAGAAAACAGTCAAACTTCAGGAAAGAAGAAACAAGGGTGGAAAATGAAAGAGATGTGAAAGGGGAGAGAACGATTTAGAAAGTGATAAACAGGCACAGAGAAGCAGCTGCTCCAAGAAAACTTAGAAGGGAGTGGGGGGGTATAGAAGTGACTACCAGGGTGTGTAATAAGGAGAAACCAAGGCTAGTATGCCCAGCCCAAGAGGTCAGCAAATATTGCCTACATCAGAATAACCCAATCAGAATAAAAAGTTAATTACTAATGCAAATAAAAATAAAAAGAATAAAAAGAATAAAAAAAAGAATAAAAAGTTAATTACTAATGCAAATAAAACTTAAATCTGAATAAGAATGCAGGGGCAGCGCAGCTTTTCTCCTATTGCTTCAGCTTCCTCTACAATCAGCTCCAACGCACTTAACTTGCTATCATTTTCCCTTGAAAGCACATTTAACCTGTGCCAAGTCAATCATTCTTTGCACCTCACCTTTGCATATAAAGCCAATTTAGATAGTGTTGTCTTTACTAAAGGCCAAAGAACTATGTTTGGGTAAGAAGCAGGCAGCAACAGGAATCTTAACATGAATTATCATCATCAATGGCAAGCCAATGATTGCAAAATGTCTCCTGTGCTCTGACCCCTAAAACTGAACTCCATTTGGTTATTGCCAGCTTCCATTATCCAGCTTCAGATTACATGAGTCTATCCAGTCTAGAACAACCAAAATCAAACATGTTTGGGCAAAAGAAATGCATCAGAACAAGCAACAAGACTCAAGAGTTGTAACTAGCCCAGACTCCAACCAGGCTTCGAAAACTACTGACCGACATGGTCTGTGGAAAACTGACCTGAATGACAGTCAGCCCCTGTGTGTGAAAGCTCTGTGCTGGAGTCAAAAACCCAAATGCGCGTCTTCCTATACACTCTCATTTTGCTTCTAAGAGCTTTACAGCAGACCACAAAGTGAAGACCACACAGAAGTAGAGGATGCTTTATCTTTAAATGTAATAGTAGAGACAAGCAGCAAATAATCAAATTAAACAAACTATGTTATTACTCTTTTTTTCTTTAAGCCACCAGCCAAAACACATTACCCAAGTGTTATTTCTAACTCCGATAAGTCTTAATTTCTAATTTTGACGTGAAAAACACCCAAGAGAGATTCAGTGCTTCTGCAATTATGATTATCAATTTTTACTGTTTTGATAAGGATCAGTCAGTCCCTGTACATCTGTCTACATTCTGTCCCTAATAAGACCAGCATAGAGGATTAAACAAGAAGCTATTAATAGATACTAGAGACAAGACTGCTAGTCAGGATGGCAACACTTTAAAAGCATATACAATTTATGTAATATAAATGTGTTTTTACAACATATCTTTTCAAAAGAGCCCTACAAAATAAGGTTGATATTATACAAACCAATGTGCAAAACTGATGGTCAGTTTACAAAAAAGAATTACTTAAAATGCATACTCATCATAACTAATGTGTTATAGCTATGACAAAAATTTAGTGTATGTGCAGTTCTTGATATGCATTGACTTTACCATTTGATCATCTATGAGTACTTGAAATGTTCAGTAAATTTGAGAAAATATCTCCACTTAGCTGCATTATAACCCTGGCCACTACCTCTGTCTCTCGTCTAGTGTGCTTCTCTTTCTTGGATAAACATTATTTTCACCTTGTCATCTGGCCAGCAGAAGTGTCAATACTGCTACTGTGTTCTTGGCACTGCGTGT
This sequence comes from Ophiodon elongatus, assembly GCA_016806645.1. Lineage (NCBI taxonomy): Eukaryota > Metazoa > Chordata > Actinopteri > Perciformes > Hexagrammidae > Ophiodon > Ophiodon elongatus. The sequence continues at coordinate 1,613,138 of JACSYO010001905.1, forward strand.
GTTTGATAACAAGGAGGAACGCGTTTGCTAACTTGATAGTGAATCAGCTGTTTCATTTCAAGCGGCAAACTATTTTGTGATCAACGACCAAGCAGGCCATTACAAATCCTTACCATTTGGATACAACAAACAATAAGGGATTTTGTCCACAAGCATGTGGCTTGTCGTCTTTTCTTTTTTAAAATCGGGTGTATACTGCTCCACAAGCCCAAAATTACTATAAAACTGTTCTTTTTGAAATGTTGCGGAGTGTATGTGCATACCATTTAAATACACAAAACATGTGTTGTTGTCTGTCTATTATAAAAAGCCAACGTATCAGTGAGTTCAAATGCTTTCTAATACTATGACAGTGTTTAAAATACAATTCGGAAACTGTTCTGGAATTGAAAATCTATTTTACAAGATCACACTGGATTTGAGAAACCAGACTTAACGCACATACACAGAAAGACTGTCAAGCATAAAGAGAAGTTATTTGACCACAAAGGCAGAATGAGAAGCAGGTAAATAAAGACCGCCTGGGACCGACTTACATTGTCTGAAGAGTTTCTGTCTGTTGAAGGTGCATCGTGTTGGCTCAGTCCCTTCACCTTCCTCTTCTTCTTGGCCCCTGATCCACCACCTTCTCCTCCTCCTCCTCCTCCTCCTCCTCCACCCCTTTCTCCTCCCACACTAACAGGGGAGCTCTTCTGCTGAAACTCCTTCAGCTGAGCAGCACATAAGAAAAGGAAACAATAGATGTGTAAAAAGGTGCAGCAAGCATTTCTTCAATGCCAGAAAGGAATGTCCTCTGCTGCCTTTTTAACAACATACACTTTATTTGATTACCTCTTTGTTATCTTTGCAATTCCCCCTGATTTTCAATCTATTGAGACATTGATGATAACAATTAATCTCTAACCACTGGAGGGACTTGCCAAGCTCACTGAATTGGGAGATGATCCGAGATAAAGCAGGGACGACTGCTCCCAGCTAGTCAAAGATCCAGTTTTAATTTTAGAGTGATACGCATAACCACAGCCAACAAGGTATTGACTGTCTCTTTGACATACTTGTTCAACGACTTGCTAAACCAAACAAGATTAAGTGGATAACTCGCAGTGAAATGCAAAGTGTTGTCACCACGAGGACATTGTCGGGCAGCAAAGAATGCTGACAAGTAATTTCCCGAAGCTAACATGTCACAGCTGAGAAGACCAATCTTTTAGAGTAGCACCTAGCTCTAAAGCACCCAGCAGGACGGAGAAGAGGGGTGTCAGCTGTCAAAACAGTCCCCGTCATCCTACCCTCCCAACTGGGCTTCAATGCGAGCTCAGCGTTTGTTTTAAAATTGTTGTTTGTTAAACCATTCCCTTATACAATTGTGTCATCCTAAAGAAGAGGCAGACAGCTATGTGTTAACCTGTACACTCATACATAGCAAACTATTCATTCGTTAGCCAGCTTGCTAACGTTAACTTGCCTCAGTTAGCTAGGTTAGCACGTTAAGGTTAGCTAAACACCACACAACGTTAACCACATTTAAGGTTAACTGGAAAGACACATAAACCCGTTGGGTAAAGGGACTAAGTTGAGTTACTCACTGACTAGCTACACGGCGTGAGGTGATTTAAAAACCTCCAAGAGCTAACAAATAGTCAGCATAATCTGGTAAAGTTAATGCTACCAATAGAGGCCCAGAATAAGCCCCGACCTCTCCTGCGCATTGAAGCCTCGAAAGGAGCACGAGAGGCGGGACAAGCGACAGCGCATAGGTCGGACGACGTGTAATGACAACACCCCTGCTCCGCCAAGAAATGTCTCACCAAACGAAAGAAAACACCAGCAACGCAAACCTACAGAGGAGAGACGGGAACAGTCCTTCTGCTGTTAATTAGCCGGGTCAGTTGTACAATACTTTACCTTTTTCTTAGCTGCAGCGAGTTTTATTTGCCTGCTTTGGTCGGCCATACTGCTGCTGCTCTGGTCAACGACAGACCGGACCACGTCATCAGTTCGGTGCCTGTTTGCGTCTCTGCCGGTAGGGGGCTCTCGTGTGTGATCCATATACAGTCTATGGTGCTATCCCCCCATTTTTTTTATTACAAATCCCTGTTTCTTTTATTGGGTTTATGTGTCTTAATTGGGAAATATAAGGTGTCAAATGCTGCAAACAATGTTTACAACTAAATGTGTGGTAACTTGGTTGTCTTTTTGTCTTTACTTGTACTACTTTTCTTGCTTTGTGTAATCTGTGACACTGTAGTTTGTGTTTTAGACTTTGTGCCTTATTCAACGGAAATTGCCACGACAGGGCTTGTTTACTTTTTAGACTTATATAGCCTACACATTAAAGAAACGGGAAACTTTTAATGAAGAATAGGGGAATTCATCTTAATTTCTTTTATCAGAAATTTTCATTTCTCTTGCAGTAATAATGTGTATTTGTGCAGTGCTGAGCCTTGTGCCTATCTCAACACATATCATGTCTATCACAGGGCAAATATAGATGAACAAATAAACTCTTTGGTGATTTAAAGGTCTCTTATCACCCTTACTTACATGCAATTTAAGTTACATGTCACTGGAGAGTGAATTCTGCAGAACACCTGTTGATATTCATGTGGCACTTGGAAGATCCTGCAAACTTAAAGAAAAATGGACCATGTTCAAGATTCATATTTAGGACCTGCTTACTGTAAGGTACTGCAGGAGAAGAATGACATTTGAAACAGGTGAAATTATTACAGCCCTCAGAATACTTTTAACAAAATCATGGCTTCTGATATATCTTCACATACTAATTAATTTGTTTAATCACTGAAATTGTTATTATTATTGTATTTAATTGAGGTTGTTAATTGTTTTGACCTGTACTTTTTTTGTGTATTTATTACTTGACAGAAAATCAATTATTATTCCAAGACTCAAACATTTAATATATGTCTTAAGACTTGACATTTCAATAATTTTCCTGAAACAAAAAAACAATACTTATTTCAGAAATGTATATCTTGCAGACAGAATAAAGCATGATGTAAATATATATGACAGATAAATAAAATAAAAAAACAGTACGAGTAGATAGATAGATAGATAGATAGATAGATAGATAGATAGATAGATAGATAGATACATACTTTATTAATCCTGCAAGGGGAAAATGTTTCGGTACAGCAGCATTTTCACATACAGGTAAGAAAAGAACAATATATACAAAAAATACAATACAATAAGAAGAAGAACAAGAAGAAAATAAGAACAATGCACAATATATACAACAAATATAATATAATAATATTAAATTAAATTAACTAACAAAACGAAACAGTAGTGCACGATATAGCCAACAAACAAACAAAGGTGCTATAGTTGGGTGGTTGATTTGGCCTGAGGTGATTTATTGTAAAGTGTTATTGCAGAGGGCAGGAATGATCTCCTGTATCGGTCCTTGTGACAGCGGAGCTGGAGGAGTCTGTTGGAGAAAGTGCTCCGCTGTCCCTGCAGTAGGTGGTGGAGAGGCTGGTCCGGGTTATCCAATATGGATAATAATTTCTTCAGTGTCCTCCTCTCCACCACCTTCTCCAGACTGTCCAGTTTGCAACCAATGAGTAGCATAAGTAATACGTAATATCACTCAATTGGTACTTTTTGTTATTGTAATAAGAGTATTTATCATTGTGTTCCTCATATTTAGCTTGACACAACAAGTAATAATGATGACTAGGTTTGCCAATAGGACAGAAGAGGGTTCATATAGAGTGAAGTCTATATGTGGTTTTGGAAACCAGTTATCTAACATTGACCTATTTAGACTTTTGACATAGAAGATTGTCTTAGAACATCCAGGTATGTAGTTTTGTTTGATATGGGCTGTGATCTGCTGAATCTACAATGTACAAAATAATTTTATAAACATGCAATCAATATGTGATCACTGAAACAGTAGTCCAGAGAGGGTCCATGTTAAAACTTGATAGACAAATTATTGCTGACTGCTTAATTTTCAAGGTGGATGTCTTAAACCATAATTGCATGTACATTGACTAATGAAACATATAGACAATCCAGTCAATCTGATGTAACACCCTTTGCTTTTGAGCAAATTAGCCACATGCATACAACAAAGGGTTTGCATATTTCTCACTAATTGTAGTGAGTCATCATTACTTCTCATAACACCAACACAGTATCCACAACCTTGCACACCTTGAAACAACAGCGAATTCATGTCAGTCTAATAAAACGAGGGGGCCATCTTTAAACACTAACTTCAAATGTATAAAATATGAAATTGCACTCTTCCTGAATCGGCAGAGTGGCGTGTCATTGATCCAACTGTGTTCATGGACGCGCCTGACAGACAGCCAATCAGCGTCAGCGCAGTGGGCCAGAGTCGTGACGTCACCCCGACCGTGCTGTGTGCAAATCAGCAGCGGACAGCGTGCCGGTCGGAACCAATCCGCGCCTTCCAACGAACTGCTCCTCAGCCAATCGGCGGGCTCCACGACTGGAAAGCAGTGACGGCTTATATATTGAGAGAGCACGGTTCATTCAACATCACTTCATCGAGGCAAGAAAATAGGATAGAAAGAAAAAGAGAGACACATTTTTTGCTATAAGAGGCGACGTCAAGGCCGTTAATTCACGAACAATACTGCAATTAAGGTATGTATAGACGTTGTTGTGACTGATAATGCGACGACGTATTTGGTGTTTTCTACGACGTTGAACCTAATTTTAAGTCGGTTTCATTATGATGAAGCCAGCTAAGCTAACTAAGCTGACGATAGTGGTTTATTTAATCGACATTTATCATAACGTTTTAAATCAGATGGGCAGTCACTACGACTTTAATCTACTGTGTAAAAACAACTCACTTTTTAAGTGAAGTATTTCCCCCTCGCATGGCTGCTTGGTACGCTAACGTGGTTAGCTAGCTACCGGCAGATGGGGGAAAAAATCGGAAGAGGCAGCTGCTCCACCCAGTTATCCATATTCTTTCAACGGTCATACATTTGACATTTTCTGGGGATCAGTAAAGGTCCCAGTAACGTTAAATGACACCCACCACTACGGTTAGCTGGTAGCTACCTGAATTCAGGAGGCAGGGAGCTTACGTCATGAACGCAAAGCCACGTTTTATTTAATTTTTTTTTTTTTTAACATTATATTTTTCCTCCCCAGATTTCTTTTGTAGATCTGAGTTGGACCAAGCAAAGATGAAGCTGTTGTGGGTCGTGATGCTGGTGGCCGGCACCGTGGTTGCCGATGACGACGACAAGAAGGAGAGTGTGGGGACTGTGGTTGGAATCGACCTGGGGACCACCTACTCATGGTAAGAAAACCTATGACACCTGTCTTGATTGTTTTTGAAGACAATGTAATGATGACACTTGACAATTAAATATAATTTAAAAAATTGTTTCCTTATGAGTAATACTAATTTCTAAAATGTTTTTCTGCAGTGTTGGTGTGTTCAAGAATGGCCGCGTGGAGATCATCGCCAATGACCAGGGTAATCGTATCACCCCATCATATGTGGCCTTCACCGCCGAGGGTGAGCGTCTGATTGGTGACGCTGCCAAGAACCAGCTGACCTCTAACCCCGAGAACACCGTCTTTGATGCCAAGAGGTTGATAGGGCGCTCTTGGGGTGACTCCTCTGTGCAGTCGGACCTCAAGTACTTTCCCTTCAAGGTACATTTCCTTTTTTCCTCTTTGACACAGGAAGTTACAGTTGTAGGGTCTAAATGTTTTTGGGAAATGATTGAGCTAACATACTTGGTATATTGATGCATGTTCCTCTTCAGGTTACTGAGAAGAAGAGCAAGCCTCATATTCAGGTTGACATTGGTGGTGGCCAGATGAAGACCTTTGCTCCAGAGGAGATCTCTGCCATGGTGCTGACTAAGATGAAGGAGACTGCTGAGGCTTATCTGGGCAAGAAGGTACAAAAAACATGAAACATTTTTCATCAAAGGATATAACACTCTTAAATATACAATGTATATTTGAATCCAATGTTGTCATATTTTCTTTAGGTCACACATGCTGTGGTCACTGTCCCTGCCTACTTCAATGATGCTCAGCGCCAGGCCACTAAGGATGCTGGAACCATCGCTGGTCTGAATGTTATGAGAATCATCAATGAGCCGTAAGTGTCTAATAAAAATAATGAATTCATCTGTTGTCCTTTTTGAAATTGTGAAATATTTTCCACCCTTTTCTCTATTATTAATAATAATAATAATAATAATATTAATATAATATTCTCCTAATTTTATACCTTAGAACTGCTGCTGCCATTGCTTATGGTCTGGACAAGAGGGACGGCGAGAAGAACATTCTCGTGTTCGATCTGGGCGGTGGCACTTTCGATGTCTCCCTTTTGACCATTGACAATGGCGTGTTTGAAGTAGTGGCCACCAACGGTGACACTCACCTGGGAGGTGAAGACTTTGACCAGCGCGTCATGGAGCACTTCATCAAGCTGTACAAGAAGAAGACCGGCAAAGATGTGCGCAAAGACAACCGTGCTGTGCAGAAGCTGCGTCGCGAGGTTGAGAAGGCAAAGAGGGGGCTGTCTGCCCAGCACCAGGCCCGCATTGAGATCGAGTCCTTTTTTGAGGGAGAAGACTTCTCTGAGACCCTGACCCGTGCCAAGTTTGAAGAGCTCAACATGGTATGTTACACAACCTATCAGTTCAACTTTGTAAAAACAATGACTATATACACTACATTCCTGTTTTATGAAAACATGGTTTGACAAGCCTCTTAACCTTGTCTTTTTTACTTTGCCAGGACCTGTTCCGTTCCACCATGAAGCCCGTCCAGAAGGTGCTGGAAGACTCTGACCTGAAGAAATCTGACATTGATGAGATTGTCCTGGTTGGAGGCTCCACCCGTATCCCCAAAATCCAGCAGTTGGTGAAGGAGTTATTCAATGGCAAAGAGCCCTCTAGGGGCATCAACCCTGATGAGGCTGTGGCATACGGAGCTGCTGTGCAGGCTGGAGTGCTTTCTGGAGAGGAGGACACCGGTAAGTCATCTACCTCATACACTGTAGTGTCCGTTTTCCACAACTGAGCTTGCAAACTGAAACTCATTTACTTAACATTTTCCTCTCCTGCAGGTGATCTGGTTCTTCTGGATGTGTGCCCGCTGACCCTCGGTATTGAGACCGTTGGAGGAGTAATGACCAAGCTGATCCCCAGGAACACTGTGGTGCCAACAAAGAAATCCCAGATCTTCTCCACAGCCTCTGATAACCAGCCTACTGTCACCATTAAAGTTTATGAAGGTAAGATTTGGAAAGAGTAAATTAAGAAACATCTGGGTTTTAACATGTATCATTAATACTTTCCTTGCATGCTGAAATAAATGTATTATTGCAACGGCTTAATTATTGATTGTCTTTTATAGGTGAACGTCCACTGACCAAAGACAACCATCTGCTGGGCACATTCGACCTGACTGGCATCCCTCCTGCCCCCCGTGGCGTCCCACAGATTGAGGTCACCTTCGAGATCGACGTCAACGGTATTCTGCGTGTCACTGCTGAGGACAAAGGCACGGGCAACAAGAATAAGATCACAATCACAAACGACCAGAACCGCCTGACACCGGAGGACATTGAGCGCATGGTGAACGACGCCGAGCGCTTTGCCGATGAGGACAAGAAGCTGAAGGAGAGAATCGACTCCCGCAACGAGTTGGAGAGCTATGCCTACTCACTGAAGAACCAGATCGGCGACAAGGAGAAGCTCGGCGGCAAGCTGTCGGATGAGGATAAGGAAATCATCGAGAAGGCAGTGGAGGAGAAGATTGAGTGGATGGAGTCCCACCAGGAAGCTGAGCTGGAAGACTTCCAGGCCAAGAAGAAGGAGCTGGAGGAGGTGGTTCAACCCATCATCAGCAAGCTTTACGGCAGTGCGGGCGCCCCCCCACCTGAGGGTGCTGAAAGTGAGCAAGAGGATAAGGATGAGTTGTAGGCAGATTGGAAGTCAACTCTTCTGTCGCCCCTTGCCTCTCTGGTAGTTGCATCTAGATGTATATATTGGACTGATGGGACTCAAATAGTGAGAGGAATGGTTGGGAAGGGGTGGCGATAACAAGCAACCATACTGAATCTTCTGAAAGACTTTAAAATACGTTCAGTGTGAGAGGTGTTCTCTTCACTGGAAGGTGGAGATATCCGTCAGCCCGGATACGAGGCTTGCTGCTGCTGTTCTCAGGCAGTCCTGATGGGGTTCTGTAGTGGGGAGGGATTTAGAGGGAGGGGACAGGTATTTGTGGGGTATTGAGTGGGGTGTCCGTGGGATCAAGAACCCATTATGTTCACCGGCAATGCTAAAAGTTATTTATTGAATCTGGTCATTGTACTTCTGGAAAGACATTGAAATAAATGTTTGATACAAAATGCTATGTGATTTGTTTCTTGTTGCAATTATTTTCACTGCCCAACACTTAATTATATCACCAATAGGTCAAATAACTATTTCAGCATTTTAACCCCCAGATTTATGCTACAGAACTTCAGTGAATTTGCTAAACAATGTTCATTTCAGTATCAACAGTATAAGCTTTAACATGTTTTAATAAAACAGGCAATTACTAAGTAGTCATTGACAAACATTTTATTACAACATAAGTAAATGAACATCATGTTATTACAGTCACAATGCAGTCATTATGAATGACACCTTGGGTGTCCATTCCTCCAAATACAAAAGCGAGATTTATTGTTTTTGAGGCAGCTGGGCTGTTGGCTTGCTCCTCCTCTCCATTGCTCTCACCACACACCGTCCAGGGCAATACACACATGGAGTGGTCTAGGCGGTTGGGTGGCAGATCCCCTTCAAACTTCATGAGGACCCATCTACTTTTGTCTGCAAGCAGGAAGTAGAACATTAAAGCATGTTCAAGTATTAAAAATCACTATGGTTTTCATTAAATACTGCCCTATAACAGTCATAGATTTAGTGATGAAGTGACATATTTTAAGGCCTCTGAAAAATTATGTACCAGTGTTGAATCTGTACATGGAGTTGCCGGCTCCATCAGCCGTCATCCCCCCGAATATGTAGATGTTATCGCCCAGCACCAAAGCTGAGTGGGCTGCTACTCCTGGTGGGATGTCTCCTTTGGCCTGCACTTCCTCCCACTTCATGATCCCTTTAAACAGACACATTTTTGTTTTCTTAAACCAAAAGAAGGTTCCCATTCCCAAGGTCTGAGGGTCTTCAGTTTCATCCTGTATGATTATGTGAGATAAATGCAGCTGGGAAATAGATACAACTTGGATCCTCATGATTCAGGAGAGTTCAGGCTTACTTGTATCAAGAGAGTACATATCGTTGTGGAATTTGTCTCCAGACATGCCTCCGTGAATGTAGATCTTTGAACCAACTGCAGCGACAATGTGGCCATGTCTGGCTGGCAGGTTTCTGCCTTGAGTTCCTGGCTGGGACCAGGTTGAAGACACTGGGAAGACCAAAAGATATAAGCGTTCACATATTTAGGCAGAATAAGAGTCACACCTTCAATGGGTGGATTATGCATTCATATTGATGGCTATTAAACATGTCCGTGGCAGTGAAAATCTACCACAAACACAATCGAACTGTGTATATAATATGGAGTGAAGTAGCATCAGACAGTTAAGCTTACAATCCCCACTTTATTTACATATGACAATGGATCTCTGTTCATTGGTTAAGGCCTTTTTACAGAAGACAGTTTGACTTGCCATTGCAGGAAAAGCACAGGGGTTACTAATAACAATTATGATGGCTCTATTGCATTTAAGTGTGCCTGTCGGCACTGCCAGTGAGTCAGTATGCACAAAAACAGGGCCCTGGAACTGGCACACCTCAATGAACTGCAGCCATTACTAATTAAGGTTATTAGTTACACCTGTGCTTTTCCTGATATGACAAGTCAAAATATCTACAGTGAAAAAGCCGGTTATGATTTCTCGTCTATAACTGTTTTAATTAAACAGGATCAAAATCTAAGGCACTTTATCAAATGAAATTAATTTGGTATTAATTAAAAAAAAAACACACAAAATGCTCATATTGTCATTTTTGAAATCAAAAATAGCTCTAATATTTTCCCCAAATAAAATCACAATTAGGCGGGATGCCTTCCGTATTGAAGTATTAAAAGCCTTGCACACCCACGCAGGTGTTTACAATAGCGTCTTCTTGATTAGACCACTGCTCAGGTCGAAGTTGAGAGCAGTTATGCATGGAATTACAGGAGGTCACCAAACATGATTTAATAATGAAAATGTGCAAGTTGACCAGCCATAACAGGTGCAACAGAGGTAAGAGGGGAGATGTTAATCAGGCAGTCAGTGTACTAATGCCCACTCAGTCCTGAGAAGGGATCTAATCAGCCAAAAATAAGAGAAAGCATCTGTGGGGGGCGTTCCGTGTAGGACATTTATATGCCATTAAACATTTGCGCAGTTTACCGTAAAAAGCACATAAAGATGTTTCACTCTATCTCTTAAAAGCCCCATTTAGGGAATTATTAAACTTAACACAACAAGGTAATTATGACTATGCTATATGTCCAGGATCATTCAATGAAAAATAAATTTAGCGCGAAGGGCTGTGGGGCAAAATGTCTCAATATTGTTGGTTGTAATACAAGATACCGCGTAGAAAGATTTCCTGGGTGTTGGAGATACAATTATGCGGTTTATTAAACACAAACCTGTGTCAAAAACATGAAGTTGGGTGTCTGAGACTGCTGAAGCTCCTGCTTCCCCACCAGAACAGACATACAGTCTGTCCCCTTGGCACGCTGAGTTGGTGTGGTATGTCCTGGGACTGGGGGGTTTGCCATTGACCACCACATTCTTCCAGCGAGACCCACTGTCTGGACACACATGTAAAGAGTGGATTATACTCAGTTTACAGAAATCTATGGTCACACACTATACACTCAACCTGTCAAAAAACATTGGTTACAAAACATTGAAAACCGCGACAGCAGACGATTTCATACTCTCTTCTTTGAGTGAAGCCCTGTTATTCTGTGAAACCGCTGTAGTGCTAAACTACTAATGAAGATTGCAGATAACTAGGTGAATTTAAATTTGGAATTTACCTGTTAGCTGTATATTTTGGATACAATTGCGATTGCCACTCTGCTGTGCCCCTCCGAACACCCACAGGCTCTGAGGGCAGCTCTCTGACACAAAGCTGCAGTGTTCATACCGTGACTCCAAACCCTCCCATTCTGGGATGTCCCATTCATGAATATCTGGTGGAGTCAGAAAGGACAAAAATGAAATTGGGAACTCAATAATGACCCTGCCGAGTATATAACAAATGATGAATGTGTGTACCAGTAGCTCTGTGACAAGTGACACTGTGCACAACGCTTGACGCCCTGATTGTAATTTTAGCTCAAGTTATCTTCATAATCACCGGTGATGGGAGCTTTATCCATAATGGTTAAACGTATACTGTAATTAACACATTCAGCAGCAAATCACTAAACATATTCACAACAGCCTTTCTCCACACTTACTGTAAATGAACGCAAAATTTCAAGGTGATTGTGATTTCAAGATAAACACATTATACACTGACTTGTTGGAACAAGTCTTCAAACAGCTAATGGAATCCACAAAAGCCCAAATGTGGGTGAAATGTATCTACAAAGCAATACAAACTAGTACTAAAAATACATTTCTTCTTGTAGATTTTTGGTGAAGCGCTCGTAAAACACTGTTATGCAGATGTCATATCCCTGGACAGATTCTGTCCTGAATCTTTTTTTACCTAGATTGATGATGTGCGAATGTGAGAAGCTGCCGCTGGGGTTGGCTCCCCCAACAATAAAGATTCTTCCTTTTCCTTCATCTCTAGATGGAATAAACATGCAGGTGTGACCCACACTAACACCTGGAGAAGCCCCCCTGGGTATCAGAGAATACCTGTTGAAAACAAAACAACTTCAGCAGGATAAAAGGTTAGCTAATTACAAGTGCAATTAAATGATCTGAATTCACTCACCATATTCCTTCTTTGGGTTTATCTAGAGGGTCAAGGACTGGGAGAAACTCCATGGCTGTCAAAGATATGAGTTAACCTGGTGTTATCGTTTTTGAATGCTTCTCCTCACGGATCCGGTGCGATGACAAAGAGCTGGTACACTACTACCCTTGGGCAACATTATTGTTAATTTGACTCATTATGAATGTTATTTATAGCATGTAATAAGTATAATAGTACGTAATAAGCTGAGGGTATCCACAGACGCTCTTACGTGAAATATAGCAAACGTTACAATCGAAGCAACCAAACAATGTAGGTGTTTTATAGTTCCTCTCGTCAACGACTCATTATCTAAACACAACCGTGAATATTATCTGTGAAATATAACTTAATTTAGCGACAACGTAACACAACACACAAGACGCTAACTAGCTTCATGAAAACACACGTGAGGAACTTCCTTCCCACTAACCTGTCCTTCCGGGTTGAAAGAGGACAGACTTGTAGTGATTTAAGTGAAGACAGTATCCCTTGGCACCACTCTCTAACGTCCGTACAGCGACAGCGGTTACTATTGCTACACGAGACTGTAGAGATAGCTTAGCATTAAGTACAACTCCCGACCACAACACAGCTCTACGTTGAAAACAGTACGCAAACACTACGTTACAACTTCCTAACGTAGTTGTCATGGGTGCCTGTCGCGCATGCGCAATTCACTTGACCTGTCAAATCACTCACTGAGAAACGAGTCACCACAACTTTCCTATTTTTTATCATGCATAAAACAATAATGCAAATTCGTTGCAGGGGTTAGGAAGGAGTTCTTCTCCGGTTTACACTCTTAAAAAAGTGTCAGCAGTTTCCGTTTGACCTAAAAACTCCTATCTCCCGCTTCAAGTAAAGGTAGACTTTGAGTGACAGCTGCTGATGTTTCTGCAACGAGTCACAGAGCTAACTTTAGCGAATTAAGTTTTTTTTCCACTTCAATAAATGTCTGTGTTTATAAAAAATCCCAGCAGTTGATATGCAATTATGGCTGTTTTGAAAATGTTTTCAGGACACCATTAACTCTCAGCTGAAAACAAAACAGTGACAGAGAGGGGGCCCTCTTGTGGTTACATGTGGACGTGCTTTTAACACTATACTAAGAAGTCTGAGATACATTTTTACATTATACTGTTGTGTAATAATAATTTGTCATCTAGCATACATTATACATTTATAAAATATATCAAAAATAACTTTGCATGCACCTGACTGCATTTTAAATAAGTCAACATTCAAAATGTGTCTACAGTTGTAAGTTACAGTAAATGTATTTTCTTTCTCTCCATGTGGAGCTACCATTAGGAAGTATATTTCTCCAAGAAGGTGCAGTTTTATAATTTACGGTAAATTGTGCTGACAGGTATACTTATAAAATTGCATTTCATAATATGTCCAGTAGGTTGTGCCATTGTCTTTTTTGCTAAAACTTTAAATGGTGTACTAGATGTAGCTTGGACTGCCTCTGAGATGATGATATTAACCTGAATGTTGCGGTAGGCTATTTCTGATGTATTTGTGTCTTAATGTAATCTACTGACTTTTGGACAAAGAATAAACTACTAAACTTGGTGATCTGACTGAACAGTATTAAAAAGGATGTCATGAACACAACAAAATATATATTTATTTAGTATATGATTGTTTTTAGTATGAGTATCTGCTCTTCTAATAGGATAAATTTAAAAGGTGTTTTTTTTAAAAAATGTATTTAATTTGCCTTCTGCAAGGTTTCCTTTAATTACTGCATCAAAAAAGTATTATTGTGTTAGGAAATGAGCGCTACAATGACTGAAGTACCCAGAAATAGGACAATGAAGATTTAATCTCTAATTGGAATATACATTGACAAAGTCACATACTATTATATATTCAAAGCATCCTGCACAGTCAGCGGTGTTTCAGATAGAGTGGAAGCGGAATGAAAAAATCTGATTCAGTTAAGTCCTCTGTAGACACTATGTTACCTCCTTAGCAAATTACTGAAGTAATGAGCAAAATTATGTGAATGGGGATGTTAATATTTGCCCATTAGATCAGGGCAGTTTATTTATGGTTCTGCATTTCTTGTAACTTGTGACGATAGCTGTCCACCATATTCTGCTGAATATTCTCCAAATATTCTCACATTTACGGAAGACTTCACACAGGTATTGTAAGACCTGGACCAAAATGTGCAGCACTACAATACTGAATAGTTAGTAGCTCATATTGTCGCATCAAATGGACAGGATAGGAACACTTAGAATCCAACAAACTATAAGCCCCAAAGGCTTCGCTTTATAGGTGACTCATAAAAAACAATACGTCATCCTGAAATGAATAATACATTTATGGGGTTTCTTGGATGAATAGATTACAAAACAATGCCAGGTTCAAGAAAGGAAACACGGCTCAAAGACATTTTGGTGTAAAAAATAATCAATGAGTATCCCCTCAACGGTGGCAGTCTGTAAGAAAAAGTGCACCCTAATTCACAGTAGCATTAAATTATGTGAAGGAAAAATAGTATTTCCATAAAAAAAGAAAATACTACTGACTACAGCCACACTACATACTGTTTCTACCTCCTTTTTTAACAGTAATGATCTAAAATCAATCATCAATAATCATCTTTCATGCCAAAAGTGATGCCCTCAGATTGCTCGTTTTGTCTGTCCAACAGTCCAAACTATACAAATCTTTAATTGGCATTAAACAGGAAAAAGCAGCAAATCCAAATATTTGAATGAGAAGAAGTGAATGTTTGGCAATAAACTATCTACATTTTTGTGTTGATCAACTACTCTAGGAATTAACAAAACATTTCAGCTGCAAAACTTTCTTCACACCTCTTACCAAATATTTACTGACGTGCTTTAGTTGAATCTCCTTTTCACCCCCGGACCAGTGTGTAAGATTTAGAGGGATTTATTGGCAGAAATGGGACATAATATTCATTATTAGGTTTTCATTAGTGTATATTCAACTGAAACTAATTATTGTTGCGTTTTATTAGAATGAGCCCTTCTTATCTGTATAGTGAGTTGTTCCTTTTTCAGGGTGATCTTCATGTCACACCGCCATGTTTCTACAGTAGCCCAGAACGGACAAACCAAACATTGGCTCTGGAGACGGCCTTTTGCATTTTTACGCTACCCGTAGGCCACCGTAGGTTCTCCCACCGGCTTGGAAAGGAAGGGGTGAGCAGAGGGGTATTCAGCTGGTTGCATTCTGCAACCTCACCGCTAGACGCACTGGACCTTTAATTGCCTCTCAATACTTCTGTCTGTTTAAGTCTGTTTAATCTGTAACTTTATTATCTTTATTTTTAGTTCAACCATAATTAAGTATTTCTTCTGTATCTAGTCTGCCAGTGCCTCACATTCTGATCTTATTTGATGGTTACTATTGTATATAGACCTTTATAGTGCGTCACTCATGTAATTGATTAAGCAGCCATGCACTCCAGTCTGCTACCAGCAGGTGCTCAGCTGTTCCCTATGGCAATATGGACATCTCTGCACACAGCCCTCTCTCTTCTCCTTCCACAATTCCCCCCAGTCGAAACTGCACAGTCATCCCCAATCATCCGGCGCAAATTGAAAACTCATCTCTTTGAGGAACTTGTATATTTATCTCTACTATCTTAATGAAGTCTCCCTCGCCTCTACCTTCCTCTTCCAGTTGCACCTGATATTGCCCCTCCCTCACATTTCTCTGCCTTGCACAAACTGTATGTTTTACCTTGTACTTACTTATCCTGCCTGAAGCTATAGGGCCTAGAGGAATATTTGCTATATATATATTCATGGCACTGTGGCTTTGAACCACAACTTGCTTGTGCTATTGGCCATCCAAGGGGTTAAAACAGCTGTGGTAGGCTTATAGTGGCCACATCTGGCTATCCAACAAAAACATATTTGGCTCCTTGTTTAGTGTTTCGAATTTTTAGACTTTTTAATAAATCAACAATAACTATAAGGCTCCGGTAAATCCCAATAAATATGAACTTGTAACATCTAATGATTAGTGCCCCCACGTATGCCTCATTTTGCACTGTGGTGTAAAGGATGAATTAACATAATGTGTGTGGATAAATCCCAAGGCAAGTCTAGTGTGGCAAACTATATAAATTTGCATATATGAGTCATTCTTTGCCCAAATGAGTGTCAACATAAGCTCCTGTCACTCATTTTAGTCCAAACTTACTAATCGAAAAAATGACATCTGATCTCAGATCCCTAAACAAACGGTTTTATAAATCTATTATATTTTCACAAGAAATAAACAAACAAAACATTTCCACTTTCCTTGTAAAAAGTCCACCCCCTCCAACGCTGAACAAGCTCTTTGGGCTGGGTGAAAGCAAAATAGTGGAGAACATTAGGGAATGGTATATTGGAAAGAAGTTGTTTGACCTTGGTTTGTTTTGATGGACTGATATTGGACACACGACAAACTTGACAGACTTTGCATTGTCTAAAAATGTCCTAAAAAGTGTGTGTATTCTGTATCTCTGTGGGGGACTGACATGGAAGTCCAGTTCTGTCTCCTAACACAGTCCATGCCGTGCCACAGTAGCATTATCTGCCCAGTTTACACTTCGGGGAAGCAGAGTATGAGTTTCAGGCAGGTCCTTTGTTTTCCCTTCAGTGCAACTGATAAGGACCAAATGAATCAGGGGCTTTTTCTGGAGGGACAGAATGAGAGGAAAAAGGATAAGGATTATGACTTAAAGTCCTGAGGAGGGGACAAGAGCCAGGAGTAAGAGATAACTGTAGATATATTTTTGTCAGCCCAAAATAGGTTATCTGAAAGCATGTTATTTTTGTGAGGATGCTGTGTGTACAATACTTGCTGATTTGAATTTGGTCACAGTGTGTGTGTTAAGTGGTACACAATTCTTGCAGATTTTTTCATTTCCCAAAAATATTTGTGTGCTTTCTAGGCGGGTGGGCAGTTAGTTAATCAGGCTTAACAGAGAAGTTCATCTCTGGGTTACTGGTACACTGCAACTCGGCAAGATGTCAAAATAATGTGCTGTATAGCTGTTGTGTGACATTTCACCTAGAGGTGTGTTAAGTCATGCTGAAAAGTAATCTGGATTATAACCACACAACCTCATCACTAGCTTGGTTCCATCTAAATGTCTACACTACACAGATGGTTTAATCTGTGTTAAAAACATGTTTTTTTTGCATTTTATCTTTGTTTTTTGCTTTTCTTCATGTAATTTGTTTCTTGTTGTTTTAAATTATTATGGCATATCACCTGCCATTTAAAAAAAAAAATCCCATTTTCTAACTGAATATAATCATTAATATGTAATAAAACAATGTCATGGTATATGTTCATTTGACTTTCATGAAGTAAATGGTGAACGTCTTTATTTCCCTCTGGAAATCCTTGGAAACTGAGCAGACATTGTTAAGTTAACCGCGGGCTCTCACATGTTATTTATACTCTTGTCTGCGAACATTTGTCAATGACTGCAAATCCATCTGACAGCTGCCAAGTACAGTTGTAAACAACACAGTGAATGATGCTATATTGTCTTTGCTCGGCAACAAATGGCGCTAAACCAACCAAACTACAGAAAACCAGGAAACTGCTCTAAAATAATCGACAGCTTTCGTTTCTGTAACAATATTGTTTGACCTCAAATTCAAAGCCATCTGTCACCAGTAGGTGGCTCATGAGTAACAACAAACAACAAGCGGATTATATAGAATTAATCAAAATAATCAGATGAACCCTGCAAAACCGGCTATTATGGGTATGCGGTACTATTGTCGATTAATTGATTTTTTTTTTAATGCTTAATGGATAGATGACCATAACTAATCTAATGATGATGCTGTCTTTTACAAGCTATGTTTAGTCAACTTTTAGGGCAGACAAACCCTTTTTCAGAGGCTACAACACTTGTGTAAATGAGAAAAGCTGTGCAATGACTGTGTCAGTGAGACAGTTTATCGAAGGATAATGTTTGAACTTTTATGCATATTGTGCATATGCACATTTAATGAATTTATGTATAATGAAATATATTTGTTCCCATATCTATTGTGTAAGATTGAAATGTCGAATTCAAGCAATTATTGGGATCTTTCTCTGACCGCCATCCAGGGGCGTTTTCCAGAATTTGAGGACATTTGGGGCTTAGCCCGGACCTCTGTAGGTGGGTCTGGGGGGGGGGATTCTTTCCTGGGAATTGTTTTTGATAAACAAGCTCTATTTTGCACTCAGGCACCTTATTTAAATCCAGTGTTTATGTCTTAATCATTGAAAATTGAAGTGTGCACTGTTTACCTCTCCATCATCTGCTCTCTCTCTCTCTATACATACACTACCTGATCTGCTGTCTGTCTGGCTGCGTCTTTCTCTTTCCACTGGGACTTTAAGAACGTTTTCATCTATAGTTAAATGAGTCGTTCACCGTTTCATTTTGGAGCCACGGCGTAACGTGAAGTAATGTTATGAATAGTGAGGTTTGTAAAATACAATCAAGTGGCACCTACAATCACGGTTAAGAGAAATGTAGCCTACTTCATTTTACAAATCATCACATATGCTCACTTCTTAGCCTCCCCTTACTTCTCTACAGAAAGATTGGTTTGTTCTTTTTCACCTGGACCTGTAAGTCCATTTCTTCTCTACTTTTCCCGCTGTGAGTAACTCAGCGCTGATGACTGTCAGGGCCCCCACGCACACACGCACACAGTTGGTTTAGTAACCAGCATTTACTTTGACAGTCTCACTCACGCTATCACGCATTCAGACATATTACGTTTCTTCTTAATCTTCACAGGTTTACATTTGAAATTATATTTGGGGCTACAATCAAAGCATTTGGAGCTTAAGCCCCAGTAAAATGACATGACGACACCACTGCCGCTATCCAACGGGATGCATGGAAAGCAGAACAGTTGAAGCCTGTGATTGTCAGCTATCGTAACAGGTCACATCCCACTGCTGGCTGAAGTAGTGTAACTGTGGAAAACACAAAGATATAGCAGTTTCTCAACTTTTCTATCACACACACACACACGCACGCACACGCACGCACGCACGCACGCACGCACGCACGCACACACACACACACACACACACACACACACACACACACACACAAACAAACAAGCATCATGTTTCTTCTCTTCTCTGTAGTTGCTGAAACCGTCTCGTCTAATGGCAGCTAGCATGCTCTCTCCGAGATGACCTGTCTCAGAGTTTACCTGCGGAAGCCCCCTGCCAGCATACCGGAGACATCGTCCTTCCTCCTCAGTACCCATGGTGAGGTTTATTCCGATAAATTTTTTGTTGAGAAAAATAAACCAGTAGTCTTGTAGTATGTGATAGTTAAGCGTTTCTTTTTATATGAATCCATAACGGCTTGAACCAAAAAAGTGTGTCTGTTCGTCTTAATCCATATTTGTGACAGTAAAGGAATGTGTCCAAGTTGTATAAAGGATTGTGTCACAAAGGTCTGCCTGCACAGACACGCGATCCTGCAGTGTGTCTGACGTGAGAAGGTATTACTCGCAGCAACAAGTGGGCTCAGATGTAACAAGTCCTGTGGTCCTCTCACCTATCTGGTGGCAACCTGAATCATTTATTGAGGTTGTTAGCCAAACTAGAGGAGGGTGCACCTGCACTGTTTATTAAACATCCATCATCCAGTATTTTCCTTTCCACATAAATTAAAATGGATAACATATAACGGGTGCGTGTGGGGGTGCATGGCTTTTGTATTTATATGCCTGGGATGTATGTGTGAAAGTGTCAGGAATAGGTCTGAGGGGAACTCGTCTCTGTGGCTGACTTAGGCCTATTCGTAGGATTAATTTCCTCACAGCTTTGTTGTAAAACATCAGAGGAATGATTGCTTTAATGTGCAAGAGAATCGCTGATATTTCAAATGGATGGAGGATAATAGGTTATGTCTATTTTTAGTTTACTAAGGGAGATGAACCTTAGGGCCTGCCTTTTTGAAGCACTGGCCCAGAGAATGAACCCATATCATTGTGCATCAACAGCTTTCTCCCTCACTTCCAAAAGCCTCTTTTGCAAGTTCTCCAATTTCGCTGCAGGGACTTCTCAACATATCCTATTACTTTGTTGAAATAGAAAACAGGGGTTTATAGAGTGTCGCCCAAGAGTGATTTGCTGCGTTGGCGACACTTCTGACCCTTCTGCCCCATATGGCACACGTTAGCCTTTGCTTCTCATATTGGCACCACAGTCATTAGCCTGACCTCTGCAGTCTTCAAAGGAGATCACAAACTTTCCTCCGTGGACCTCTCTGAGTGATTTGTAGCATCTCTGTATTGTCCATTTTCACAAGCCTGGCTCGGCAGGTCT
The DNA here is from genome assembly GCA_016806645.1 of Ophiodon elongatus. NCBI lineage: Eukaryota > Metazoa > Chordata > Actinopteri > Perciformes > Hexagrammidae > Ophiodon > Ophiodon elongatus. The sequence continues at coordinate 1,633,534 of JACSYO010001905.1, forward strand.
CACATCTGGCGTTCCATCTAAAGCAATAAAGGTAATATCTTTGATTTCTGATATGTGGTGTCATCATGTCAAGCACGATCCCCCCACTTGGGAATTTACTGAGTTTATTCTAATGGCGTGCCCTTTCAGAAATGGGTCAAACTTTGCCATAAGCTTGAATTCTTCCAGAAAGCCTCTGTTGTTTGGTAGAGTGTGCCTGTGGTCACCCTCAGAGAAAGATGCTTTGATGCCAAAGAGTGAATTACATTCATCAACCTGGTCAGGACCTCATGTTTTCACTTGCCTTTGGGCATTTTTATCTTCTCCACAGTTTTCCCCTCTACAAATTGAACCCGCAGTTTCATTCAATGAAACGGCTTGAAGGACGTTGTCAGATGTTCACGTTTAGATTCTTTGACCACAGTTTCTTTTCATTATTTCCTTCACTCATAATTTAATAATTTTGTTTACATATGTTGTAGCAGAAGACATCATTGATGTATTGTATATTTACAGGTGGTTGCAACTTCTGCCACATTTTTCCAACCGTTAATCTAGTCACTTAAGACCGTTCTGTAACACAAACAACAAACCAATCAACAAAACAGACAGATAAAAAGGTTTACAGACACACATGCATGTTTTTTGCTGCCTCATAGTAACAATAATAACAGTAATTTGGCCCAAATTGCTCCTTGGAAATTTCAAGCAAGTTTCTTCTTTTGTCTCTTTTGCTACCTTTTATTTGACAGTTAAGCCCACACTGTAGAGTTGATTACTGCACCAGTGAATGGAGTTTGAGGCAATGCCTGAGTCGGGCAGAGAAAAGTTATAGATTAAAGGTTGAAGGGGAGAAAAGAGAGGAATAAGAGATAAGACACTGGAGAGTAGATAGATAAACACGGCAAGAAGACCGGCAGACTTAGAGATACATTTCATTTTAAAGGGATATTAATCAGAGACCAACCTCATTTACTGTACTTTATTCTTATTCTTCTTTCTAGTCGTTATTTATGAGGAATATTTATGAATGTATAAACCAGAAATCAGAACCAGATCTCAAATTTGTAATGAAGACTAGAGATGCTTCTAGAGAAAATGACACGAGAAAGATGGTAAATCTGGCCTCTTCAAATGTCACCAAAAGAGCAAAGATCATTTGATTATAATGGTGTGGATCCCAAAACCTTTTCTCCATTTCATAGCTCCAGACTGAACAATTTTTTAAATTTCTATTTAATGCAGGAAAAAAAAGGATGATTGTCAAGTTTGCAAATCTAGTTGAGTGACAACAAACACTCAGTTGGACACTGTCGATTTCAAATGCAGGGTTTGTGGATCTCCAAGATGTTTTTTTTATACATGCTTATTATTTGTCAGAGATGAATGATTTTGGAGGGTGTTTTGTCATTCTCAGTACCTCTCTTCTTTCTTTGTATTAGATAACTTATGTATGCGTTTGTCTTACCAATTTATTTTTCCATTCCCAAGCACTACTAGCTCAATTATTCTTCTGCTTGACTTACCCTCAATTAACCCTACTGTTGCTGTGTATATATAATTAATTTACCAACAAAAAATGTTTAATGCATTTTGTGATCACCTTATTTGTATTTTCATGCCATATTCTTTGCCGCGCATGGAGCAATTGTCTCTCTTCCCTTTGAATGGATAAATCTGCCAAGGACCGTGTGTAATTGATGAAAGTTTCTTGTTGTCATGATTAGAGTGCACAGAGCATTTCAGATTATGAAATGTTAAACACGGGCCCAAAGCCTTTTACAAACATGAAAGTGGAGTCTTCCTGAATTTACCCAGAACTTTCTCCTTGAAGCCATCAAGCAATGCTCTCCCGTTTCGGCTGTCAGTGCATATGGGCATCTGACATAAAGGTGTCTCATGGATTTAATGTGGACACAATAATCTTTTTATCTACTCCTCCGATTAGGTAATGACCTCCATCTCATGGAGAAAGGTGAGTGTTGGGAAGTTATATAACCAGCTCATTAAAAGAAATTCAGCGAGGGAAACGAGATGAGAGACACCTTGTATGTCTCTCATCTAATCTGCTCTTTGTTCCCCCTCGGATCAAATGGGATGAATTGGCGCTCGCGCCAAATGAAAACTGTGAATCCTATCCATAGCAGTTTCCCAACTTCTCAAAATTGCTCCCGTTCTCACAGAAAATGTTACCGAACACGGATTAACTCAGGCCTCCTTCCTTGCTCCTTTCTGCTGATAATGGCTACTTTAGCTGTCACATAAAGACCAACAGTGTCCCCTGGTTTGGTCTTATTGGATGCTGCTGGGGCCACAGGGTTTCAAATGTAAATGTGACAAAGAAGCAGCAAAGCCTATTAAAGCAGAAAGATGGGGAGTGGGAATACGAACAGGATAACGAAGACACACACACACACACACACACACACACACACACACACACACACACACACACACACACACACAAATACAACACAACCTTCAATGGCCTTTTCTCCCATTCTTTGGTAATTTAATTGAACATTTATTTTGCAATTCTATTCAGCACTTTTTAGAAAATATTAAAGACTATTCATTCCCCATTCCTCAATTGTGGCTTTGTGTGTGAAAAATAAATGCAAGGACACCTTAAGAAAGAAGAGGACATGACCTTCTTTGGTTTCAGCCTCGGGTTGTTATCAGCAACATCACTGAAGCCTCAGAGGTACATGGCAGTGTAGCATCGTCTCGAGTGACAGCATCACTGACGGATCCCTGTTGCAATGACAAAATAGGACATTTCAGACAGAATGCGACAAGATGGATGCTGCTGTTATTTATGTTTGGACATAGAAAACCAATAACAGATGTTGAGGTTCATCCTTGATATCTGACACATGGCTGGATTTCCCTTTCACCGTGCAAAGGGAGCCACAACATAAATATAGTATAGTGTTGTTCGTCTTTGCTCGTCCATGACACATAACTCAGTACTTTGGTCAAAGGTTGGGGATGTTATATCGACAAAGAATCATAACAGATAACTGCTGACTTGGCCGTACTCGTGTCCTGTTACTGGACAGGCAACAGCACTTTATGGTGTAATTGAGCTGGCACATGAACAAAGGCAGGTTCAACAGGGGAGAAGTCAGATGGAGAGTGACCCTCGTCAACATCAATGTTAGTGTCTTGCATCCTTTTTTAAGGGCTCTAGGCTTTTTGAAATATATATATATATATATCTGTCTCCTTCCTCAATCTTTCTTTTTCCTTTATATCTTACAAATTAAATATGCCGTGCAGTATTTGCCAGCTTGTAACGTATGTCTTTTTTTCTCCCACATACAATTTCACAAATTTCTCACAATTTAACAACACAGAGGAAAGGAAATTGACAATTTGAGGACAATAACATGTTGGACATGGATTTTAGCTCTATTGATTCACTAAAACAATAAAACATGAAATGTCTGTGCTCTGATAAAGATACATATATGAAGAATTAGTGGCGCCAACTAATTTCAAAGAAAGTTATCTTAGCTGTGACTTTACATTAAATGCAAACACTAGAACATAGTCTCTTTTCCTTTGTAGTCGGAATAATACATATTTTCTTATACACAATAGTTGAGTTTATCCTTTTTTTCCCCTAGTTTTCTGTCTTTCAGTACAACCTGTTTTGCCTTTCCAGAGTGCTCAATACTTTTATTATTGTTGAGGGGACTCGTTAATTTTTTTACTGCTGCCATAAAACGTCCCATTCAAGACATTTTATTATGCTGCATTATTTTAATTATAAACTCCCTTATAGACTCTCTCTCTAAAGGTTGTAAGGCTGGCATCTCCCTCAAACCAAAGGCTTGTTTCTTCTTGACCTTCCTTCACCTGAACAAGCCAGGCATTTTAAATTCATTCCTGCTTTAAATTCTGCCACGCACAACAACACGTCTGCTGCAGGGTCTCTCTGCCACATTCAGTGTGTGAATTCAGTGAGAATTTCTGAATTTCTGGAGAGACAAGGCAATGGTTGGGAAGTGGACTTTTTCTTACAATCCTCAAAAGATTGGTAACAATATATACTTAAAGTCAATAGTATTCATGCAGTCCAAAATCACAAATCACAAATTAGCCTCAGAGGGCAAACTCATCAGTCTTTACGGATTCTTAGAACTCCAGGAATATTCAATTTTTTTTTTAATTTCTTGTGGCAGCTGAACTTTACTCCTTGATGGAAATGTCTCTGATTAGTGTAGATTGGGTAGTCACGCGTACGTCCTAGTGATTTATTCAGCGGTAGAGCCTGTCGGAGCACCGTGCACAGTAGCATTATATTCATACCGTACGTGTGCTGGAGTGTATTTGCATGTGTTTGCGTGTCTTGGGGGTATTTTCAGTTATGCATGTATTGACCCACAGTGCAGTCTTCTCTGCCATGCCCCATTAATTCACTCCTACTCTCACAGGTTTTGAGCTCTGCTTCCAAAATGTCAGTGTTCAACTCTTGCAGGCCATTTGCTTTCTAAAAAGACAGCTCTTTTCTGTTTTGTGCCTTCCTTACTCTTCGCTCCTTCCTCTGCCGAAAACCTTTGCAATGTTTATCTTCCATTGTTAACATCCCAGAATTACTAATATTTACCCCATGGTAATTATATTTTTCTTTCTTTTTGTCAGCTGATGTTACAGATAAGGCTATTGTATTCATCTATGGGAGCAATGTATTGACTGTACGTTCAGCGTTTTACCTGTATCAGTGTTTTAAGAATGAAGGAAATGCCATTATCAGATCAATAAAACCCTACTCTTGCTGCTTGTTAACTGCAAACATGAATACCTTTTAAACACTTAAACAATGTTGTAAGCATGTTGTGTCCACTTAAAGAAGATGAATTTCCCAGCAGTGCGGGACAAGAAGCCGGAAAGGATTTTACTAAATTTGACCCTTCAGTTTAGGTCTGTCAAATAGCATTTTGCACTTTGTTTTGCCTTCTCTGCTTTTGGGCCATGTAATACTAAAAGTGAAAGGAATATCCCCTATATTACTGCATTGCTATTCTATTGGTGCTGAAGACCAGAAGTGGTGTTTGTGAAAATAAAAAGCTATTTCCAAAATGCAAAACCAGAAATAGCAATAATACAAATTTATATGACACTTTGTCAGTCTACCACCTTGTTTAACTATGGCTTACAATGGTTTACAAATGATCAGCTTTTACTGATCTAATGTATGTTAGAAATGTATGTTATTTTCTTACAGCCTTGGACCTACAGTAATCCGTATTCACTTGCATCGTCTTAGTAGCTGTCAGTTGAAACTGTTTTGACAGTCTACATTTACCATCATCCATTTGGTTTGGCTTCTAACTGCAGTTTGATACAGATTGTGTTTGATATTTTTAAGACTGCATCATAACTACCGTGAGGTTCAAAAGCACCAGGAAGATATTTGTGTTCTCATTTTGTTCTTCTATGCTGGCCAGCAGCACAAAACCATGCCAAGTTCAGTGTGGGAACGACAAACATCCCTTGTACCCAAGCTCTGAAGTGCCAGCAGCGTTATCACACAACGAGGCTCCCACATTTTAGCTTCAGACTGCGCTCTTATGAGCAGGATTAATTTAGAATAGCACAAAGCCAATGTTAGCAGTGGCCATGTCAACATGGCTAACGAGTCTCCTGGAGCCGTTAGCGGTGCTAAGGAGACTCAGAGGAAGGGCGAGAAAGAGGGAAACAGGCAGACAATTTGTGAGTGAAGGAGAGAAGAAGTGACAGATGATAGACAGTGAACAAAGACACACACACACACACACACACACACACACACACACACACACACACACACACACACACACACACACACACACACGCTGCTGGCCCTTCGAGGCAGCATGGACTTTTTTGGTTGCACTCTGAAAGCTGTTCGCTCTTCCTCTGCTGCTAGTTCAATATCGTGAAAGGACCCACGTGGTATTTTGTTGTTTATGTTTTTGAAAGTGAAACGAAATGTGGTCAGAAAAATTTGAAAACAGATTTTGCACTAATGCCCTGCTATCAAATAGGATAAAGGAATCGTTTGACATTTTTCTGTCAAATATGAAGCTACAGCCAGGAGATGATTATCTTAGCTTAGCATAGTGATTGGAAGCAGGGGGAAAACGCTAGCCTGGCTGGTTGTACAGGGTCTTTGTGCTGGACAGGTGCAATAACTACCTGGACTTTTGTCGTCACTCACACATTGCCAGGCAACCAGCAGAGACTTCAGGCAGTCACTGCAGCCAAGAAATAGTCCAGCACAAAACCACCCGTGAAATCGGTCTTTGTGCTAAGCTAAGCTAAACCATTGTATGTAAACCATTACATTCAACAGAAATACCTGTCACCCCGTCATAACCTTCCTTCTCTCTTTTTCAATAGGTCAGCTGAAGCTGTCAATCATCCAGGAGCATGAAGTACTTGTTGTTAGCGGTAAGTTCTTTGAAAGGCTGTTTATAAAGGGAGACACTGCGTTGGAGGGACACTTTGTACCCTGTTCATTTGAATGAAGTACACAGTCTGTGCCTGCTAGTGGCTGGTGCAACTTAATTTGTATAGCACATATGATTTGCAACATATAAAGTTTAATATTGAATGGCGCAGTGCAGATCACCTGTCAAATCACGACAACCGACCATTAATGAGAAAGTGGTTTGTTTGTTTTGGTCTCCCAGCAACCGAAGCCATACACGCTCCTACTTTTGTTTGTGATTCTCCATCTCCTCTCCCAGGTCTTTTGTGCCCCTGTCATTTCTCTGAGTGAAGGGCCATTTACTCATCAGATGCCAATCTGGATGCTTTTTTTTAAGATTACGCAACTCAGTATAACAACATCACAAACTATGTCCTCAAAATGACAATGACATATTTTTTGTTTCAGGGACAGTGGATCCTGTTTTCGTATACATTAAATATTAGCATGTAAAACCAACAACCATTGAACTGTTCATGTTTTGTCGCCATAAATCAAGCTTTATCATAGACTTGGAGTCAAAGTGCACTTGAAGCTTTGTGTGTATATTGCATGCAGTTTATGCAATTGTACATTTGTGTTATCGAAGAAGAGTCTGAGATCTATAAAAATAGTAATTATATCTCTATATTTTGGTTTTATCTTGAAACATACTGAGACCAAAACGTTGGACTTTATAATGCCTCATATCTCTTAGTTCATGTGGTGTTTGAGCCCCATGTGGAAGCTTGCAAAGCCCTGTCATGTATTTTCATTTTCCCGAAGTAAACACGATAAGGATGGAATCTCATTCGATGCTGTGCTTTGGCACAGGATAAAGTGCCCACAATAAAATGGCTTTGCTGTCAAGGATGAAGGCAGAGAAGAAATGCATACAATGTTGACTTACTTACACAGCTTGAGCAGCTATTTCTATAAAGTATGGTGATTTTCCTTTTGGGTTCATTGGAAATACTTAATGGCTTCTTACAAATCATTTTCACTCATTGTTATTTCAGCAGTCAGACATCCTTTTACTCTTCCTGCACATACCTCAATCTAGAAACAAACCTATGGGTGAGTTCATGTGAATCACATTCTGCCTCTCTGCCCCTCGCTGCAGCCACGCACTTCCTCAAACCTATCCACTGCCATTCTCTTCCTCTCCACCTGATGCCCTCTGACTTTTCCTCCTGTCTCACTCACCTAACTCACACATCCAGCCACTCCCTCCGGCCCTGCAATAACCCCTTTCCCCTCCAGTCCCAGTCACCTGACCTTCTCTACCCACCTGCTCACTTGCTCCCACTTTCTTCATCAGCCCTGCAGTTATTGAACAAGCCCCTTTCCACTCACCCCTTGCCAGTTTGTCAAAGTTGCAATGTTCTTTTCTTGCCTTGTGTTTCTGCTTTTGTCATCAGAACCTGAACCTGCACCTGCCCGCTCGCACCTGCCTATAAGCCTATATACTTTTATTGGGACAGTATCAATATCGTTAAACTCTTCCACTCTGCCTGCATTTCTTGAGTCGTGACACAAGCTATATTAATCATGGCAGCCCATTTGTTCCTCAACCAAAGCAGCTTGCCGAGTGCATATCTCAAATATGGTTCCACATTTGACACCATCTGGACTCATACAACATGCACGCGTTGTCTACATGAGCAAACCCGAGTGTGTTTTTGAAGCGATAGGGAGTCCATTCAGAAATATTGTACACCACAAACAATCTGAGCCACACTAAGCTTCACGTGGAGCAGAGCCATGGTGACATTTTGACCAAGCACCTGAAAATGAGATGTGCTTATACATAATTAATGTGACTACAAAGTCATAATTTATTCAGTTCTATTTGTATGTGTTTGCAGTTTTGGAGGCTAGAGGAATTGTGGAGGAGTGCCAGGGGTCATATGACTTTTATGTTAAGGTATGTACAACTGTAAAGAATTATATAAAAAAATGTACTTATATAAACACTTTTATACTGTGACAAGTGGAGACTATATTGTGTATACTTTTGTTTTGCTGTCCTCCTCAGATCGGCATGTGCCCAGACAGTGATCCCAGCGACAGACAGAAAACTCAGATGGTTCCTCACTGTAGGAACCCCATCTTTTTACAAACCTTTTACTTGTAAGCAATCAATTTATACATTAATAAAAAATGTAGTACAATGTTGCAAACTATTTCAAGCTTTGTTAAAAAATGAATATATTTTGGTGTAGTTCAATTTCAGACTCAGTTGAGTCCTTAGTGAAAGGCAGTTTTGTGTAGCTCAGATTTCTTGTATCCTCCCCCAATTCCCCTGATGTTATCTGAAGGACAGATAACTGAATGTGACGAATATGTAATAAATGCACGTTTACCTTTGCATTATACATAAACAGCTTTTGAGTCGGTTGTGGGCTTTTCAAGTTTTGTTGACACCAAACAAATGTTTGTGCAAAGATTCAGTTGTTAGCTAGCCACACATATACTCCCAAGTGTGTGAAAATACATGTTTGTTCCTTTGTTTTCAGTAAGGCGGACCTTCATAAGAGACTGCTCTTCACAATGTGGAACGCTGACTCCACAACAAGGTACCTGCTGGGAATGTTGATGTTTTTGGTGAGGGTGATGATGATAGTCATAATGAAGAAAATAGTTTTGGGTGTTTCTTTTCCATTTAAACTCCTATTTTAAATATTAAATTTCAAGATGCTGTGACATGCTCAAGCTGCCCACTAGAGCAGTACAACACCATTTTATAATTGATGCTGCTGCATACTTCTGTGGGTTTGGCTCTGTGTGAGTCTGCATTTCTTTGTGTGGCTGTTTCTGAATCTGGCAGAGTGAATGTGTTACTCTCGCCTCCCTGCCTCACCAGACTTAAGCTGAAACAGGGTCATTGCTGGGATGGAGGACATATGGTTGAATGAGTCACAAATGTTTTGTGCTGTGTTGTATTGAGAGGACAGATGATGAAAAGCATAGCTATGTGCTAGAAATACTGACGAACACTATTTTAGACATGTTTTATGTGGTCCAAAGCTCTGTGCCCTGAACATGGAACATTGTGGTGCCCTTTATTTTCTTTGAATGAGTCTTGCTGTTTTCAGTTGAAAAACAAAATATCATACGCAGCATGTATTGGAAAGAATGTATACAGATGTAAAGTATACAGGGACAGGCTTACGTGAGTGGTTGAGTTAAGATCATGGAATGATTTTAAAGATCAAGACCTTTTTGGGACCGTTTCTGGGACACAGATTAAGAGTGATTTACTCATCTTTGGGAAGCAATTAAGCCTTGTTCACCAAAAATGTCCTTTGGTATTAAATGGGAAAAGCCAGTAGGAACAAATGTTTCCAATAGTAATACACCTTTGGAATATTTGTCTGCTAAAAGTATGCCTGTTTGTTTGAATACTTTTTTGTCCCTTCATTATGCAGATAAGCTTCACGGTGTAGCTTTCCCAATAACTTGATTTATTGAAAGCAGTGTGTACTCTTTCCTTCTTCTGGCAATAGCTATAAATGAACTACAAGATTAAAGAGGTAGACTCTTATATGCTCCCGTTTTCCTGTGCAGAATCTCCCAGAACCAATGCCATGGTGACTTTTGGATGTATTTAACACACTACTTAAAATCCCAACAGAGCTGTTTCACACATAACCATGGATTCTCCAGATGTTCTGTCAAGCAAGGACAATATTGTAGTCTTCTTCAATAAACAAGGGCAGCATCGGTTAAGCACCAGCAGTCTGTCACCTCAGATGAACAGCAGTGACCCGAGCAACTGTATCGACAGCTTTGTTGTGGAGTTGCTCAAGGAAATTGAGATCACAACCTTTTGAGACCAACCTCGTATTGTACAGACAGACAGAACATTCCTAACATGAATCAAAATTCACATTATTGCACATAAAAAAACGAATTTGGACTCTGTGTTGAATAGGAAATTATGAATCCCTGACTCATTTGTAAACTCTGAACCTGCTTCTACCTCTGAGAACAAAGGGAGTGACAGGAAAGAAAAGCAGGAAAAAATGTGTTTGAAAATTGAAGATGTGAATCTTCAAACTAGAAAGGTGCTCTCAGTAGAGCCCAGATCTCCGCCAGGTGTGTATGCTACAACCACTGCTGTAATGTTCATATTTGACACCGGCTCTGTGCAGGTGCGTGTCTCAGCTCCGAAGCGTTTATTTAAGCTTCAAGTCTATCTTTTTGAAAATAAACATGTAAACATGAGGTTGATGCCCAATAAAAAGGCGTGGAATAACTATGCCTTGCGGCTTCTACCGGCCGGGAGTCGGTTAAGAGTCGTGAGTGAGGCAGGCAGTCAATGGCAGTATAAAACAGGCAATAAAAGGTGTTTTGAGGCATGACAGGAACAGCAAATTAGATGAACACTAGGTATCACAACGCAATTTCCTGTTTCCCCCTGCTTAATCGTCTGATATGATGATCTCCAAAAGATCCCCATTATACCAAAAAAGTCTTATGTGGACTTCTGCCAGCTTCACAGAATTGTTTATCCATAGCGGTGGAAGGCTCAAGGCTTCACAGAGTTTGATCAGTGTTTAAAGAGGAAACAAGACACGATACACAGTATTGTTTTGTAACACAGACTTTTTTGGATTAGCCATTATGCATTATTTATTTTCCCTAAAAGGGAGACTGGAAGGTAGTACAACGGGCAAATGGACCAAATAGGCAGGAAATACAGGATGCTTATTTAGCTTTTAGTGACATGTTTTGACAACTGTTGGATGGTTTGCCATTGAGTTTGGTACAGATATTCATGGTGCCCAGAGGATGAATCCTACTGACTTTGATGATCCCATGACTTTTTGTCTAGCACCACCGGGAGGTTGTGGTTTGGAGTGAAATGTCTCAATAACAATTGGTTGGAAATCTGGTACACATTCATGTCCCTCTCAGGACAAATTTTGAATACTTCGGTGGTCCTTAACTTTTAATCCAGCATGCTATCATGCTATTATACAATGTGAACATGCAAATCATTGTACCTGCTTAACATCAGCATGTTCACTTTGCCATTGAAAGCCATTAGCATGCTGTCGCCCAAAGCACCACTCTGCCATAGCTTCACAGAGGCGCTAGCTGGAAGTTCTGGTCGAGCGAACTGAGTAGGAAACATTTCAGGTGTTCATTTGTGCTGACAGCGAGCTTGCCCTCGAAACAGCAGCTGCATTAGTCCCGTCCAGCTGGGAGGTTGTCGAGAACTGTTTTTCTCATCTATGCATAATTAAACATCCCAACCCCCTTGGCCACCACCACGCACAGACTTCCATAACTCTGCTCCTACTCTGATAATATATTATGATATATACATATCAGTATGTTGACACATTCATGAAATATATTGCCCAAGTATCACATTTTACTCCTTTAAACTTTTTTATTATTGTTTTGTCTTCCTTCATTATGTTTTACTATGCCTCTAACAGCAGATATTTCACCCAGGGGATCAACCTCCTTTAAATAAGTCTGTATGGTAATGTGGGACAATTTTATGTTTGAAAAAATTTGACACTTAGATGAAAAACACTAAAACCATCACGTTGATTTGTTTGTATTCGTAGTGTGGTCTGTGGTATTTAACTCCTTTGAAGGATAAAAAAACACATTTAAGATGTCAGACCTGAGTTAGAAGACACAAATCGGCTTTACTTAGGGGTATTAATTGATTTTTTTTATCCTACTTATTTATTCTCTGTGTGCCTCTCTCTCTGTATCAACAGGATGAGTGAGCTTCTGGGTTGCATGAGCTTTGGTGTGCGCTCCCTTATGGATCCAGACAAGGTAAGTGTAAACACAGATTAGGAGTATAAAGACATTCTGTAAACAATATACACAGCTCCCGTTTCAACTTTCACTCTTTCTGTGTGTGTGTGTGTGGGTGTGTGTGTGTGTGTGTGTGTGTCCATCCATTAGACCATGCATCTAAGAGTTTAGTTCAGTGTGAATGAGTTCCAGTGACCTCGATAGTTGAGAGGAAACACTTTGGGGTTACGAGTGTTACAGTGCAGCAGCGGTGCCTCCAGTCACTGGAGTAAAATACAGTTTGAGTCACTCTCTCTGCTGAAATGTTATGGGACATGCACATAGACACACACGCATTCCTTATCTAATTGAAGTCTCTTTGTTGTCTCATGTCTTTCTTTTACTGAACTGAGGTTAGATTTAAAGAAGAAAAATTACAATACAAGTGCAAAAATGCAGTATGTTGATCAGATGATGTTGCACAGTGAGAATTTTGAAAATCTTTGAACATTGCATACTGTAAATCTTTCACCAAATTAAAGTGAATCTTTCCATGAAGGCAATGTATTATATGTGGAAATTATGAATATGTAGTGCATCTTACTAGAACATTTTTATCTGGGGAGACTTTTAATATCACTGACAAACCCCTCTTTGTATTGTTCTATGACAAGAGAAGAAAGCCCAAAGTTGTTTCATTTTGTCAGCCTTTGTTTGAGCTGTCAAAAACACAGCACGTCCTGTTCTCGTCACACATACTGTATGTTTCCTAACGGGACCTCTGTGCTCGGCTTGCTGATAAGCACTGAATACTCTCAGATGCTAAAACAAGAGTATGAGTCTACGGCTATTTTAATGCTGTGGGGGCTGTACTTGTTACATTATTATTTACATTATTTAGTCAAAAAACGAATTATTTGCCTCAGAAATTTTGACCTGATGGTGGTGCTAAATAAAAAAATAAGGGATCATCAAAGTGATCCCGAGGTGGACGTGAAAATCTGAAAAAAATTTCATCCAATAGTTGTCAAGCTGTTTCAGTCAGCAACAAAGTGGTGGCCCGACTGACGGCTCGACCTACAGGCATTGCCATCCCGAGACACAACCCAAAAAGGGTGACACCACTTCCTCCCACACACCTACATCATAATATAGACGAACACAGCCCTGAGTCTTTCCTCCCAAACTGTCCCAGGTGAGAGCAGATGAATGTGAGGTCCTAGAGTTCAGCGCTGCTCCTCAGCTTAGAATAGGTTTTCCTCCACGTACAGTTTATCCCCATAGCTGCTTTTTATAGCTCTCTGCTGTTGCAATTTAATTATTAACTCCAATCTATCCAACTGTTTTTCCATTGCCTTTCCATATGTGCACATTTTCTTCTTGCAGTCTACCACATATTCACAGCTTCAAAAAATGAAAGCCCACGTTTTAGTGGTTAGTGCAGTAACCACTGCAAATGTTTTGTATGTAACGCCTCACTTGATTATTTACGTGTTATTACATCATTTTGCATGCATCTGTGTATGTAAGGCCACTTTTTGGATTTAGAGGAAGGAAACCTTGATGCTCATTGTGGTTACAGCATAGTTGAGAAAACCTCTACAATTGTCTGTTTCTGTACTTGTCAGTTATTGCATTCATCAGCCCTTTATCAATGGAGCATTCTGCCCCAAGAACCCTAATTTGGGCCTTTTGTGAAGTAGAAAATATGAATGTCGTGGTGACGTCTTCAAAACACATGATATTCTGGGGTTCAAATCACCGCAGAAAAAGAGGAGCTATCTTTAGCAAAAGTACAGAAAAAACATCTCTGCTTCTGGCATTAAAATCATCGTTTTAACCATTTGACCTGTAAGCTTTAAGCATTTCTTGATGTTTTTTCTCAGGTTGGCTGAGAAGTTGAGATGCAACTCTTAATTTGGTGTTTAGAAATAAAATGAGGAAAACAAACATGAACACAGCTGCAAATTGTTCTCTCTCACAACAGTAAGTGTTTTTTGTAGTTTCAATTAGCGTCCACATCAGTGAGGAAAACAAGTAACGAGCGGAAATTAATTTAGTCTTATGGCTTCCTTCCTCTATTTATCTCAATGAATATTTAATTTGCTTAATATGCTAATGAGGGATATTAAGCTTAGAGTTATTTATCTCCACCACATCTGTTCTTCTTTTCTTTTCTTTTTTTTTGTTAAGCCCTTCTTTCAAACCCACCCCTTTCTGTTTTTCTCCAATGTGCTCTTTTATTTCAGAAGCATTTGGAGCTTTCTGGTTATTTTTGTTACCTACTCTGCTTGCTTGTCACATCTTGTCATTTGTTTGCATCCTTTTGCCACTTTGTGCTTTTTACTTCTCTCTCATCTCCTGCTTTCTCTTTTCATCTCTCTCATCTGGCTCCCTCCTGACTTACAGCTCTCTTTGTCCCACTCTTTCCCCCCCCCACCCCTTGTCACATGTGCAGAGGAATATTGAACGATGGTGTAAATCTATCCCTGACTTTCAGGACATATGCCCTCCCCTCCCCCATCTTCTATACAGGTCCCTCCCCCCTTGTTCCACAGCCCGCAGAAATCTGTCCACTCAGATAAGATGCTTTTAAAACGGAGATTATTGTCACTGTCCATGGCATCGCATTATGTAGTACAAAAGAGGAGGCTTGCTCTGTGTGTGTGAGTGAGTGAGTGAGTGTGTGTGTGTGTGTGTGTGTGTGTGTGTGTGTGTGTGTGTGTGTGTGTGTGTGTGTGTGCGCTCTAATAAATGTGTGACACAGAGTAAAAACACCACAGTTTAAAACAGTGTTGTCCTGTTTGTAAGACCATACCCAAATCAACAGGATTAAAAATCAGACCCCCTCTACATGACTTTATGTAACACACGTACAGTACAGCAGTTGCGAATACACACATGTGCTTGCACACACACACACCATCTGGCTCAGAGGGCAGCAGTGCAGAAGTGGAGGCATCAGCTGCTGGAATAAGCTAAAGCATTGTGAGTGGTGAGTGTATGTATGTTCAGTGTTTGCAGCCCTGGAGGAGCAAGCAAATTAAGTTTGTGTCTGCGTGTGTCTGCGTGTGTGTGTTTGCATCTTTGTGAGTGTGTGTTTCTGTACATGTTCACATGCTCACATAAAGAATTTCATTTTAGATTTAGATCTCATTAAGTTGAATCCCCAAGCTTAAAGTCAGGCACACTCGTGCATGCGCTTGACACACGCACACGCACACGCACACGCACACGCACACGCACACACACACACACACACACACACACAGTCACTCTTTGTGTGTGTGCTGTAGGAGGTTCAAGGATGGTACTACCTACTTGGGGAAGAGCTAGGGAGGAAGAAGCACCTTAAAGTGCCCACACAAAACAACTACAACTCCACTGGTAAGTTAACTTAATCATTAATCATTATCAGTGAATCAGATGGGAACCCTGACTTAAGTTGAACTTAATTGAAATGTGTCTGCTGTAAGGAATATGGAAATATGTGAAGTATTGAAAGTTGGCATCGGATGCCTGGTAAGATTATTAGGCCTGCTTTTTTTTGTGTCAAATATTTCCTCATTTAAATCAGGAAACCTTTCTATATATGAGCCATATTTTAATTTGAAAACGTTCTTTATTTTATGATATATTAATCACCCATATTTTAGTGCACAAAAATAAAATGTTTATATTCCCCCAAACGAAAGTATAATAAATGTATTGTTTTGGTACCAGTGGTGATACTCACATATGTTTTTAAATGATACCCAGCCCTGATGAAATTATTCATCATTAATTATTATTAACATGTGAAAACAGGATGAACATAAATATAATAGTTAACATAATGGTGTACAAATTATTGCATGGAAAGGGGAAAAGGACAGTCTAGTAGTCTAAAGGCAAATCAGCAATTTGTGAGGGTTAAACAAATCTAAAAAGGGCAACTGTAAGGACACAAGTCAACTTTCCATATACATATTGTCACATGTTTGTGTGTGCCAGGCTCGCAGCACTAAGGCTTTATCAGTCTTAGGGTCTGGAGGTGGGGCGACTGTAGAAGCGAGGGATTAAGAGAGGGAAAGAGAGAGGGATTGGGAGAGCGAATGAGGGAAAGACAGAGTGGTAGGGAAGGAGGGGTCTGGACGAAACCCTGACGCGTCACAGTTGCCAGAGAGAAAGAGAGAGAGACGCAGCTCTATCGTACTGTTCGCTGCTGGAGTAGAGCTCCCCTCACACACAGACACACACCCTCCCAACTCTCTCTCTCA